>JAJJHQ010008452.1:5640763-5837131 GCA_021223825.1 Drosophila ironensis | reverse complement strand
AAAAAATCGATATCTCCAGAATGGTAAAAGCTACAGACATAATTTTAGGCGTGCTAAGCTAAGTGATCGCCAAACACGTGCATGCAAAATTACGTTCAGATCGGACAATAAATATAGAAGATATGGCCAATTAAAATTTTACCCACCCCTACCCACGGCAACGGCAAGAGAGGTACATGGTATCTCGTTGTCGAGAAATCTCGACTACAGCGTTTCTACTTGTTATTATTTAAATACCCAGAGAAGAATCCTTTTTCAGACAATATTGGCACGAAGTTTGGAAGTCGAGGATTCAAGTCATTTCAGTCCTTCACCTTTATTGCATTTTAGATTCTTTATTAATTAAATACGAGTACGCACAGAAGAAGCTTATCTTTCAGGCAGTATTTGCATCCCCCATTTACGAGTTAATACGGGAAGGAGCTCCTCCCCGCCGTGTCCCATACATCTGACACGTGCTAAATTGTGGCTAAGCATGAAAACCTTTTGGACAGGCGGAGTTATGGACACTTTGCCGAACAATGGCCCCGCTCAAGGCACTGCCACTGGGAGTGGAACGGCAGGAGGCGAGGCATCGCGCCACATTACGCCGCGGATAATGAAATCCGACAAAGAAATTGCCCAAAAGAGCGTGACGCCGGGCGCTGCTCATGAACTCTGAGCCATAAATTGCCATAAGCATTTGCATTTGCATACCACATGGCCACTATCCGTGGAGTTGGGCTTTGCGCTTCGGCCACGAGAATTCTGATGGAAATTCTTTCGCCGGCCAAAATGGTTTATGCCACCGACTCAAAAGTTGCCTCTTAATTGGCCTTTCAACGCCGCTGCCTTGATTATTTACGAGTATATGCCGCTTAGCTGGGTTCAAATGGCGCGTGCTTTGTGGGTCAACTGTCCGCCCACAATGCTCACCTGGCCAGCGGTAAAAGATTGAAGCCAAGTATCCGCATTGACACCATCAGATTGCCGCCGACTGGATGGACGGACGGCCATCGAGCTAACTGCTCTTTGTGCTCTTTGTGGCCCAGTGCCGTTTCCCTCGCAAAGATAAAATCATAATTCTGCCGGCTCCTCTTCGGAGATAATTGTTTTCTTGTCATTTATCGCGTTCGGGGCGAAAGTTTGCACTTCTCGGAAGGCCCCAGAGTGGCGAGAAAAATAGATTTTCTTTATTGCCAGACATAATTACGAGGTGCGGTGCCAGTGACCATCGGGGCCGCTGTCTAATTTTTAAGGGCCTAGCTGTGGATTAAAGTAATTTTTTTCTATTTTGGGCAGAACCAGCGGGGGGTGTCTGGCTTGGGCCTTGCTGGAGGGCTCGGGCCTTTGGCCTTCTCCCGGGATTGGTAATTGGTAATTGGTCTTCTGTTATAAGGCCAGTTCCCGCGTACTCCCGGGTATTGGCAATGCAACTGGTCCACTGTTATGAGACCAATTGAAACAAAGTTGTTGCATTAGCGCATTAGAATGGTTCATTAGCACATTCTAGCGTCCCGATAAAGAGATTGTTCTTGGGTAGCGGTACAGCGGTGATTGGAAATGGCTCAAGCACGATTACAGCCGCATCCATCACAGCACATACAGACGTGTCTTTGGCAAATCTGGGATCCCGCCGCGGAGTTATGGCTGTGACCCACCTTTCGGATGGGGAAACAAGTTGCTGGCTGCAGCTGAAACCAAACTTGCATGGGGCATCGATGCTCTAGTTTCTGATCCGCGGACCTGTCACGCAGCCTCCAGTCGAGGAGAAAATCTGAAAATAATTGCAAGAAAAGCCGAGGAGGAGATCCCTCTCCTAGAAGACGACGACAATTGCGGCCAACGGACAAAGCCAAAGACAAAGGCAGTGCAGAGGACGCACGCTCGCACAAGTACAAACAGTGGCGGTAAGTAGGAGATCTGAACGAGTTAAGCAGGAAAAATGACTTGTCGATCTTGATTCGAATGTTGTCGCCGCGGAATAAGAAGCTACTACCAAGCAGAGCCCCTGCCCGACGAAATCCCGCTAATCGAATAAGCGTATGCCCCTCAGATGTTAACAAGGCTTATATGGTTGTAAGTGGCCACTGTCCAGTTTTTATTGGCTACACCATTCTAGGCTGGCAAAATGCCACTGAGTGTCTTCTTTCTTCTGGTAATTAGGATTGTCAGAGTGAAGACTAAATCGGTACAAGGTGAATTAAAATCAATTAAAGCAACAGATGAACACAGCCACTCAAATGTTTTTAGAACTAATCAGATTCAATTAGGATGAATGTTGTTTTAGAAGACGACTTCCTTGAATAGCCCACATGACGTATAATTAACTCAGGTTGACCTGTCGTATGAGCAACATAATCATGTTTTTCTTACCTTCATGCAGCAACTCCATGACATTGCCTCAATCGTATCCAATTCACTTCACACTCGAGAGATTATAAATTGTTTGAATTTTCTTCTCGATTAAACAGCAGAGGAAACTTTCTTCTACGCCGACCCCACAATCAAAGTACAAATTCTGCTTATTTTCTCAATGAGTCGGTCACGTTCCTATTCTTCAATTGGCGACAACACTTTCGTTCGTTCATTCGCAAATTGCAATTTGCATTTGCCTGCCGAGGTAATCTGGCCGTGGAAATCTCCGCCGCCGAAGAAGCGACCGGAGCGCGCGAAGTCAATACGGAGACTAACCGCTGCAGACCAATTTGATGACTCTGCGAGCCAAGCCAGCTCCGATGCAGATTCAACGAAAGAGAGGGCAACACGCCCCAGACAGAGAGGGAAACGGTGCAGCGTCCAGTTTTGTGCTGGCTGCAGCTTCTGCGCATGCGTGCCCGTCTGACGGCCTCTGAAGTGGATTAGCCAAAAGTTTGGCCAGCAGTCGTAACCTGCAGCTTATCGTGATCCTAAGTACGACACTAATAAGTCCAATTTGCCACGCTTACGTCAACAGAAGTCAGAGGAAGTTAATTTACTCGTACATTAGCTGTTTGTTTATCTGAAAACAGTTATTTCTTCAAGATTATTTAAACATTGATTGATTGATTTTCGAGAATTGCTTGTAAAATACCGCTCCTACTCATAGGTGGCACCGTTCTATGCTAATTTGTAACTTTTCTAACCAAGTTTTTATTGTATTAGGCCACCCCTTGCATTCCAAATGTCATCCCAATTAATGTGCAATCCCCGCTGTTTTTTGGAGCAGGTCAGGTCGGGTTGGCCGGCTGGCTGCCTGTCCACCTTGACTCGATCTCGCGCAGCCCAGTTTCCATTTGGCCGAAAAGTGGAAAAACCTGCGTGCACAGCGGCCCAAATTGCCGGCGTGCTCATTTGCAAAGCGAATCTTTGACCAATATTTGAGTGCACCGTTAGGCTGACGGCCAGGCTCAAGGCGACCGGGCCAAATTAATTCATGTTCGGGCTTGGACCAGTCCAGCCGTCGATAACGCTGGCTGTGCATATGCATGCCAAGCAACGGCGAGGATCGCAAACAGGTTCGCACCGGCCATAAATGGGTCAATCTCTCGGAATCAAGAATCGCCATCGAGCTGCGGATTCGGCGGACGAGTGTCAGGTTCTGGTGCAACCCACAAAAGCGGCAGTCGATCCAGTGGCCGACTCATCGCAGCTCCTTTGTGGCAGGTCAGAAACTGGGCCAAGCGATCGTCGGCGGCTGCTCCAGTTCGACTCTAGGGGAATGAGCCAGGTGAGGTGCTCAGAAATGTGCCACCTGGACGGAGGAGTTCATAAAATACCATTTACCGTAAACGACCTGGCTCCTGGCAGGCGATGCTCCATTTGGGATTGGACTTTGGCGATGTTCTGGCGGACAGACAGCTGCTGTTCCGAATTGGACATCTATGGATGCCATTAGAAAATTGTTCCAAGAGGGGATCGCGCTCGTTGGATAACTACAAATGTGGATTACTGAGAAATCGTCTCAATGCGAATACAACGGGGTTGAGCAATATTTAATGTGTTAATCCGATAGATTGAGACATGCTGCCAGACAACTTGAGGCCTCGCATTATATCAGCTTTCCAACTTATGTTTTGGTCTTTTTTCTTTTCGGACTTGGGGTCAAAGACTTTATAGATTCACTGTGTTACTTGCAAGAAAATTGTATATATTTCATTTGAAGAAGCAAGGAAGAAAAATTCAATTATTTGTATATTATTTTGATAATATGTACTAACCATCCATGCACAAAAAGTCCTGTACAAACATAATAACATCAGTGCAGTACTTTTAAGAAAGCCAATGTTGAAGTTTATTAAGATACAACGAATTTTTCTTTCAAAGCTCAAGGTATAATATTATATAATAATCATTAAAATATATATTTATTATTAAGGCATACGGGATTGCAAGGGGTACCACCTTAATGGCATTTTTCTCTATTTTTTCAGCCCAAGTGGGCGCGCCAGCTAGTTTAACTAGATTATACAAATAAATAATATAATCACCTGAAAATCATACCGAGTGCTGCTGTAAAGTATGCTCTCATATCTTTGTGACGCATGTAAAATTGTTCGCTTCGTATCTGTAAGATACATGTAAAACTCACGCATTTGCCAGCTGAATTTTCAATAGCACGAGTATTTTTAGACTGGTCTCCTCCAAAGGTTTTTATTTAATCACATTTAAAAAATATACAATGTTATTCCTTATGTATTACAGACATTGCTCGTATTAATGTTTAACAGTTTAACATATTTTTGGTCGATTACGTTTAGATACAGTTTATACAGTTGCGTTTTACGTATTTGGTTCAAAGTTAATGGCTTTTCTAAAGCGGGGTGCATTTCCTTTCCTTTTCTGTTTGCCAAATGACGTTACTAGAATACTAAACACTTGCGCTTGTTATTTGCTGATTCGATTTGATTGTTAGTCCCGGATTCTCTCATTTCATTGCATAGCTACCTAAAACTACATAATTACAGATCTTGTACGCTAAAAATCCTTGCTGCCCTAGCAGTTCGCAGGGACTGGGATGATGGAGGCCATCAGAGTGACCGCGAAAAGCAGCGCCACCAATAGCGCATGCGTCTGGTGTCCACCTCCGCCCGCGGTCGCCGTGCGGTACTCATCCTCCGGCAGGTACTCCCGGATGTGCCGCGTCTTGTTCATCATCCAGTAAAAGGCGCGCATGTTGCCCAGCTGCTTCAGCTCGTCTCCGACCACGTTCCGTATCTTGGCGTTGTACTCGTTGAGCAGTCGCTTTTCCACGGCGCTCAGGAGCGTACTGTCGATCAGCTTGGGCTCGTAGGGCACCATCGTGACGTCCTGGAATGCAAGGAAGTGTGCGCCGCTGGGGTGTGTGTGTCCGGTGTCGACCACCTCAAGCACGTTCTTCAAACGCACTCCGAAATCGTTGCGCTTATAGTAGCCAGATTCTGGGGAGTAGAGAAATAAGTTTAAGGACGAGAACTGTATGGGATATAGGTGCGCGCACTCACCACTGGAGAAGAAGTATCCTTCCTTAAAGTGGAAGCTGCTGTTCTGGCCATAAGCCACGGCAATTGGAGCTGTTGTAAAATTGAATGTTCAAAAACCAGAGTCTATGAGAATCACCAGCATTGTACTCACGCTCTTCGACGGAACCGTATGTGCCAATACCATGACCTGTGGCCTGGGGATAGTCCGTCATATCCTGCCACACCATACTACGCACCAAAGCATCCACCTCGGAGGGCTTCAGATCAGAAGGAAACTTCAGCTGGGCCAGATGCAGAATGCCTGCCAGGACATTTGTGTAGGCCTTCTTCATCTCCTGCGTGGGCTCGCCAAAGATGAAGGTGCGCGACACGTCTGTGGTGCCCTCTAGGTACTGACCCCCCGACTCAATGACCAGCAGACTCTGATCCGAGACCTCAATGTTGGTCACGTTGCTAGAGATGTAGTACGGCAACGCGGAGTGCTCGCCATAGGCCACCACTGTCCTCAGGGACAAGCCCTTGGCGTGCTTCTGCGACAGACGCCACAACTCGACCTCGTACTTGATCTTCTCCTCGGTCCACTGCTCTGTGTTGAACCTGGTCTCCATGTTGCTCATGGCCTCGCAAATGGCAGCACCGTCCCGGACGTGAGCCCTCCTCATACCCGCCTGTTCCACAGAGTTTTTCTGGGCTCGCATAAAGATGATGGGGGAAATCTCCCAGACAACGATTTTTCCCGGCATCGAGGAGTAGATGGCCTCGGAGGCACCCAGATCCTGGACGCAAGGGGCAGCAACCAGAACCCGTTTCCAGATTTGGGCATAGGTGCGAATGTCGCTCCATATCTGATTGTACTCCTTGATTCTGAGGAATGCCAAATGTAATTTAGCAAAGGGTGTAGGGTTTTGTTATTAATAAACTCACTTCACGCAGACCTCATTGAAGCAATCCGTGCGCAGGTGATAGTCGATTTCCAGACTGAACTTGTTGTGATCCACGTAGAAGAATATGTCATCCTGGCTCACAATGGCATACGACTGTGGGATCTCATTTGAATTAGAAAATTCGAAACTTTTGCGGCTACTCTACGCACCTTGACCACCGGCGTGTAGGGAATGTCCGAGCCACGGATGTTGAGCAGATAGGCGATTTCGGTCAACGAGGTGACCACCATAGCATCGCAGCCCAGGTGCGCCAGCCGCTTTCGCAGTTCCCTGACCTTGTCCTGCCACTTCTCGCCGGCAAAGTCGCGTTTGTGCACCTTGATCACCTGACCCTTGGGGGTATCCGGCCGCTCGTCGCCCCAAATGAGATCCACCAGATTGTTGTTGATCTTCACCAGCTTCAGGAACCTCTCCTCCAGCTCGCGCTCCCACTGCAGCCACAGGGCGTGCGGCATCAGGTGCGGATCGGCGCCCACCCGCTTGTCCAGGTGCACATGGCTGCCCAGCCATTCGGCCACCGTCACATTGCCGCCGGTCAGATAGATCTCCCAGTCGCACTCCAGCTCCCCGTCCGCCTGCTGGGCATACCGATTCTCCACCCAGATGGCCGCCCCGTGGTGCGTGATTGCGGCAAAGGCCCTCACCCCGCTGTAGCCGGAGAGATAGCGCAGTCGCTGGTCCCGCGACGCCACCTCCAGGTTCTGGTGCTCGTCCATGGAGGGCAAAATGTAGCCATTAATCTCGGGTCCCTGCAGCGAAGCGCGAATCTGCATTTGCTCGCGCAGAGCCAGGAGACGGGTGTGGTACACGCTCATGGGCTGGATCTGAGATGTAGAATAATAAATTGCTTGTACTCCAACACTGCATAGTAAATAATAAATATTGTTCTCTTTAAATATAACTTAAATATAAAGAATTTAAATATAATCAGCAGTATTGGACTTATTAAGTTGGTATAAAGAATATTTATTTAATCTATTGATAGATTCAAGAGGAAAACAATATATTTGAATGGCTTTTCCGCGTTTTTTCAGAAATTCAACAATTGAATATAATCAATAATATTCCGTATTCAAACACTTTTCATAGTGAAATTGTAAAATATTAACATAATCTGCAGTATTGGATTTATCAAATTGTGTCATTGCTATTTTATTGTAGTTAAGATTTCAAAGATTAAAGAGTTAGAATATTGAATTTGCTGTTTTATCCGAAATTCATTAATTAAATACAATTTAAATTTATTAATCCCTTGATAAATCGCTTCATAAAATTAGAAATACGAAGTCCCTTGGGACTATTATTAATATCTCTTGACATGCTCCATAGGGAGCAGGCAAAATACGCTTATAGTAAACTAATCCCAAACGACCTTGATCTTACATAACACTTGATTTCGAAACTTCCAAGAAAATATGGATTTCCCAAATGAATGTCACATTGTCATGCTTACATGCTTGCCCTTGCGGTATTGACAGATCTCCCGGTGATATCCATGAGGTTTCTCGGCAGCCACGACGGCCACAACTGCAACAGACAACACAAAAAAGTTAAATAAATAAATGTTTGAAGAATGGGGGGAAGCCATAAAAAGCGTGGAAACAAAATATTTGCGAGTCGTAAAAGATGTTGATAAATAAAATTTAAATTGTTGCCATTAGTTTTCACATTCGCCGTGCATATTTATTAATGGCCCAAGTAGTGGGCCCGAAATAGCAGCAAGTGCGTCACGGTAGCCAAACCAGAATTCCCACGCTCGTTAAACGGCCATGCGACGCGGCGGTGGTTCTCTTGGCTTTTATTTTCGGCGGCCTGCAACTGAGGTGTCGCATCGCAGTAGTGACAGGCTGAAATTTCATTTGAATTTCACTTTCGAGGCGTTGTACCGACCACCGACGGTTTCCTGCCTGAGTCACCGTCCCCGCATCTCCAAGGGCCGGCCACGCCGCGTATGCGTAATGTGAAGCAGTTGCGGAAAGACAGCTGGCCCGGGTGATTGGGATGTCACAGCAGAGCGACGGCAAACCCGCTGACAAGTGAGCGAGTGCCCAGCAACTGGCCAGCTGTTTGGCAACGATTTGTCAAAAATTCGTGAAAAATATCAAAAGAAACGGATGAGAATGTGTGCCATATGGGTGGCAGAAACCGAGGATATATTAATTGATTTATTCAAGCCGAAGACAAGACATGGTAGGCTGAAATTTCCCAAACAAATAAATAAAGACCACTCCGAGTGAGGGCATCAAAGTTTTCAAGTTCAGTTCGGGACACCAACATTAATTTGCATACAAATTAAATACATTTTTTTAATACAAGAGTATGCATTGTTCGGCCGCGCTTCCTCGATTTTCTTGTTTATTTTCCCACTTTTGTTTTGAGTGGAAATATTCAAGAATTAATTTTCTCGTTAATAGCCCCATACTCATCTCTTCCGAATTAGTTTATGTGATTTAAAAGAAATTTACGATAAAAAACCATAAGCAGCCGAATGACAGGCCAAACATCCAGCTGACACAGCTGACTTTGCGTTTATAAAAATAAACATTATGCCATCACGGCCAGAGGCTGGCAGATCGCATACTTTTGTGACGCACTGTGCATAGCTGGGATGCTAATCAAAGGCTATGGACTCCCTGGGAGGGGAAATGGCAATTTTAAGACCACCAACTACACGGGCCAACGAGCCAACGGGCCATGTGCGAATCGTTTTTCGCCAGGAGAGTAAACCAAAAATTCAGTAAATCGATCAAAAGCCCATAAAATCCGCAATGCTCCGCCTAAAATAAAATAGTAATAGGTGCTGTTCGAACTCACCCAGCAGCAAGAGGCTCAGCGCCCAGCGCCACATCCATTTGGCTGTCGTCATTGTTTTTATTTGCACTTAAAATTTCCCGCGATGTACTCGGCCCGTAAAACTTGGCCCGATACCCGAAATACGCAGGGAATTGTTTGTGTTTGCGCGAATTTTCCGGCTCCCTTCCGCTGCAGTTTCCCTGCAAGTTGTGCAGGTTTCCTCCCCTCCTTGTTGTGTTGGGTATAAACAAATCAAACGCTGCAATTAATGATCTGTGTTAGTGTGGATCGCAGGAATTGCAATAGAAATGGGAATAGCATGGGGATGGGGCTCTTATTTTTTAATGGCCATTTGTCTGTGCGATGCACTTTTCCGGTTAATGACCGAAACGTTTTGTTTGGTCTGGTCTTTCGCACATGTTGCACCTATAAGCCAGTCAGAATGGGCGGGGCACGCGGCATGTGCCAATCCAAGGGGCGTTGCCCTCGCCAGGCGCTTTCTTCTAATTGATATGCCGTGCACTACCTGACCAACTTCTAGTCCCCAGTGCAATAACTCATCCTAGTGCGGCGTCACATGCAGTAACCACATCCACAGACATGCCACCCCTCCCTAGTCACATAAATAGCCGTGATATCAGACCGGTTAGGAATTTACAACTTCCGTTCTTCGCGGTTCGCCTGTTTCTTTTTTGGAAAACGACAATTTGGCAACTATTTTTCGGATCTTTTTTTGTAGTCCAACGAAATATTTAATTGCTGTTTTAATTAATCAAGCGTAAAGGCAGCCGAAGCCAGAGCCCAGCGGAACTCGCCAAATCATGCTGGAAATGAACGGGTCCGCTCCATGTGCGTGGGTGCCCAAGTTCCCTGGGCCAATGCCGAATGCCTTTTTGAGCACCTCAAAGGGAAGCAGATGGCACCGCTCTGATTGATAGTGATTGAAGTCTGTCTCAGAGTGTATATATTATAATTTTGAATGCCCCTCGCGTGCCGTGCGTTCGATAGAATTCTGCCAAACTGCCAATGAAGTTGTTATGCCATATTAATTGGCAAGCAATTGCTGTGCCAAACAGTCTCCATTAACATATCCATTTTTATTGCAAAGCTGACCAAGGAATAGTTTTAATTTCGTTGTCGTTGTCGTCAATGGGGCAATTCGAAAACAATTTGCCCGCCTGGGCGTTACGCGCCCATTAGAGGTAATGTGTTGTCGCTACTATTGTTCGGGTTGTACGTTATTGTTGTACTCTTGGCGTCAGATATGGCAAATCAAACGCCCCACATCCCATTCACACACAGCCTCAAATATGACCGCACAACCCACAATAGTGCGTCCAGCAGCCAGCAGTGCAATGAATACGCTGCGAGAAAGGCCTTTCAATGGCATCGGAAATAATGACATTAGCAATACAACAAAAGGCCAGGCAAATTTGATAAGTTGTGGGCGCTCGTCATCGATCAAATTGGGTTTTGCGGGCGTTGCGAAACGCTGTGTGAAAGTGGCAGCGCGTTGTCCCTGTAAAACGCCTCCGGCTGGCAATTATTCGCTTGACTTTGGCACCAAAACGCGATGATGCTCTAGTTATCACAGTGCCTCTGTCTCTGTGTGCCGAGTGCCCATATATCATTTTGCATGCTCGGTGCATGCTGCCAAGTTGCAAATGACAAAACAGAATCGGGCGGACGAACCGCCCTCATAACAGGCAGCCACTGCCAACTGGCCGCCTGCCCTAAGATGTGGGCTTACATCCAGAGAAATAGTTTCATCAACCATTCCGAACACATTCGCATATTTGTAAACATGTCAGTTGGTCGTGTCAAATTGAGTGCATTGCCATTTTGTTCCCAATTCAAATCTGAATAATTCCATTTTCCTGGGACAATGTTTTGTGGGATTGCCGCTGTGTACTTTTATTACTGCTGCGTTTTGCTTGGGTAAGCACCGGGAAAACACCACGAGTACAGAAAAACAGCATTGGATGCAACACCTGCAAAGCCTTTGGCCAAGACAAATTATATTTGGCCTTTTGTTTACGTTTCTAATTGGGGAATGTTTTCTGAATTGGGAGCGAGGTGGTCTCATTTGTTTGTTCTCTGGCTGCAGTTCCTTTCATTTCGTTTTCATTTATAATTTCACTGCCGCGACCGCGACCAAGACGCCGCTGACTCACTCAAAGAACATGGTTAAGCACGGTTGCCAAAACCGAAAGAAAACACAAGAGCCCCGCCAGCAAACACATAGTACATATAGAAGCGTACGAGTATATGCTTCGGGGAGGAATTCTGAATTGAATTTGCGCCAATGCGCACCTTGGACATCGCGAAACTAGTGGGCCAGCTAGCCAGCCAGATAGCAAACAAATTTGAATCTTTCACGGCAAATCACTTGCAGCAGAATGCAATAACTTTTAGCGCCACGGCCCACCGGGCGTATGTGTGACGCGCTGACAACATTACGTATACGCAACGTATGTCACCGCGTTTGCACAGCTGTCCGAAATAGCACAACATAGGATAGGTATTTCAGAATCTTCTACCTTTCGCGCACACCGAATCGAACCGAACCGACGGACGCAGTCTACCTCTTGGGATCCCAAAGGGAGGCGAGCAACGAATCCAAGCGAACCAACCGCACGCGTGTGGAGCAACAAGCTAACTGAAAAACTTATTGATGTTGCTATTTTGCTTTTTCGAAATGTGTGGCAGATGAAAAAGCACTGCTCACACACCCACCGCGCGAGCGTGCCCGAGAGCGGTAGAGAGAGAGAGAGCCCGAGGGAGGGGGAAAGGGAAGGGGCGAAATGGATGGGGAAGGGCGGAAAAGCGTATGTAATTCACTTGGAAAATCTACAAAGTAATCCGCGGAACAGCTGAGCGAGCGGCGCGTGAGCGGGAGCTTTGGCAAGCGTTCGCGCTGCCGTTAGACGCTCGGCAGACGCACAAAAGGCCGGAAGAAAATGGGAAAAGTTGCCTCTTCACTTCCCGGACGCTTTCCCGCCACGCTGCAGCACAGTGGCTGCTCTAGCATGCACTTCATGGAGTGCAACTTAATCTTGGCCATGGCCAAAGGAAAACAATGGGTCCAAACAGCCCGCGTACACAGCAAAATCAAGTTGGGGTGTCCTTTTAAAATAAATTAAATAGAAAACAAATGGGACTACTAACCATATTAAATTGTTTCAATATTAAAGTAAAGCCAGGAGTTGGATATTAAAATATTCTAAGCCACATATCATTATTTACTTATTTATTTGTGTTAGCCAAAAATTGGATTGAATAATTTTGATAATATTAGTATTACCAACTTGTTAAGAGGTGTTTTCAAATATTAATGTGTATAAATTGAATGGACAGCAGTGTTTATATTTGGAATTATAATTTTTGATCCATATTGTTATACCTTTCTTGCAGTGTTGAAAACATTGTGCGGCTTAGGCTCCATCCCAGTCGAATTATCCAGCGAAACAAACAATGACGTCGTCTCCCAGGCGCTTTGGATTTCCGAGTCGAGCCCGAAAGAGTTTTGCAATTGAGTTCGATGGAATTGTGGAAATTATGCTGTCAATTGGTATTTTATTGCTTTTAAATTGATTGTTTAATAGCCGGCGGGGAGAAATGGCCGGCGATTGGGGGCGCTAAGCCCACTGTGCGGGCGGTTGCATAATCCCGCATAAACAAATACATATCTAAATAGTCGAGCGAACGCCCCGGCATAAACTCTCTTAATCTCGAAAATCGTTTTGTTTATTTCATTCGGTCACGAAGCGAGCGCCTTTTCATTCTGCTCATCAAGCTCATTTACACAAAAGTCAGCAACTCAATCGGAAAAGCGAGCGCCTTCGCTTTTAGCCCTCCTCACTCTCGTTGGCGTCTAAAATTATGGGAGTGCCACAGAATGTGGGGGAATAGTTCAATGTGTTCTTATTTATTATGTTGCAAGCTCCGGCGGCAATCTCGCCGCTCTCGGTGGCACTCCGATCGACTGGCACTACTTATACGCGCACATATAAAACACTCGTAGTGCGACACTGCCGCCGATCGTGCTGCTCTCGACATTATGAACTAATTAAAAATCGGCTTTGAAGCGTGCCGCCCGCGGTGGTGGAAAGTGGCAAATGAGCTTTTGATCAATACGCCACGCTTGACATGCAATTAGGCGTACTGGTGGCACAAGTTTATTGCTTCTGGCCTAGAGAGCCACCTAAATCATTTCTGGTTAACCTTTGCTTACCCATAATCTCGATGGTCGTTCAGCCCGCGGTTTGAGTTTAAGACCCATAAAAAATTGTGTTTAATGCAGTTGTTTACTTCAACACATACCCGCTTCTCTTTTTATATTTAAGCTCCTTCGGTGGACTTTTTCTCGCTTAAAACAAAACAGATGTTTATAGTCTTTTAACCAAATTACCTGTCAACATACCTGCGACTACTGTTGCAAATACTTGCAGGCATATTCGTGTTCCAATACCGCGGGATTATTATTACAAATTATCTTTAAATGTCATAGAAAATCGTGTTTGCTTACTTTTAAAAATATTGCCTATTCAAAACGGTAAGTTAGAGTGATCCCGTAAATTGGAGTTACGCTAATTTCTTGTTTGCATAAAACCCCTAAAAACACAATATGTTTGAAAACAAAATGCCACCTAAGTATTCTTCAGTCGGAGCCCAAAAATATGTTAGTTTTCTGTTAAAAAACGCCTCCATTAATGCCACAAGAAATCAATCGCTATCTGCTGGTGAAGAATGAAACAAAATGGAATGATCGCAATAAAAAGAAACACTGCCGAGGCCCCTGCCACCCTCTAACCTTGGCGACGCTCTTTAGCTGCAGTGAACCAGCCGTCATCGTCCGAGCCTATGGACAGATAATTTACAGAAGTTCGCCCCAAGTGAATTATCCAAGGAACAAGTGACAACGACCGGAAGCAGCCTAAGTTGCAAGTTATTAAGGAGTACTTCCACTCTCTTTTTGACGAATCAACTTGTAGTATGAAAAAGAGGCATTCATGCAGTTCTCTGTTAAGGACCCCATTAACCATTCTTATCGGTTCCAGACCATTTCTACTGATAATGATTGTTGGGAGCAGGAAGGCAGCTCTCGCGAGGCCGAGTCAAATCTTGCCGCCTACATATCGTACGATGTGTGCGCAAGGGCTCACCCCTAAGTTTAAGGCCTATCGATAAGCTTTGGTTACCCTTTATCTTTGGCGCTCAATTGCTTCGATTACATCGTAGGGAACAACGAGGTGTCCAAGGTGGAAAAGTTGCGCACCTGTACTCGTGCTTGGATGGAGTTGATAGAAAACTTTTGCATTTTCAGACACACATACGGTCCATATTCAGGGTTTCCGAAAGTAATGCCGCAATCGATATTTTTTATAGCGATGCTTTCCGATGTTGCGCGATGTTTTTGTTGATGTCGATGTTAAGCGATGCATCCATGCTCGTTTTAGAAAACATCGAGGGCTAAGGACATCGATGTTTGGCGTCGATCTTGCATCACTACAATGGATGGCGCAAATGTTTTTTTTTTCGCCTTTCTGCCTGGATGGTTGACTCCTCAGGCGGCGTCGGTGGGCTCGTAAATTTATTGCTCATTAGCTGCAGCGTGAAAACCAATAAACGCGCTGGGCCCACGGAAATAAAAGTGGCCAAAAGCAAAGACAAAGGCCCCCCAAACGGCAGAAGCCAACAGCAAAAAATTTCAATCAAAAATTGCTTTTGTGATATGGCCATAAAAGCCAGCCAGGCTGTGCGAGCACAATGGGCCAATTTGAGGCCCTCAATAAAAATGATAAAAAATATTGCAACTGTTATTAAAGCCCCAACATTTGGCGCCCGCCTCGATGTGTAAACTCTTTAGTCACTTGTTTGTCAGTCTCTGCATTATATGTTTTTTGCTGATCAGGATCAAAAGGCAAGTCTATCTAGCCGTGTCGTTCTCTAAGATGGTAAGAGCTAGAGACGTAACTCTTTTTGCTTTAGGTCGAGTTTATTTAAAATTATTGCCACGCCCCTTACCGCCTTCGCGATGTGCATCAAACTGTATTTTCTTCCGAGATGGGAGAAGCTTCACACGTTGAAGCGGCTGCAATCAATCGCACTCGCATCCCGCACATCCCCCACATCGCACATACGCCCCATTGGCCATTACGCATTCGCTCGGCGGCAATCATTTCTGTAAATTTTCTTCGATCTCCGCCATCGCATTCCGGGCACGTAGGAGGAGGAGGCGGAGGCGAAGCACTCCGCCCGTGTTGTTCTTAGGTTGTTGTCCTAATTGATTTTGTTGAAGCTGCACGGAGTCTGATAGTTGCCCATCATTTATTCGGCTCAAGGAGCCTTCACACTGTCTGCCTTGGCAGCTTGTTTGGTGGCTTGGCATATAATTTTCAACGGCACTGTGTTACAAATACGGAACCGGTTTGTGGCACCGCTTGCAGTACCACCAGACTCCCCCCAGTCGCATGCAATCGAGCCGGGCTATTGAGTCAACGCCAACGGAGAAGCTGAGCACTGAAAACTGAAAACTGACAACCGGCAACGGGCGGTCAAGTCGAGTCGAGTCAGGTCCAACCTCCCCGGGAAGCTCGGATTGCGAACTGACGCCTCATAGCCATGAATGGCGTTTTATCTAATCCGCGAACAGACGCCGGCACTTGTGCATTTAAAAAGCCGTTTCAATTATTTATTAGGAGATTAAGCAGAAAGAAATTTCAAGAATCTGGACTAGAAGCTGACAGTTGGCTATGCGGCTTACACGACTGGCTTTGTACCCTTTTAAAGCAGGGAAAATAAAGTTTCACATTTTTTCTTTATGTTTAGAAATCTTTAGAAGCAGCAATCATACGCTTTGTTTAATTACCAAACTGATTACAATCTTGTTTGGTAATAGCCAATTAAAATGGAAAAAGAAATTGCGCTTGTGGCCAACTCCGTATTTGGCCCGTGTCAATCAAAAGGCCAAGTTCAGGTGCAACTGCGTCGCGACTTGGGATCGGACTCGTGGTGTGGTGCACATTACACACATTAACAAGATCATTGTCTCTCGTAATTGTTGTTGCTGCAATTAGCGTTGGTAGCACTTGATTTATGCAGCTGCCATGCAAAGTGGCAGCAGCTCCCAAGTATAGACAATGCCACTGCCCGCAATTAATCTCCGATCTCGGGGCGGCATATAAAAGCCGGCCTAGGGCATTGCCAACGGAGTCAGTCCCATTAAGGCAACCGTCGCGTGCGGTCTCGAAGGGATTGGATTACTTTTCACACTCTCCAAAAGATGCATAGCCCAACAGTGGTAAGTGGAAGCACACTATGCCGCTGAAACGGGATAAACATTTGGGATGTTCGGCAGATTCTGTTGCTGGGCCTTGTGGCCGTGGGAACGGCCCATGTGCTGCCCACTGGCACCTACTTGATTGCCCAGCCATCGCCCGTTCTGTTGTTGGTCCAGACACCACCTCCTCCGCCTGGGGATGATGGCTCCTACAAGCCGCCCTCGAGCGGCGAAGATGGCCTCTGGAAGCCGCAGCCGGGCCTCGAGGGCGAGTACGTGGATCCCGAGCTGATTCAGCTCGGCAGTGGCAGCGTCAGCTCCGTCGACGGCATTGAGCCCGCCACCGATCTGTCCGCCTCCAGCGCCGGCAGTGCCTTGGCCCAAGACGCACCTCCTGCAGAGGCGGGCGGAGCCGGAGAGGCCGGACAGGCGGGACAGGCTGGCGGAGTTCTGGGCGGAGCCGGAGGTGCCGGTGGGGCTGGCGGCGGTGGCAGTGCCGGAGGCGGCGGCGGAGGCGGAGGAGGTGGCGGCGGCGGCACTCTCACGTCTGGACAGAGCGGCGAAACCGGCCAGCCCGGAGCGCCCAGTCCTGCGGGCGCCCAGCCCGACGGAGAGGACGGAGCCGACGGGGCCGATGGCCCTGACGGACCGGATGGATCCAAGGGCGGCAAGGGCGGCAAAGGAGGCAAGGGAGCCCGCAACGGAGCCGGCGGCGGCGGAGGAGCCGGAGGAGCTGCCCCTCAGCCTGCGTCAGCAACGATTCCCCTTCAGGCGTTGGTGGTTCCCGCCCCCGTCTGGGAGAACAATGTGATGTGAGTATGCCCAGGAATTCCTGCATCAGATTATCTGCAATTTGCCTCAATTTCAGTCACGTGGTCTAGATTCTAGATGTTCTTGCAACGCCCGGCAGTCCGGAAGCCCGGAAGTCGNGACGGACCAGATGGATCCAAAGGCGGCAAGGGCGGCAAAGGAGGCAAGGGAGCCCGCAACGGAGCCGGCGGCGGCGGAGGAGCCGGAGGAGCTGCCCCTCAGCCTGCGTCAGCAACGATTCCCCTTCAGGCGTTGGTGGTGCCCGCCCCCGTCTGGGAGAACAATGTGATGTAAGTATGCCCAGGAATCCCTACATCACATTATCTGCAATTTGCCTCAATTTCAGTCACGTGGTCTAGACTCTAGATGTTCTTGCAACGCCCGGCAGTCCGGAAGCCCGGAAGTCGAATATTAATACGTAGTCTTAAAGCTAGTCAATGTGCGTTTCGGAGCCTACATTTAATCTAAGCTAAGGCAAGCGAATAATAAAGTTCGATTTAAAAGGATGCACGCCTGAATCTTTGATGAGTTCACACACTGTCCGACCCTTTCCGCATTAGGTATGCGAGGTTAATGGTAATGATTAATGGTACTGGCTATCACCCTTCAACCTGCGGCAAGAAGAGTCCGTAAATTTATCCAAATTTAAACAGAATGAATGTGGAAGTGGCAATTAGAAACGCTGCACTGTACAAAGCTCTGACAGCAGGTTCCAAATGTCAGGCCAGAACAGCGCATAAATTATGCCTAAAAGTCGACTCCGGTATTTACATATGCTTTTCCCTAGCCGCTTTTCCAGGGGAAAATGCTAATTGCCCGTCAACCAGATCAGGGCTGAAATGCCTCCACAAATAAGAAGCAAGGCAGATCATTTTATGTGGGCTTAGTGGTGAATTTAATTGTCTTGTTAAATTTTTCACGTGACCAAAGGTCAGGAGCTGTCGAATTCCCTCGAAGCACTATCTGCCTTCATATCCAGGAAAGAAGTGGCGATGTGGCTCCCAAGTGGAATCCTTGAAACCCCCGCAAAAGTGCCACAAAGTAACAAGAGTCTAGCTTTTTGTCGAATTGAGTTTGCTTGAAAAATATGAAACACTTAGCCACAACGCGCATTGTCTCGGCAATCGCCAATCTATTTCAACACTCCTGCGCCGTTGCAACACTTATTCAAATCTGATCAATTAGGCCATAAATTAACGCCTCAACCGTAAATTAAATTGATGCAAAACATAAAAGCCATTATTTGACCAGAAATATGCAAAATGCACCTCAACAACGCCCACCACAAGCGGAAAAATCGAAAAAAAATCGTTGCCGAAAATAAAGACAACAGCAGTGTCGAGTCGAGTGTCGAACCAGAATGCCAGGCAGGGCTCTAGATCGTTTATGGATTGTGTTGGCTTACAGTTTTGTTTACTTAACGGCTTCGAGGCGAGCTGGGCGGAGGGCTCTGGGCCACAAAAGAGGGCCAAATGCCACAGAAACTGGCCACAGACTTGGTTTGCCCAATTGGTTTGCATGCAAATGGAATTCTATAATCCCAATGAAATTTCCGAAGGCACGGAACGGGCGGCGTACTCTGTGCGCTGTGCTGCAAATCAGCGCCGGCAATTGCAATAATATTGTTTGGCCAGAAATTAGTTGAGCCAGAAACAACACTGAGGCAGTGCCAGTGCCGTTGCACATTCACATTCACTTTTGACTGCAACTGCAACCGACCACGCCCCAAACACTTGCGGCAAGCTGGGCGGCGGTCGCTCGGGTTAAATCTCGGCTACCGTTTGCCAAATGGGTGCCAAATATTCTGATCTTCTGACCAACAATCGCCGTCGCGCGTAATTTGAACGATTTCGGCTTTTATGCGCTGCAAGGCGTGTAATTAAATGCACAGCCGGGTCACTAACCGGACCCGCTCCGGCAGCCCCACCTGCCCCGAAGGTCGGTTGTGAGTGCACATGAGAAAATTATAGTCACTTAGTGGCGGTCAAAAGTATAAATTAGTTTCCAGGCATCGTGGTTTCAGCTACAAACCTTGAGGGGGGATTTTTCCATATCTAAAGGTAACCAACGAAATGCTTTTCTATTCTAAATGCAAATGTTTGCAAAATAGAGGCAAGCAGGGATTTGGGACTTTATTCCTTCAGTCCGCTACCAAAATTACAAAATATCGTAGTATTTGGATGGCCCAACTCAATATTTTATAATTTTGTAATTGGTGTATGATGTCTGCGATTTATACTAACAATAATTTCCTCATAAACTCAATAGGTTCTTTAGATACCCTGAAAAATTAAAAATAGCTTACAAAATAATCTGCCCTGTTTATTTACAATAATTCTAAGCATTTTCAAATAAATTTGGAATAATTAACCAGTTTAAAATAAAGAACTTCCGATTGGTGTTCTAAGTGAACTCAAGAGATTAATAAAAGTGTGCACACAAAAAGGTTTACCATTGTTGGTACATGTATAAGATTTAATTCAATTAATTTCACTTCCATTTTGTATACTTTTGATTTTGTATCCCCGCTTTACGACCAGCCATATTCGAACTAATTTCACTTAGTTAAAAGTGTTAGCCGGCAATTGGCCATAAATTGAAATGCCAATGCATGCTAATTTAAATGGCCGGCTAATAGGCCGTCCCCGACCCATCCCTGAATGTCCCGAAATTAATGATGCCAAAGCGGACAAGCCCACTTGGGATGTGGCCGGCTAAACCGAGCTCCCAGCCCTCTTCCTAGGCCTAGCTTATGAAAATCGCCGCTCTCGGATTGGTAAAGTGAGTGTGACCTTTCAGTGCGAGCAGTGGGTTGTTAATTTTTAATTAGTGGCCCCGGAGGATGCCCTTCCGGCCAGCGTAATAAACAAATGCCTGCCGATCTATTTGCACAAATTGTTTGCTCAACTCCGCGACTCTGCCAATAGTTCAATTCACCCAGAGCCGGCAGTTGGGTGCTGCTGCTCCTGGGCCCAGTGACATGTTCCCCGGCTGAAGGGGGCACACAAAAATACAAGACTCATACCGCATTGATTGATTGTTTGTTCGCTCCCCCTTCCTCTGTGCCACATGCAGCAGCTCTCTTCCCGGCCACGCCCAAACAGCAAACGCCCCCGCAAGGCCCGCTCACAGCCAGGCATGTGTGCATGCAAATTTCAATCGCAGCATTGCAAATATTTATGTTCCTTTCAAAACGCTTCCCCGCTGTCAATGCAACGTTGGGTGGAGGGTGCTTGGGCGCTTGCGAGTTGCAGGGGAACCCCCTTGGTTCTGACAGAGTGACAAAGAGGATGCGAGCCATGTGGGCCAGTATGTAAGAGACCTCCGAAAAGCCAAATGGAATTTGGTGACAGGAAGTGAAGAGCTTAATTATTGAATATTTAATTCTTATCAACTGAATTATAGGCAATGTATCAATCAAAAAATCACTTTGACAAACTACCTATATATCCAAATATCTATATAATAATGTATCTATTAGTCTATTAATTAAATCTACTCTAATATTTATAGATATTTATAGACATTATTAGCAAAGTGGGCGTTAATCGTTTTAAGACGTTCACTCAATGTGATAGGCATACCTGTATGATTCTTTCATAATTTCCCATTATATTCATCTACTTGACAAGTAAATTATTTTTAAATTTAACAGAAATATTGTGCAATCTTCAATCACGTTTACTATCACTTTGGTAAATGGCAACCAGGAACATGAATTATAATTAAATTTTGGTCTGTAATATTTTTTTTCCAGTAAATAAAACCCCATAGCTTGTGATCAAATACATTTTTGCAGTTTATTTGTCTGTTTGCAGTTTCGTATAAAGTACAGATTAATATCTGGTCGGATACATAAAGATTACAACAGTTATTTACAACATACTCGTACAGCATTTCTCAATCGGAGCAGTGTGAACACGAAATCGGGAAATATTCAGTATAGAGAAGACAATAGAGATTATAGCAGTGTAGTGAAGTGAAAGAGAGTAGGGACGGGCGTTGTGTGTGCTACCACTGGACCTGAAATCGGGGTCCAGTTCGATCGAAACTCCGCGGGCAATGAAGATCGGCTCCAATCTCCCGGGTGCAGTTCTAGTTTTCCGAGTGTAGAATGTGTATGGTTTCGTGTTTCGAAGATACAGAGTAAGAGCTATATAGAGGGGCGATAGAAGAAGATACATGGGAATGCTGCAATTTAGTCACATGGCGTATACGTGATGCACATTACGCATACGCAGAGTTGGCTTCGGTTATCGGTTGGGCGGAGTGGTCGGGACAATGCTAATGCCCAGCCCACACCTTAGTAGTGGTTGTAGTGCGCATGGTACTGGCCATCGTCCTCGTGTCCGGCACCAGCACCGCCGTAGTAGCCACCGTGTCCACCATGACTGGCGGCGGCCACGGCGTTAAGATGCGCGGCACGGGCGTGCTGCACCTCTGCGGGCTCCACCGGCACACCGTTGTGGATCACCGGAATGTGAATCGGTCCCTTGTGGCCGTAGCCGGTGGCATAGCTGCTGGCATGGCTGCTGGCGTGGCTGCTGCCCTCCCAGCGTCCGTCGTAGTGGCCATCATCCCAGGAGGATCCGTGCGATCCGTGCGCCGAGGCCTGCGACAGGGCGGCGTAGTGGGCGGCCTTGGCGTGCTGAACCTCGGGCGTGTCGACGGGCACTCCGTTGTGGATCACCGGCACGTGGTAGCCACCGTGCGCGATCGGGGCGATGGCATGGCCGGAACGGGCGGCGGCATGGGCGGCGAAGTGGGCGGCCTTGGCGTGCTGCACCTCCGGGGTCTCAACGGGCGCTCCATGGGCGTGGGCCACCTGGCCGAGGGCCTTGGCGTGGGCGGCATAGTGCTCCGCCTTGGCGGCCTGCACATCGGGGGTATCGACCGGCACTCCGCCGTGGGTCAGCGGGACATGGGCGGGCTGTCCGTAGGACCAGCCGCCGCCGTAGATCGAGCGCTTGTACAGGTGATGGCCGGCATTGTGGGCGGCGGCGGCATGGGCGGCAAAGTGGGCGGCCTTGGCGTGCTGCACCTCGGGGGTGTCAACGGGAACGCCGCCGTGGGTCAGCACCGGGATGTGGATGGGTCCGTGGGCATGGGCATGGGCGTAGGGCACATAGGCGGCGGCGGCGACGTGGGCAGCGGCGTGGACGGGGGCCTGCGGCAGGTTGGTGCCGACGGCATTGAAGCCGTGGTGTGGGTCGGCGGTGTAGGACACGGACTGGACATGGCCATGGCCATCCACGTAGGAGTAGGAGCCGTGGGTGGTGCCATCGTGACCGCGCGACTCGTGCTTCTGTGAGTTGGGATCGGCGTAGCCATAGGAGTAGGTATGGCTATGCGGATCCAGGTGCTGGTACTGTGTGGAAACAGCTCCGTGCCAGGAAGCAGACACCGTCGAAAAGAGCAGAGCGGCGGTAATCAACTGAAAAAGAGATTATAAATATATGATAAGTAAACTTATTTATTGGGTATCTTCACTAGAAACATGGGATTACTTAATCGTCTTAAGAAAAAATGTAATCTACGATATTATGCCATGACGGGTGCTCCTCCCAAACTCTTTAATCACAGGTGTCACTCAGCCTGGTCCGCTGACCTAATTACATGCTTATACCTCGATTTTTGCTCGCTTTTCGTCCACTTTTCTTTCGCCAACATTTTGTGCCAACGTTTTCCTCTCGCTTTCCACAACGACACATCTTTTCACTTTTCCCAGCGCTTTTCTTCGCCGTCGGACGCTCTGAAGCGCAACCGTTCGATGCGATTCCGAGATACTCGTTTTGGCCAATTCGTTTCGGCCGATGTAACCGCATGTGGAGCGATTATGTGAGATATTATGTGTCGGGGGTGCTGCGGCAGGGTGTGGAAAAGCGGTTAAATAAACTATCCGGCATGCAACATGTCAGCGGCTTATCAACGGCATTTCGCACACAGCGGCTGAAGCTTTTCTGGGTGGTTTGCTCGGCCTGACGTGCTGCGATGTCTGACATGGCCGGCCAGTAATTGACTCTCCGGAATGGAGTTTGAGGGATACCTTTGCCAGCAGCCAACAGGTGGTATTTTGCCTGGCAGTCGACTTTGAATTATCGAATTTAAATTCCGAGTAAGTCACTCAAATTGCCAAGCAAACAAATTTAATGGACAGTAAACAAATGGTATCATATTGATTTAGTATTTATTCTTTATTAACTACACTGAGTTCCCACTTCATTTATAATGAGTTTTCTTAACTGGAGACTNAAAAGCGGTTAAATAAACTATCCGGCATGCAACATGTCAGCGGCTTATCAACGGCATTTCGCACACAGCGGCTGAAGCTTTTCTGGGTGGTTTGCTCGGCCTGACGTGCTGCGATGTCTGACATGGCCGGCCAGTAATTGACTCTCCGGAATGGAGTTTGAGGGATA
The DNA here is from genome assembly GCA_021223825.1 of Drosophila ironensis. NCBI lineage: Eukaryota > Metazoa > Arthropoda > Insecta > Diptera > Drosophilidae > Drosophila > Drosophila ironensis. Next base: position 5,813,463 of record JAJJHQ010008452.1, on the reverse strand, counting down.
CCTTTGCCAGCAGCACACAGGTGGTATTTTGCCTGGCAGTCGACTTTGAATTATCGAATTTAAATTCCGAGTAAGTCACTCAAATTGCCAAGCAAACAAATTTAATGGACAGTAAACAAATGGTATCATATTGATTTAGTATTTATTCTTTATTAACTACACTGAGTTCCCACTTCATTTATAATGAGTTTTCTTAACTGGAGACTATATGAACTTGTTATTGTTTCTAAACCAATAGGAAACACTTTGTTTAAAGAGAAATGCTATTCGCAATTCTATTAAACTTTAATTGTGGCAATCCTCAGCATACAGTCAAAGGTTTATCCTTTAGATCATTTGGGATAGTAACGCGAAAGGCTTCGTACGAATGATTTTATCTATTCTACTGAGTTCCTACTAAATTTATAATGAATTTTACTAACTGGAGACTATTATTTCTTTCAATTTAACCCATTCTTAATCCTTAACTTTATTTTTTCTTTAATATATTTTCTGATGAATGATTTTTACATTTAATTGTATAAATCCTTTAGATCCTTTGTGGTATCTATTCTACTGATTTACCATTACATTTAAAGTGATTTTAATAAACTGAAGACTGTTATTTCTTTCAAGTTAACTAATTCCTGTTTCCTAACCAAAAGGAAACACATCAAGAGAAGCTGATGGGGCTTTCTTTATCAATTTGAATGTTTTTTGCACTTGTGCACTATCCTTTAAGCTTTTATTGTAGCAAATCCAGCATACACTCGAACTCGTATGATTATCCTTTTTATCCTTTGGGGTATACTCACGAATGGCTTCATCTTTGATTTTGGATCACACTGTTGAGCTTCGAAAGGAGTTGAGGGGGATACACTGGGGAAAAATCGGAAAACTAACTGCACACGACACGACACTAGCACTGGTCGCTGGACGCTGGTTGAACCTCCTAGAACCACGACTAGGACTGTTAACGAACTGTGCTGACTGCCGCCTGGCCGCCCTAATATATACCGCCCGAGATCGGCGATCGGCGGTCGACGGTCGGCGGTCGGCTGGATTGGATTGGATTGGATGCGGAGACTGGAGACAGAAGCTGAGGCAGCAACATTGGTAACACCTATGCACACCGGCCACGGCAACAAAGGCGGCGAGAGCACGAGCAGAACAATGCGCTACAAGAGTAATCGAATTACAACGTTAATCGCTCGAAGCGGGTTTTAGCCAAAGCCGAAGTGTGAGCCACAATCCCAGCCGAAGCCGAAGAATGTGTATCAATCGCTTCGAGTTGGCCAGAGAGCCAGTTGCCTTTGCCTTTGCTGTGGCTGTTGCTGCTGCTGTTGCTGTTGCAGCATGTTGCCGGTGCCCGCTGCCACCGGGCCGATGCATTGGCAACATGTTGCCTTTCAGTTTCGAGGTGTGTTCCAGTCGTTCTCCTCCTCAGTTGCGTTTGTCACATCAGCGACAAAAACAGCAGCCGCGAAACAATGAATTCATACCCACCGCCCTGACCTTGCTTTCGATCTTTGAGCCAGCAATTAATTGCGGCTGCGTATTTGATTGCTCTTCGACTTCCGAGCCGCGGACAATTAGCAGTCATTACTTGGACACTCGGATTAGGCCTGGCCGAGTGGGCGATCTTATCGGGGCAGTGCCTTTCCCAAAAAAAACGGCCCAAATGCCCCGCCCCAGCAGACAGACCTGCTGCGATCAAATTAAAAAATTCTTACCCAGCGAGCGCTTGCAACATGCCACAGCGCCGTAACGAAATGTGAGCTGCCGCAAAGCGGCTGGCCGGCCAATTTCTGGGCGTTTGCCTCTTTAATCATTGAACTGCATCGGAAAACGAAAAACGAAGTTTGCAAATTAAAAAAAAGGAGCAAAAAATGATCAAAAATGAAAATGAAAACAAGAGCACGGCCCAAAAAGAAGCCAGCGGACAAACAAAAGACAAAAGAAAAATGCATTTTCTATCCACTTTTGGCCACTGCCCCCTGGTTGCCACATGTTGCAGCCTTTCTTTGCCGCTCGCCAATCTTGATGTTCCACTCACACAGGCACAGATGCTGCTTGCCACAAAAACACACTGCCACACTGCCATACTGCCACACAGCCACACCGCCAAAACGGCCATAATGAGTGCATTCTGACTGCGCTCGATTATTTGCATTCGATAAGCGCCATCGCTTGCGTTGCATGTGTGGCATTTGTTGCATGTGGCACTGCCGCACAGCCCGCACATTTGTATCGGCAACTTAATTTGTTTAGCTTCGCCTGCCGCCAATTTATTTTGCATAAACCAAACGCAAACTGCTCTTTTGAACTCACCCCCTCCAGAGTGTCTGTGCCCATGCAGGAAAAAAACTACAAAACCCCCAAAATGGAAAAATAACCAAAAAGTAGAAACGCTGTACTCGAGATTTTTCGACAAAGAGATACCCTGTATCTATTTTCAATATCTATAAGTTTTTCGTTTAAATATTGTCCCCCAAAATTACAATCTCAAATGCAGAAATGTTTGTGACGTCCTCCGACATTGCCACGGAGAAGGAACGGTGAACATTTTTCCTGGCCGTATCTTGTTTTTTAAATATTCGATCTTTATAAAACTTGGTACATGGATAGAGATAAACATTTTTATCTGTAAGCAATAAGATTTTATCTTTTTCAACTGTTTTGTAGATTAGACCAATGTGCTGTAGAAAATGCAGTTCTTTTAATATTGCAAAGGCGGAAACGGGCGTGACTAAAAAGTCAAAAACGAAATTTTCAGCAAATATGCTAACCGTACCTAACATACTCGTATATCAAATGACTAGATACTACCATCTCGAAGATATTGTCACATATGTTGGCGGTAAGGGGCGCGGCTTAAATTTTAAATAAACTCAACATAAAGCAAAAAGTGTTACGTCTCTAGATTTTACCATCTCAGAGAACGACGAGTTCATTCATACAGACGGACAGATGGACACGGCTAAATCGACTCGGCTTTTGATGAATATATACTTTGTAGGATCGGAAACGTTTCCTTCTCCCTGTTACATACATTGCACAAACTTAATATACCATTTGTACCTCATGGAACATGGTATAAAAATACCATATAAATATTAAAGGAATATGGCTTTGTAAATTTCCTTCACTCACCTCTTCTTGGTCTTGAGTGTCTCTCGTGGGACGGCGCACGTTTAGAGGCGTGTTTGACATTTTTGAGGTATGTGCAACAAAATCAAACTCTCGTATGCTTATTCCCTTTTGTTTTCATTTTATTAGCCCGGCCCACTGTCGACAGCTGTAGGCTGGCCTACTGGTTTACTGCCTGACTGCCTGACTGTCGGACTGGCTCAAGTGCAATCCACACATTTGCGAGCCAATGTGCCCACCATCCAGCTCCATTTCGCGAACTATAATTACTATACGCTTTTGGTCTTGCCTTGTGCGCTACATGCTCGAGTGTCAGGCATATAAATTCAGATGTGTATCTCTGGGCGCGGATTAACTAATTAGCTTGTAATAACACGTATTATGAAATCAGAATCAATTTATCTAAATGCACTTCCAATCGCAAGCAAGTCGGCTATCAGCTAGTATGTGTTTAAACTTTAAAGCGTACGTGGTGTGCGAATTCTATTGCGATTTAATGTATTCATCGAATTCGAGTTAATAGTCAATAGGCCATTGGCTTTGATTGCCACCCAAAATAATTCCATTATGTTTACCAAATCTCTGGTAAGTTTAATAGTTGTTTGATTAATTTCAGCCATGATGACTCACTCTGCCACCCGAAATATAACATTGATTGAGAGTGCTTGCCGTTCTGGCTGACTCATCGTGTTTATGTGGCACGTTCCAATGCCAAACTGTCTTTGTTGCAACCAAAAAGTGCACAGGCACGTTCACAACTATTTCTTTGAACCACTCAAGAGCCCTCCCAGAGTTCTGGGTCTGCCGCTCGGATTGTTGGATTGTGGAAATGCAAATATATGTATCTAACAATTGAAAACTGGCAACAACCGCACAATTGTCTCGGGTGGGCGTAGGCTGGCCAGAACCTCCTCTGTTTTTGTGTGTGCCTGCTGCCTGTTGCTTGTTGTTGATTTTTATCGGATTGCTGGCATGCAGATACTCAGATACTCGTATGCAAATGGAGTTGAATAGATACCCATATTTTTTGATAAATTGCCTGGCAAATGCATTCATTTAATTGCTGTTATTTACAGCTACGGACGGAAAAAGCAATGCCACATTTGCATCTGCATTCAAATTGCACCCTTGCCTTTCTTTCTTTGCGCCGCGTGGGCAGGTGTTGCCTCAGCTTGCCATGGCTTTTTCAGCCCATTCCGATTGAATATTAACACATGGCTAAATCATGTTCGATTAATTGACCTGGCCATAAAACAACATAATTAAGACGGATGGCAGCCGGGTGGCTGGTGGTCAGTGAAGCCTGATCTGGTTCTCGCCGTCCGGGGCAATTAAAAGTAATTAATATTTAAAATTCTGCCGGCAAGACAATAAAATTCTGCAAGGCGTGATGTAACGATAAACTGGCTTTTCTTGGCTTGGCTTGGTCAATCGCAATTGCAATCGGAATTAGCCTGGCAACACTATTGCTGATGCCTTCTAACATGGCCACGCATCAATGAGCCACTAAACAGTGGTTTGAAATTGGTTTTATTTTGATAAATCCCCATTGATCCATTGATGGTATGTTAGCTTCTAAAGCCTATTTCATTTTTCCATTAATTAGGAGTATCTTAATGGTTTAAGCTGCAACCCACTGTTTTATTTTGGCATTGAAATTCCTCAGCCTTTTGGGCCGGCTCTTAGGCAGTCTGCCCGACTTTGCCCAGCGGTGCAGTGAAGCGATGAGTGACTTTTGGCCAAGCGGATGCAATCGCAGAGCCCGCGGGTGTAACTGCCCAATTGGAATGGCCAATAGAAGGCAATATGTGTTGTTACTGCTACTTAGTTTTTTGTTCTTGCACAAAACTGTTGCTTCAAATATTTGCGGTTAATTAAAATTGTTAATTGCTTGACCAGTTGTTAGCCATAAGACCAATTGGTTTATGGGTGCGAGATGAAAGCCCTTCTCACTTACAGGGTTCTGTTTCAATAAGTTTTATTTACCTTAATCAATGATTACCACTAGAGGAACCAATGGGCCGAAATAAATCGTCGTTTTACCTATAATCCACAAAGTTTGCCGACAATCTTCGAAGTAAGAAGTCAAAACTGAATATGGTTTCTTAAACTACTATTACTATAGTATTCCCTTCATCTATGACCATTGAACACCCTGTGTTCCTTAAGTATTCAAGAATTAATTCAATTCGCTTAGCTTGCAGAGCTAAAATAAATCATTAAAATTTATGAATTTAATTGGCTTCAATTATTGCCACAGATAAAATGTAAAGCAAACTGCAAACGGCAGGTACTGCAGCTCTAATCGAATCGGATTGAATGCGATTGAGCTTTGGATGGAATGGAACGTTGTGGAGTCGATTGGCGTGGCTTGGAGCAGAGTAAAGTAAAGTGAAGTGGAGTGCAGTGCAGTGGCCGGCGATTCAATTCAATTTGCTTCCATCAACGGGGGCCACCCTAAGGTGGAATTACGAAAATTATGGCCAGGGACGGCGGAAAACATATCATTAGGGCGTAGTTGGCGAATGATCGAATGGCCCAAGCACGGAGCGACTATCTGGGAAAATGTAAAGGCATCTGGTTGGCGTTTGTCACATTGCCAAGCTAATTGGCAGAATGCCGGTGGGGTTAACCAACCCAGAGTTGCGGGCGTAGCCACCAGAAAATTAAATTGCAAATTTCCCAGATCTCACAGCGCAGCCCCGGCGGAAAATGATTGATTGGAATCGAGCGGAGCAGGGAATGTGTTGGATTGGCTGGGTGCAGTTGTTGGCCAGATTCATTCCGAGATGCCCGGCGTGGGAGGGTTCTCAGCGGTATCCGCGCCACCATCGGGGCTGCTGCGATCTAATAGCCCAGTTCGAGGCTGGCCAAAAATGAATACATCGAAAAACAACTAAACGCCATCCAGCTATGTTAGAAGCAATTTGACACGCCACAAACGAGTTTTGGCTCACTTGCAACATCTGCGCCGGCGGCAGTAGCGAGTGGTTAGGTTGCCGGTCGGCGGTTGGTGGTTAGATGTTTAGTTCACCCGATCAACTGCCGCTCCCACGCATCACCCGCCGGATTCCCCAAAACCCTGGCTCCCAGTTGACAGGCGCGCACACGTGTCCTGTCCGAAAATGTCGCACAATCGCGAAGGCCCGCGAATTTGATATTTTCATTTGCCGCATTACAGTCATCGTCAATCCGAACCGTGACCATATAGTGCGCCCAAGCGGCTGCAAATGGGAGTGGAATCTGGCCCCCCAAGTTAAAGCCAACCCCGGAAAAAATACACAAAAAACGAAACCATTAAAACTCCAACTGACCACCCAACAGGCGGCTACGTGCAGTGTCAGTCGAGGTGAAAATAAAGTTGGTCAACAAAGCAAGCCACTGCCTTTTTTCCAGCCAGCCAGGATGTCTGTGTGTGGGGATCTCTTCGGGTAACTAACCATCAACGCCAAAAACCTTAAAATGTTAGGATGAGGAGTAGACAACCCGGAAGTTTTTCTAAGAATCCATAAAGAGTGAAAGCCATAAAGAGACCCGGCATATGACCGCATGAGCAGACGTAATTTATGGCACCCTTCGTCGCGGTCATAACAAAGTTGGCTCAGAGTGTAGGCAAATCCTAACCTCTGAGCACTCATCCCGGCCAGTTTCCACGTGCCAGATATCAAATATTGCGTCTATTATTCAAGGTCGCAGCAAAGTGATAGTCAAATGCTGGCCCCTGGCATTATCTCTGATTGCGTTGCCTACTTTACCCCAGAAGGGAAGTCTGAGCTCTTATCCAAAATATGTCAAATCTCATAGGCCTGACAGCGTCGGCAGCCGCATGTCTCACTTTCAAATCTCCGGAATGAATGCTTTTTCGTGCTTTCTGGGGGAGATGTCAACCAAAACGACAACGACAAGCGGCCAAAGTAAAGTAACAAAGGTCAGGTGCGGCGTCACAAGAATGGAAACTTCGCAATTGATTGATCGGCTCGGTTTCAAGGCTAATTAGCATGGCGGAAAAGTGAGCTGGGTCCCGTGAACTTCACGAAAATTCCCCACCGACCTTTTGCAATGTTGGCAACCCAACGCCAAGTTTACGGCACTAAAAGGGATTAAAAACCAATTAGGTGTCCTGTAAACTACAAAGTCAGGCGGCTGCAAAAGAACCTTAAACGGAATGTCCATTTTACCCTTGGACTCCGGATAATTGCCCGTGTGCCTTCTGTCCCGTAAGGCAAAAAAGCTCGCATCTCATTATCCTGGCTAATTAGCCTGCAATCGCTTTGCATAACCCGATGGTGCGGCAATCGATTAGCACAATCGCTTGACAATTTATGAACACAAAACTGTGTTGGCACACAGCGTGTGAAAGTCTGTCGGAGATAAAAATTAAATTGCCCCTGCAATCGAGGCAAATCAAATGGAATTGAATTGACGCGGGCGCAGTGCATGCATATTGCAACACGTTAACCACATCAGTGACAAGTGTGGCAAATTGACGGCAACCGCAATTACCCGGCCCGCCGGGCGCCGGGCGCATGCGTGGTCGGACACCGCTGCGTATACGCAATCTCAGGGACACCACGCACCGAAAAAACGCTGGAAAACCAGTCGTAGTTGGCAGTTTCTTGCCGAACGGGAATTCGATTGCCCCGGCAGCTGAAAGTCAATGCCAATGGCTGCAATTCAATGGCGAGGTGCGTGAAAATGCGTTGATTTTAAAATTTTTCCAAGGCAACAGAATACGCAGAGCTTAACCCAGTGAATGCTTTGCGCTGTAGTTGCCAATTTTGGCTATCTGCTTATCCACCGTCCAGGCAATAAGTAACTCCTTAGCGGGAAATTAGTTAAGCGATACATTTCCATATCAATTTCCTAAGCCAGGCCGGGTTTGTTGCAATTTAGGCAGCCACAGTAAACAGCAACAGCCACTCGGAGTCGGCATGCAAAACAATATAAAGCATATCAAATGGCAGGCGGCGAACACCTTCGCGCATGCGCAACACTTGCCGGGGCGCCCCAAAACCCAGCAGGCCCAATGGGAACAGCAACAGGCAGAGCTAAAGCTAAAGCCACGGCAACTGCCACTGCGGCAACATGCACTGATGTAGCACTCGGAAAATAACCATTGAACCGCAGTGCAGGCGCCGCAATTTCGAGTGCCGGCAAAGTGCAAAGTCACGGATGAATGAGCCAGTCGGAGTTGGAACTTTGCTTCGGCGATTCGTTTTAATTGATTTTGTTTTGGCTGCAGGAACAGTGCTCACTAAACGCACACCGCCCCTCGACAACACTTCTAAAAAAAACTCGGAAACTATTGTAGTTGGAGTATTTGTATAAATTAATAAACAACAAAAATTCACGTTCAATATATGTATATTGACCTATTATTTGTATAACCTTTTACTTTAAAGTAGGTTTTACTTTTGTTTAGTTCAATTCAAGACTGTTTTCTTACTCTTTATTATATTATTTATGGTATAGGACAAATATTTATTAATCTACATTTACTATATGGTTTAGAGTTTAACCAAATTGGCAGATGATTAATACATTTATTAAATCTTTTTATCTTTTCCATTTAGCATGACTCTTGTACGGTTCTTGTACAAATTTTAACTATTTTGATTGATGGAATAAAGTTATTTAAACTGACAATTATAATTTTAATTTACCATGATTTTTGTGAGTTTAAACAAAAAAGATTCAATCAATAATTTCAATATTACTCTTTAACTCATATATCTGCTCAAAATTATAATATTTCTCACAATGCACCTGCTAGACTGCCGGTCAAGAAAATCAACGCTTGGCCAACTAATTTCGTTTGAACATGAATCTGGCCTGGCCAAAAGGAGTTGGCAAATATTTGCCTCCATTTCCAGCGGCTCCTAATTGTGTTGCCTGTTGCCTTTTGTTGTTGTTGTTGTAATTGGCACGGTTGGTAATTCTTTTTTGGCTAATTTTCAAATACGAGCCACTCGGATATTGGATTTTTTTTAATGCATTTTTGTATTTTCATTTCCATTGCTGACAATTTGCAATTGGTACATAGCTTTGCCGTTGTTTTTGTTGCTGCCGCTGTTTATGCAATCAAAATTCTTGCCGTTCCCGGGGCGATCAATTGCAACAATAACAATAACAACAAATAAAGCAGCCGCATAAACAAAAATAAGTAAAACACGAACAACCAGATCTCGAATGGCACTTGTGGGTGCAATTGTAATTACCGAAATTTATGTTGTGTGGTGGTCGCTTTAATGCAGTTTTTGGCTTCGGCGATTCTAAAAAGTGGCTCAGATTTATTGCAAATTATCTCTCCGCCTGGCAGTGATCGATAGTGCAAAATTTATGGTCGCCCCGGCAGTTTCCCCTTCGCGCGGCTATATCATTTTTTCCCCCAACAAAAGGCCGACTCTGTTTGCCTGGGATTTTCATTTCAGTCAAAGCACTGGCCACTATCGACACCGCGCCGGTCCGCCTGTTTAGTGTTTCGCAAATAATTAGCCTAATAAATGAGCCCGCAATGCGGGTGGAAGTGCATTAGTGAAATGGAAATGTGTGGAAATTGTGAGCGGGGAAAACTGATTGACCCGAGCGAATGGTAATGTAATTAGGCAGCCCATTTGCCACGCAAGTTAAACACGGACGAGTACCTCTTCGAATTAATTATGCAAACATTTAGTCAAAATGACCATGATCGGGTGTGGTCCCGGGCAATCAAAATGTAATTGAAATGTTCTTGTCAGCCGAGAACAAATAGTGTGAGTGGTTAAATCAATGGCTGAGTGACCGGGCGCGGACAAAGCCAACTCCAGTGATTTATGATCTCTTGGCGGGGCTTAAATTAATAATATCGCCGCAACTGTCAGATGGAGTTGTCAATACCGCAGTTGTGTTCGATAAATTCAATTAGCATTTTGTGTGCGACACAGGTAAATGACAAACGTGTGAATTATGTCTGGGAAACACGCAACGATGGCGGCGTAGGCCTTGCTGTGAGTGTCAATATCCCCAAGAAAACAGTCTGATCCAGCTTCTGGCGGACACTTAACTGGCAATCAGCAGCAGCAGCAGCTGGTGCCATGTTTTTGTGTAATCTCTCGGCCGCAAAAGCATTAGCGTACAACTCAGTGGACGTATCGAAAGCGATTGCCAGAAGCAGATGCATCACCAGCCAGCACCGACGGATGCGGCACCAGCAACTAAATTAGCCCCCAACTCGAGTCTCCCTTCAGTTTTACCTCAGCGACGAAAGACGGCGGTTACGCTCCAAGTACCCGAATCAATTTGAGTTTCCACAAACAGTGTCCTGGGATCCCGGAAGCTCAATAGTGACGATCTTTGCAGGGACTGCCAATCGTGTGTGACTCTGTGAGTGCTTTTCTTTTGCCAACTTTTCTGGATCGCCGCCAGCGAACTGACAGTCTAAGTCGGGTCTAATCGACCGGTTTTACTTCCACTTCCCCTCGGTGGTGGAAGGGCGGAAACACTTTGCATGCATCACGATGAGTTGCAGTCGAAGTGTAAACTTGTTTTTCTGCACTAGCTTGACCTTGAAGCGAGCGAGAAAAACCAAGGTAAAATTCGTTTTTAGGGGAAAACGCGGGATAGGTTCAATGAATTTAGTGGCAACAACCTTTGTCAATATTTGAGTTCCCCAAAAAGTTACCACTTCTCGTACCTGAACCCGATTTATTTACATCAATTGATTGATTCACGACTCGTTCGTTTACCTCTCGCAAACCTGATGCGCCAATCGAATGTGTGTTGTGTGTTTCAGTGGGTCACTCGGCGACGATTCGATCTTGAACCGCAGATCAAGTGAGCACAAAAGCCAATTGAAATTAGAATCCATCGGAGCGTTGGCAAATTGCATAACATTGCCCCAAGTTTGCCATGCATAGGCGTTGTAATATTGCACAGTTGCCCCAATGGATGCCGCCGTGGATAGATGGACTGGCCGACTAATCTCGGTCATAGTTGCTAATTAAAAGGCTTAAGGCTAAAATTAGCATACGAAGCAAATTGCGATTTTCATCGATGACGAGGCACAAACATACTTACGAGGCAAACAACTCCCACAGATACCTGTGCGTGCTTGATGTTCAAGAGAGTGATATTCATGTTCATGACGGGAACAGAAGCCATCCCTCCGGCCCGACCTCGTCCCTAATGCGTGTATGCAAAGCGAGAACACTTACGAGGGGCTGGCGGGCAGTCACAATAGATGGCATGCCGCCAATTACCCGCATAATCTTGTAATACTAACCTAAACCTAATGCCGGCGGCACCCCTCCCGCCACCGGCTCTAGGGCCAATTTGGGCTTCGGTTACGTCTCGGATGGCTTTAATTCCCTTTAAACAGTGTCCCAGATTACGCCCCTCGACACACGTGTGACTGGAGTAGTTATGACGACATCTCCATTACACTTCAATGACCAGGCTCAACGCCTAAGTTATAATAGTTGCTGACAGGTCTTAAGGGCCGATTACCAAACTGTCTTGAATGGAACGAATTTATTTGGGACCTCCATACCCAGTACTGGTCGAGTGTTTTCAATTACTGTAATCACGTGTACTATATTTACGTTTAAATAGTCAATTAATGAAGAGATTCGGCTTCAAGCCGAAGACATTATTGCACCTGTTTTATACCCTAAACTTTTGACAAATAACTTAAATTATTCCTTAAATTTTAAATGAATTACCAAACACTCATCTATAATAGTTTTAAGCAAACTCTATAGAATTATACCTTTTCTTAAATTATAAATACTTCATTTCAAAATCCCCTTTAACAAAATGTTAAAATATTTCTTACTATTTTACAATAATATGATTGGTTTTTTCAACCGAGTGGTTTTTCAATCCGTAGCGGGTATCGCACAGCCCACACTCCCGCATCCACTCTTGCTTGTTTGTCCAAACTGAGCTTTAGTTCCGAGTGAATGCATCCAGTCGGGCATGTAACCCGTGGTCAGTTGTCCGTCGCCGGGCGGAGCAATTGTTTTGCGAAATTAAATTAAATTGATTGAATTTAGACGCTGTTCGGGCAGAGGTCAGCGTGTGGAGCGGAGGTGCCCGCTGGGTGGCTGTTGGCGCATTGTTAGTGCCATCTAGTCCGTTGATAATGACACAAATTTTCGTGGGCGAACCGAGCGATCATCTGGCCTGTTGTCGCCGTCGCAGTTGATTAACCGAGCCGAGATACAGGCGGGCATTAATGCATCGATTGAAGTTAATGGGTCAAATCATTGTGCAGGAGGTACCAGACGAGATACTCGTACTTCCTGGCGACAGCTAACATAGCTTTATGGGCTTCTGTATTTTTGGATCTTGAAACCGAAAACAATAAGCGCCGCAATCCCTCCCCCTCGCAGGGCATCTAAGCAGTTGCCAGTTGCCAGTTGTCGCTCAATTGCTTGTCGCGCGCCGTGATTGCGCATCCCAAGCGGCTGTGGTTGCCTCTGCCTTTTAGTTGGCTATGCGAGCGCGACTCGGCAACTGCTCTCCGCCGCCCAGTCGAGTCCATTTCGGTCCCTAGCCCGGTCCCGGTCCCGGCCCCGGTCCCGTCCCCAGTCTCCGGCCACCGATCCGCCGATCCAGCGATCCACCGATCCACGAGATCTGGCCTCTGGTCTCCGGCTCTCCATTCTCGGTTTGGGTTACGTCCCGTTCGGTTCGCCAACTGCGTCGCGCGCTAAAATTGCGTTTAATTAAAGTATAAAGGCCAGCGAGCTCCTCAATTACAGCCGCTCGTGGGATGAGTCGCCTCAGCCACAGCCAGCTGAAGCTAGCAATGCCCTCGGTGCATGGCCCGTCTTCCATTGCTCCAAAGGCATCCTCGTCCGGCCCGCCGGTTAGGGATCGAGGGGGCGTCAAGCTGGGCCTGGGCGTTAACCAGCGGACAGGTCGGGTGCAGTGGTGTCCCGGCCTGACCTGTTGCAAACTGTTTCTGTTGCTTCCAGTGGTGATGCTGCCGCTGACCCTGGTCCTCATCCTCATCATGCGCCTGGACGGGATGCTGGCGGCGCTGCAGCTGAGCGAGCAGCGGATGCGGGATCGTCGCGAGTCGCCCGGTCCCGGCTACGTCGATGACTACGAGTCCCTGCTGCCGGAGGGCAGCAGCTACAACGAACTGATCCATGAGGAGTTCCTGCTGCCTCAGTCCAAGCGCGACCGGCTGGCGATGATGGCCGCAGAGCGTGCCAAACGCTGTCAGCCGTACCGATATGGCCAGGCGGAGACTCTCGATCTGGAGGAGCGCAGCACGCTGATGAAGGACTCGCGCACCTCCTTCCTGCCGCAGGGAATTCCGCGCGAGTGCGTCGGCGACGGCATCAATCTGGATATCAAGCCCATAGGGCGGGATTCCTTCCGGCGCCAAAAGAAACGCTACCAGGACAATGCGCCCTACTGGCTGGAGCGGATCAGGCAGCGGGAGCGCCGCGAGGCGGAGCATCAGTCGGGCGAGAGCAGTCCCGATCTGAGTGTTCAGATCAACGAAGCCACCGCCGCCCTGCAGAGCTTCTGGAACGAGGAGGGCACTAAGGAGGGCATCCGCCTGGCTCAGGCGAAAACCATGAAGCGCTACATGGACACTAAGGTGGATCCCTGCGTGGACTTCTACAAGTATGCCTGCGGCAATTGGGAGAAACTGCATCCAATACCCAAGGACAAGGCCGGATTCGACACCTTCGAGATGCTGCGCGAAAGCCTCGACCTGGTGCTACGCAATCTTCTCGAGAAAGGCGGCTCGGGCCATGGAACAACCGTGGCCGGTGCGAAAAAGAATCGTGCGCGCAACACATTCTTCAAGCTCAACGCCCAGGGGGGGTCCGAGGAGGAGGAGGTGGGCGAGTCGGAGCAGGCGGAGGTCCAGGTGGCGGAGCGTCTTCGGCGGGACATCGTCAGCCGGCGGCGGCTGCTCAACCAGGTCCTGGTGCGCTACAAGCGATTCTCCAATGGCACGAAGCGCAAGCGTGTCATTGTGACTGGCGACAGGCCCAAGGAGGAGGCGTCCGCTCCCACGATCAAGCTGAAGGCCGCCGAGGATAATCGTGGCGCTGCAACAGAGCTCCTTGCGCCGCAGGAGGATGCCCAACTGAAGGCCAAGAACCTGTACCGCTCCTGTGTGAACAGCGATTTGCTCGCCCACCGAGGCCTCGAGCCCCTCTTGACGCTCATACGGGAGCTGGGCGGCTGGCCGGTGCTCGACCCGGAGTGGAGCGGCAGTGAATTCAACTGGCAGGTCCTGGCCGCCACCCTGCGGCGCTACAACAACGACATCCTCATCGTCCAGTGGGTGGGGGCGGACATCAAGAACTCCGAGGAGAACATCATCCAGTTCGACCAGACCGGCCTGGGCCTGCCCACCCGCGAGTACTTCCTGCAGTCAACCAACACCAAGTACCTGCTCGCCTACCAGCGTTACATGAGCGAGGTGATGCACAAATTGGGGGCTTCCAAGGAGGACTCCGAGCGTGTGGCCAGCGAGTTGGTGGCCTTCGAGACAAAGCTGGCGGGGATCACGTCGCCTGCCGAACAGCGACTCAACGTCACCAAGGTAAGTCACATCCTTTAAATGTTTCTTAATTCTTACTGTGTTCGTAATGGGATGTACGAGGTGTGAAAGGTTAAAATTGTATGTATATATGTACATATTTACTTAATATTTACTTACGTATTGTATAGCAACTATTGCCATAAGCAAAGACAGACACATAGCAAACAGAGTGTTCCTAATTATCCCTTTTTTTTTAAGCTAATAAACTAATAAATATTCTACTGTTTATTCATCATTTGTCATTGTGAATATAGAGGTGTACGTGTATTATTTGTAGATAAACAATCCCTTTTTAAAGGCAGTTTCCAAGACACCGTCCTGTAACCACACATATTTATTTTATAATTTTGCTCGCACAAATTTCCTTCAATGATGAAAAAAATCTTTAATATTTACTTACTTTTAATACAAGTATCTAACTAACTACTAACCATTTAGTAAATGATTTATAGTAAGTAATATGTACTAGTACATAACATGGCACACCTTTGCGTTCTCCCACAAATTGGGCGTAAATCTATTCTGTAAATCTATTCTGTACAGGTTCAGATTATTTTGTTTATAAAAAGCTTCGACATTATTTATATTCCTCTCTGCCAACCTTTCCTCGTAGTACGTTGTATGATGTAGTAATGTATAGTTTGACTTAGTGTACACATCTTCACATCTTTTCCTCGTCAGCTATACAAGAGGATGACCCTTGACCGCCTGCAGTCACTGGTGCCGGAGATCAAGTGGCTAGCGTACCTGCAAACCCTGCAAGACCGCGAGGTGAACAGCAACGAGGAGGTGGTCATCTATGCGGTGGACTACATGAGCAAGCTGGTGAAGCTGCTCGAGGAGACGGAAACCCACACCGTTGCGAACTACATGATGTGGCGCTTCGTGCGCCACCGGATCAACAACGTGGACGACCGGTTCGACGACATCAAGCAACACTTCTACCACGCTCTCTTTGGTCGCGAAGAGAGTCCGCAGCGGTGGAAGGTTTGCATCGCCCAGGTGAACACCAACATGGGCATGGCTGTTGGCTCCATGTTTGTCAGTCGGTATTTCGACAACAACAGCAAGCGGGACACGCTGCGGATGACGCACGACCTGCAGCAGGCCTTCCGGGAGATCCTGAAGACCACCGACTGGCTGGACTCTACCACCAAGAAGCTGGCCGAGGAGAAGGTGAACGCCATGTCCCTGAAGATTGGCTACCCGGACTTTATCCTTAATG
The DNA here is from genome assembly GCA_021223825.1 of Drosophila ironensis. NCBI lineage: Eukaryota > Metazoa > Arthropoda > Insecta > Diptera > Drosophilidae > Drosophila > Drosophila ironensis. The sequence continues at coordinate 5,797,552 of JAJJHQ010008452.1, read as the reverse complement.
CGAGCGAGCTGAATAGAAAGTACCATGGCATAGACATCCATCCGGATAGATATTTCGAGAATACGTTGAACGTGCTCCTGCACACGGCCCGGACGGAGCAGGCCAAGCTGCACGAGCGAGTCAACAAGACCAACTGGCAGACGGCTCCGGCCATCGTGAATGCATACTACAGCCGGAACAAGAACCAGATCATGTTCCCGGCGGGTATCCTGCAGCCCCCCTTTTACCACCGCCACTTTCCCAAGTCTCTGAATTTCGGGGGCATCGGAGTGGTCATTGGGCACGAGCTGACCCACGGATTCGATGACAAGGGCCGGCTGTTCGACCGCAATGGGAACATCCATAAGTGGTGGACGGACTCCTCGATCCGGGGCTTCGACGAGCGAGCCCGCTGCATCATCGCCCAGTACAGCAACTACACCGTCGAGGAGGTGGGCATCTCCCTCAACGGCGAGAGCACCCAAGGTGGGTGATGGACCAACCAAAACCCTTGCGATGGGATAAGAAAACAAATAACTCTGGCTTTTCCAGGTGAAAACATTGCCGACAACGGGGGCTTGAGGCAGGCATTCCACGCCTACATGCGCTGGCTGAAGCAGCACCCCCACGAGGCGAAGGGCGAAATGTTGCCGGGCCTGAACATGACCGGGCCGCAGCTGTTCTTCCTCAACTTTGGCCAGGTGTGGTGCGGGGCCATGCGGCCGGAGGCGATCCGGAACAAGCTGAACACAGCCATCCACAGTCCGGGACGCTTCCGGGTGATTGGCACGCTCTCCAACTCCCATGACTTTGCCCGCGAGTTCAGCTGTGCGACAGGCACGCCCATGAATCCCGTCAATAAATGCAGCGTCTGGTAGCGAGTGCATCCCATCCCTAAGCCTAGGAGTATTTTAGCAGATAAGTTTTCCGAACTAGACCAAAGACCCGGCGCATGGTGAGGTGAGTGCAAGTGCGAGTGCGTGTTTGCTTGTTAGAGAATCCTCCAACCCACCGAGCGTGGCTCCAATTGCTCCACTTTATGGAATGCCAGAGATGGCGATGACTTCCTGATAGCTCGTTGCCGATGCCATCATTAGATACTCTTGCTTGTTGTGCCAACATCGAAGGCGCACTTCAATTGGGCCGCACTCACCCTATTAATTAATGGTGATTTATGCCCAGCAGTTGGCTTCGAGAGCAACTTCTTCAATTGTCTTTCCAATAAAAATGCCAATGCATCGGGGTTGGAGCCTCTGCACGACACTGCGACTTTATGTAGGTCTCTAAATAAAGATAACCCCATTGATAAGCTATTGTGTTCCCGTTTCAGGCCAGGATCAAAGGGGATGACTCCATCCGATCGCTGTCTATAGCAACAAAGATTGTGTGCCAAATATTAAGTTGCAAGTTAATATATATTTTTTCTAGCCACTATTTATAATTGTAATATGCAATAGTTCAGTTTGTAATGCAATTTCGTGTTTTGTGATAATTCTTATTAAATGTACAACCAACGATATGATATATGAAATTTGCTTTCTGTGGGTTTTCCCCAACACTGGCGCAGCTTTTGAAAAATATTTTTTGGAAAACTTTTGAGTGGAATTTTTAGAGAAAACAAAAATATGAGTATCCAATCAGTTGTGCACGAGTGCTTGGCTGCTGAAGATCAAACAGACGACGCGCCAGCGGGTGTTTCCAAAAATATACGTATATATTTATATATACCTCCGGCCCGACAAGCAACGGGGGATGTGAAATATTGAAATATTCCCAATCGGAACTCCTATAAATGAACAGAATGCAGGTTTATTGGTTATTGCTATCCGCGGCATGGCTGGGCCAGGTTAAAGGTCAGTTTTACGGCGGCAACTCGTTCGGGGCCTCCAGTGGAGGGACAGGAATTCGACTGGGTAAGTGCTCCGCCTCCGCGCTCTTTCCGAAAACTATTCGACTCAATCACCACGAATTCATTCAGGCCTGATCACCGACGATGCCACCGATAGAATCAGGCAGACCTTCGAGCACGCCATAGCCGTGGTGAACAATGAGCTGGGCGTCCCTTTGGTGGGCGAAACGCAGCCGGTTGCCTATGGAGACTCTGTCCAGGCCTTTGGCCAATTGTGCCGGCTGATGCAGGTGAGCCGATGAACACAGTTTTCACAAAGCAAATTAATTTCATCCAAATATGCCCTCAGAACGGAGTGGGAGCGGTTTTTGGGCCCTCGGCCAGGCACACGGCCTCGCATCTGCTGAACGTTTGCGACTCCAAGGACATACCATTCGTTTATCCCCACTTGTCGTGGAGTGGCAGCCAGTCGGACGGCTTCAACCTGTATCCGAATCCCGAGGACATCGCCCATGCCCTCTATGACATTATCAACGCCTTTCAATGGACTCGCTACATATTGTGCTACGAATCCGGTTCGTTTTGATACGTCTTCAACCCAAGTTTTTTTCAGAATCTTTATGTTTTTTCCCAGCGGAATACCTGAACATTTTGGACTATCTGATGACCATGTACGGGCCCAACGGACCCGTCATCAAAGTGATGCGTTACGACTTGAATCTGAACGGAAACTACAAGTCCGTGCTGCGGCGCATCAGGAAATCGGAGGACAGTCGTATAGTGGTTGTAGGCTCCACCGAGGGAGTGGCCGAGCTGCTGCGCCAGGCCCAGCAGGTGGGCATCATGAACGAGGACTACACCTACATCATTGGCAACCTCGACCTGCACACCTTCGAGCTGGAGGAGTACAAGTACAGCGAGGCCAACATCACGGGCATCCGGATGTTCTCGCCCGATCAGGAGGAAGTGCGCGACCTGGTCGAGAAGCTGCACCAGGAGTTAGGTGAGAGCGAGCCGGCTGGAGTGGGTAAGTATACCAATAAGTATACCTTCGGCATACCTATTAACCTATGCCTTCCGACAGGCTCTTCGTCAATCACCATGGCCATGGCACTCACATACGATGCAGTACGCGTGATTGGCGAGACCACAAAGCACCTGCCCTATCAACCTGAGATGCTGAATTGTTCCGAGCGACATGACAATGTCCAGCGAGACGGCTCCACCTTCAGAAACTACATGAGATCGGTGAGCTGACTTGCAAATAACGTGAGCCTTTCTGATTGCCTTAAACCCATTCCCATTCAGTTGGAGATCAAGGAGAAGACCATCACGGGCCGCATTTACTTCGAGGGAAATGTGCGCAAGGGCTTTAGCTTTGATGTAATCGAATTGCAAACCAGTGGCCTGGTCAAGGTGGGCACCTGGGAAGAGGGCAAGGAGTTTGAGTTCCAGCGGCCGCCCCAAGTGGTCAACTTCAATGACATCGACGATGGCTCTCTGGTGAACAAAACCTTCAAGGTTCTAATCTCAGTGGCGGTAAGTTAGGCAACAGATTCATAGTCCCAGTAAACCATTTGAAAGTCAATTATAGACCAAACCCTATGCCAGTCTCGTGGAGAGCATTGATACGCTCATTGGCAATGATCAGTATCAGGGCTACGGAGTGGATTTGATCAAAGAATTGGCCGATAAGCTTGGCTTCAACTTTACCTTCCACGACGGAGGCAACGACTATGGATCCTTCAACAAGACGACAAACACAACCACTGGAATGCTGAAAGAAATTGTTGAAGGGGTTAGTAGTTCCCATACAATACATCGAATAATAATATTGTATGTTAAGTTTTATTTCAGCGAGCGGATTTGGCCATCACAGATCTTACCATAACTTCGGAACGCGAGGAAGTCATTGATTTTTCCATACCTTTCATGAATCTGGGTGAGAGGCATGAGCTACTCCATTTTAGTAACTGATTCATAAAAAGATGTTTATGTTTCAGGAATTGCCATCTTGTATGTGAAGCCCCAGAAGGCGCAACCCGCTCTGTTCTCCTTCATGGACCCCTTTTCATCGGAGGTTTGGCTCTATCTGGGCATAGCCTACGTGGGCGTTTCGCTGTGCTTCTTCATCCTGGGACGATTGTCCCCCACCGAATGGGACAACCCATTCCCCTGCATAGATGAGCCCGAGGAGTTGGAGAATCAGTTTACCATCAACAACTCTCTGTGGTTCACCACGGGAGCCCTTTTGCAGCAAGGATCCGAAATTGCTCCCAAGTAAGAAGACGCCAAGGGAGCCAAGGATTTAACTTACAAGCTGACATTTCCAGAGCCCTGAGCACCCGCACTATTTCCGCAATTTGGTGGTTTTTCACCCTGATCATGGTCTCATCGTATACAGCAAACTTGGCCGCCTTCTTGACCATCGAGAATCCCACCAGTCCTATCAACAGTGTCGAGGACCTGGCCGACAACAAAGATGATGTTCAGTACGGAGCCAAACGTACGGGATCCACCAGAAACTTCTTTCTGGTAAAATCATAAAACGCTAGTTTATATTTTCAATTTATATATTTTCAATTGAATCATTTGAAGACCTCCGAGGAACCCATTTACATGAAAATGAACGAGTACATGACCAATCACCCGGAAATGTTAATGGAAAACAACCAAGATGGAGTGGCAAGGGTGGGTCCCAAGTACGCCTTCCTGATGGAGTCCACATCCATTGAGTATAATACGGTGAGGGAATGCAACCTAACCAAAGTGGGCGATGCTCTGGACGAGAAGGGTTATGGCATTGCCATGGTAAAAAGTAGGTATACAAGCACATACTGTAAATCCCTCATTAATCGTATAAATGTATAAACAGATTGGCCGTATCGCGACAAGTTTAATAATGCCCTGCTGGAGCTGCAGGAGCAGGGTGTCCTGGCCAGATTGAAAACGAAATGGTGGAACGAGATTGGTGCCGGAGTTTGCAGTGTAAATATTCTATCAACCGACTTGGCTTGAAAACCTTTAAGGGCAAATCCATTTCAGGCAAAAAGCGAGGCCGACAGTCCCTCCGAGTTGGGCATGGACAATCTGAATGGCATTTACGTTGTTTTGGTCATTGGATCTGTGATTTCCATCATCGTGTCCGTGCTCTGCTGGTGCTTTTTTGTCTACACTAAAGCGAAATTCTATGCGGTAACTATGCAGTCTTTTAAACCCGATGATTTTTCCACATCTATCTCGATTTTCAGGTTCCATTCTGCGATGCCCTGTCCGAGGAATTCAAATTTGTGATCCGATTCTCGGAAAATGAGCGAGTCCTGAAGAGTGCCCAGTCAATCTACTCGCGCAGTCGGAATTCTTCGGCGTCAATTGAGTCGCTTCAAACGGATTCCGAGGAGAAAATCGAGGCTGAAGATTGAAATTGAGTTGTATACTCAACATTTTCCCGAAAGTTTTCTCGCGAAGCTTCCAAAAACAATGAACTTTCACTCAAAAACATATTCCAATTTGACATTTTGGAAGCATCAGTCAGTTGCGGTTTTTCACTCGAAGTGTTCGGTATTCCGATCGGATAAAACACATTCGACGGAATTAAGTAATACATATAAGTAATATATATGTTGTGAATAAAATCTTTTTGAAAATGCTCGGAAAGTATTCCCTTGTTTTACTATTCATTGCTTGCATTCAATTTACCCCGAACCATGCCCAGTACGATGGATATGGGCCGATTGACAACTTCCAAAACATGGGAAGTGTCCCCATTGGTAAGTGATTTCGTGATGAAAGCCATCAAGAAAAAATATCTCAACGAAAAATGTGTGCCGCGTGATTTTGTACTTTGTATTTCGCTCCAAACAAACTGTTTTCAACGCGCGATTTATTTTTAATTTCTCATAAAGAGAACAAGCTGTTCGTTCCATCAACGCCGAAAGCTCATAAAAGCCATTTTAGTATTTGTTTGTTTGTTTGGGTTTTCCGACTGAATGGGGCGGCGAATGGGTCAAGTTGTTGTTTATAAACAAACCGACCGGCAAGCGAGAATTGGCAATGAATGAATGATCCCCAGAGAGGGAGAGCATGTCTCGATTTCAGGTCTACTCACCGACCAGAACACGGACCAGATGAACACTGTCTTCGACCATGCCATCGAGGTGGCCAACCAGGAGCTGGGCACCTCGCTGACCTCCCTCAAGGCAGAGGTCAACTATGGGGACGCCTACCAGAGCTACGGAAGGCTATGCAGGATGCTGGAGGTGGGTCCTAAACGGTTATATTTGAATATTTCATTAAAAACATGCATATTACGTATACGCACTGTGTCCGTATTTCAACGTTGTTCGCAATTGGTGGAAAATCATATAAATTAAAACTATAAATTGGTTTTAATACTAATCTGAATATATTTTTGTGTACCCTTAAGAAACTAGATAAAATTATCAAATTTAAATCAGAAAAAATACAAACAAATTATTGAATGGACAAACGGACAATCTTGTCCGTTGATTGTAATCAAGAATACAAGATCCCAATACTCGTATATGCTGTGGGAGCCTTAACGCTCTTCCTTCCCTGTTTACCGGGTATTTCCAAGTAATTTCCAAGACAAAATTCTATGAAATTAAACTTTATTTACCAGTTCATTGCAAGAGACACATTTCAATTAAATCTAATGGACTCTTGGGCATGTTGCCAAAATGAATAATGTAAACATGTGTAAATCTGTTTTATTGCTCGTCATGGCCATTTCAAGACCGGCATAGCCGGTGTGTTCGGACCCTCCTCGCGACAATCCGCCCTCCATCTGATGTCCATCTGCGATTCCATGGACATTCCGCACGTGTACTCCTACATGAGCGACTACGCCGAGGGCTTCAATCTGCATCCCCATCCGGCGGACCTGGCCCAGGCCCTGTTCAGTCTCATTACGGAATTCAACTGGAGCCGCTTTATCTTCCTGTACGAGAGCGGTAAGCATTGAAATCTGCATAAATTCTGGGAACACAAACTCACAAAATGCTTGCAGCCGATTACCTCAAAATTCTGAACGAGCTGACCACGCTGTTCGGCATGAATGGACCCGTGGTCACCGTGCTGCGATACGACATGCAGCTCAATGGCAACTACAAGCAGGTCCTCCGGCGGGTGCGCAAGTCCGTGGATAATCGGATTGTGGTTGTGGGCTCCAGCGAGACGATGCCTGAATTCCTAAACCAGGCCCAGCAGGTTGGCATAATCAACGAGGACTACAAGTACATCATCGGCAACCTTGACTTTCATTCCTTCGATTTGGAGGAGTACAAGTACAGTGAGGCCAACATAACAGGGCTGCGCATGTTCTCGCCCGAGAAGATGGCCGTTAAGGAGCTGCTCATGAAGCTCGGCTATCCCACCGACCAGGATGAGTTCCGAAACGGTGAGGGAATAAACGAAAAGTATGCTTTAATGTTGCTTTGAATACTTGTCTAGGTTCCTGCCCCATCACCGTGGAAATGGCTCTGACCTACGATGCTGTGCAATTGTTTGCCGAAACTCTCAAGAACCTGCCCTTCAAGCCCATCTCGCAGAATTGCTCGCAGCGCACAGAAAGCGTCCGAGATGATGGGTCCTCCTTCAAAAACTACATGAGAACCGTGGGTGCCTGCCCTCCCGGAGGGTGTCCAATTTAAATTACAAAATTATGGCATGCAATACATGTTTGTTTAATTGCAGCTACGGCTCTCGGAGCGCCTGCTCACCGGGCCCATCTACTTCGAGGGAAATGTGCGAAAGGGATACCACTTGGATGTAATCGAGCTGCAGCCCTCGGGCATCGTCAAGGTGGGCACCTGGGACGAGCAGCGCGGATACAGGCCCCAGCGCCTGGCACCCACCACCGCCCAATTCGATAACATCGACAATTCGCTGGCCAATAAGACGTTCATTGTACTGCTATCGGTGCCGGTGGGTGACCAATTTGTGTGCGACAATCTGGACTTTTCCATCAAATCAAAACCAATTCCAGAACAAACCGTATGCCCAACTGGTTGAGACCTTCAAGCAGCTGGAGGGCAACAGTCAGTACGAAGGTTACGGCGTGGATCTCATCAAGGAGCTGGCCGATAAGCTCGGTTTCAACTTTACCTTCGTGAATGGTGGCAACGACTACGGATCCTACAACAAGACCTCCAACGAATCCACCGGCATGTTGCGGGAAATAATAATGGGGGTGAGGCATCTCCAAATCATTTGTTTAGTAATTATTTTACATGTTTTCTTGCAGCGAGCAGACTTGGCCATCACGGATTTGACCATTACCTCAGAGCGGGAGCAGGCCATAGACTTTACCATTCCTTTCATGAATCTGGGTACACTTTAGAGTTCTATTATAAATAATATTTTTATCTATGAATTTGAATATTTCAGGCATAGCCATTTTATATCTAAAGCCTCAGAAAGCCACGCCCGAGCTCTTTACCTTCATGGATCCCTTTTCGGAGGATGTTTGGTGGTTCCTGGGCTTCTCCTTTCTGGGAGTGGCTCTTAGCTTCTTTATTTTGGGTCGCCTATCTCCCAGCGAGTGGGATAATCCGTATCCTTGCATCGAAGAGCCCGAGGAATTGGAAAATCAGTTTACCCTAGGGAACTCCATATGGTTTACCACCGGGGCTCTGCTCCAGCAGGGCTCGGAAATTGGACCAAAGTATTAAGAACCCTCGATCTTGGCATCTGTGGCTACAATTCTTTTGTTTTCAGAGCCTTATCCACTCGCACAGTGGCCAGTTTTTGGTGGTTCTTCACTTTGATTGTTGTGTCCTCGTACACCGCCAACTTGGCCGCCTTTTTGACCATCGAAAAGCCTCAAAGTTTGATTAACAGCGTTGACGATTTGGCTGACAACAAGGATGGCGTGGTCTATGGCGCGAAAAGGACCGGGTCCACCAGGAACTTCTTTTTGGTAACTCCTTCTTGAAACAAAGGAATCCAAATGCATTTGATGACATCGTTTCATTTTGCAGACATCGGAGGATGAGCGATACAAGAAAATGAACAAATTCATGACCGAGCATCCGGAGCATCTGACCGAGGACAATATGGAGGGCGTGAACCGGGTGAAAACCAACACCCACTATGCCTTCCTCATGGAGTCCACTTCCATTGAGTACAACACCAAGCGAGAGTGCAATCTGAAGAAGATTGGCGATGCCCTGGACGAGAAGGGATATGGAATAGCCATGCGCAAGAGTGAGTACCATGTGCCAGCGGATTTATCAGATTACAAACGGGATTATCCTGCAGATTGGCCGCATCGCGGCAAGTTCAACAATGCCCTGCTGGAGCTGCAGGAGCAGGGAGTGCTGGAGAAGATGAAGAACAAGTGGTGGAACGAGGTGGGCACTGGCATTTGTGCCACCAAAGAGGATGCGCCCGATGCCACGCCCCTGGACATGAACAACTTGGAGGGCGTGTTCTTTGTCCTGCTGGTCGGCAGTTGTTGCGCTCTGCTCTACGGCATTATCAGCTGGGTCCTGTTTGTGATGAAGAAAGCGCGTCACTATCAGGTAGGAGTCCCTCGAACTATACAATGTAAACACGTAATTATATGCCCTGGAACAGGTGCCATTGCGGGATGCTCTGAAGGAGGAGTTCCAGTTCGTCATCGACTTCAACAACTACATTCGCGTGCTGAAGAACTCGGCTTCCATTTACTCCCGCAGCCGGCAGTCCTCCATGTCGGCGGCATCCATGGCCCAGACCGGAGACAGTTAACGCAAGCCGGTTTAGTCTTCGTTAAAAGTTTATTCGAAAAATGGAATGCTGTCTAGTGGCGACATGCGGGATAGTCACTGGGAGCTAAAGCCCTCAAATGTGCATAAAAATGATACACGCAAGCTTTGTAAAAATAATAAGAGGTAAACGAACTTGATAATTGAATACTGCTACAATATTTGGTAGTAAATAATTTGTGGTTAAAAGCCCAAAAGGGATAAGGTAAAGGTTTTTAGGTATTGCACATTAATTCTTAGTAAATCCTTTGCATTTCGTAAATATAAAGCCGCCCAATTCCCAGTGCTTACCGCTCATGTCTAGCACCTTGCGCTTAACAATTGTTGTGTTAGTGGGTTAATAAATACGTTAACAAATACTCGAAAAGAGATCGGATTTAGGTCCAGTGCTTGGCGCGCCACAGCAAGCAATGGATGTGGTTGTCCACATCCGCGGGGGGCACGGACTTGGCGCCACTATGCGTGGGAGTGCTGACAACAGAGCAGGACGCGGAGGAGTCGGCGGAATCCACGTACCGTGAGATCAGGGAGCGGTATCGTCGACCGATCGTAGCGATCAGCGGCACCTTCTCATTCGAGAGTGTTATAATTGATTTTATCTATGGAACCAGGGAAGTTTGATCAATATGGAACCAAAATCTGAAGAGATATCGCTGCAGCTTACCTCATTTTCATACGGCCGGAACACGCTAATAGGTCGCAGGGTTTGCAACTCGACCACGATCAGGCAGCCCCAAGTGGTGCCAATATACAGCTCCGTGTTGTGAAGCGCCAGGGCAGAAATCTGGCACTTGATCAGATTCACATGCTCATCGATGGCGATGCTTTGCAAGGACTCGGAGCACGGCAAGAGCTTGGAGCAGTCCAGTTTGTTCTCAATCTGTTTGGAGGCAACGCCCCACTGGTACACCATGCAGCCGGGATAAAGGCAGCTGAAGACGTAGCTATCGTTGCTGCACATCCGGGCCACCTTGACGTCCTCAATGAGATTTGGTTCATCGCTGTGGCACAGTGCCTGGTGTCCCGACACCCCGGTCTCGTTCAGGGGAAACACATTTATCTTTCCGGCTAGTTCTCCGCACCACAGTTCATATGTACTACAAATACAAACGGGTTAAACAAATAGGTTCTCCCGTGAAAAGCAACTCAACTTACCCATCCACATAGGCTGAGCAAGCGGCATGCAAAACGAAGCCGGAACAGATCTCTGTTAGCACGAAGGAGCCCTCGGCAAAGGCACAGTTGCTGGGCATCTGCGTGGCATCCACCAGGAACACCCTCCCGTTGTGTGTGCCCACTGCCACACGGGCAATCCTCTCCATATGGACTAGACTTATCACAGCCGACTTGATCGCCGGGTCGAGCATGTACGAAAAGAGGTGAGCGTATGTGGCGGTGCTGTAGGCATGCAGATTGCCGGACACATCGCCCATCCAGATGGCCTCGCCCACCAAACAGCAGCACAACATATTCACCTTTGGCTGGCGCTGACCGGAGCGGGCGCGGGAGTGGGCGCCGTTTTCGGGCGTTTTGGGGGCAGCCACCTGCGGCTGCGGGGAGCAACTGATGCTGTTGCACTGCAGCAAGCCACCGGACGGCGCACAGTCCAGGATGTCGATGCGGGAGCCAAACGAAGGCAGCCACAGCTCCAGGCCAGAGCGCTCCTCGTCGCCGCCGCCCACCAGCGATTGGAATACCCCGCATACGATCTTCTCGCTGTGCGGCAGGGCGACAACGTCTAGAAGGTGGATGCACTCCGGGGCACTCAGAATGGAGACGATCTGGCTGGCCGTGGGTCGACGTCGGGGCTGCTCGTGCCAGCAGAGCACCATCAGGTCGAGGCAGCAGGTTGGGAACTGAGTTTCTCGTTGGGTGAGAGCCGGACGACTGCCCTCCAGAATGCACTCCTTGATGGACTCGTGTCCCTCGAAGGGCTGGCGCAGGCTAATGTTCTCATAGATAAACATGCCGAATGAGAAGCAATCCACCTGAAAAAGCAAGGATTTCTTGAAATATGCAACCACTTAAAGCTGCTCAATGCCATCGCACCTTCTCTGTGTACTCCTCCTCGCCGTTGTAGCGTATAATCTCGGGCGCCATGAATCCCTCGGTGCCGCCAAAGCCCTTGGCCCCGCTGGGAGCGGTTTGTCTGCTGATTCCGTAGTCGGCAATCTTTATGTGGACATGGTTGCGCGGGCTATCCTCGGTGTGCGGTGGCGGCAGCTCCCAAACCAGTACGTTCTCGGACTTCAGATCCCGGTAGATGATCCTGCGGCGGTGCAAATACTCAATGGCCCGGGCAGCCTGCAGGACAAGGGTCTGGAACGTGTGCGGCCCCATGTGGGCCCCACTGCGGCGGTACTGCCGCAGCAGAGCGTCGAGGCCGCCCTGCGGAGCCAGTTCGAGGACCAAGGCCAGGGGTTTGATGCAAATGCCCACCAGGGGAACAATGTTGGGGTGCTTGAGGGTCAGCAGGACGGCCAACTCTTGGCGGGCGGTGCAGTAGGCTTTGCAGGAGTGCTGCAGTGGATCGCGGTCCCATTTTCCCAGCGCGACTTTGTAGGCCATCAAGGCGCTCTATGAAAAGCAAAAGAAAACTGAATATATAACCAAAAATATACCTTTTCTGCTTACCTCCTTTGCCCGCGCACCGGGCGGCACAGGCTGGAGCATTTTCATGGCCACGGGCTTGAAGGATCGCGCGCCCCGCACCTTGCAGCTTGCCTTGAAAACAAAGCCGAAAGCGCCCCGTCCCAGAAGCGAGCCCTTTATAATGCATTCCGTGGGAATTGTGTGCTTGTCGGGGATATCCGCGAAGATCACATCGGGAGCTAGTTGAGCCATCGACTGTTCCAGGTGCACCGGACAACTGATCTTGCTCTCGTTGTACACCGACAGGATGCACTCCTCGATCATCCAGGCGTAGCAGACATTCGAGTTGTCCGGCAGCGGATAGCCCGGGTGTCCGTCCACCGAGGTATTACGCGAAGAACCGGCAGAGTCCGGGCCCACGCCTGAATCTGCATCCGAGCCGGCGCCCAGGGAGTCCTCAGAGCGCCGCTCCCTTCTCGCGGTGGCGTTCAAATAGGCGGAGAACACATTCAGAGCCCCATCCTCGCCGGGATCGCCTACGCCGTGCAGGAAATAGGCCCCGGGCCCGCGCCTCACACTTCGACTTGGTCTATTGCAACCCATGGCCGGGACGTCGCGTTCCCCCGGCTCATTTGAGTGCTGCAACTGCAGCTTCCAGAGGCAGCGCTGGCACAGGACCATGCGGGTGATCAGGAAACGGCCCTCGGAGGTGTGCACGAACCGCGTTCCCAGCGAGGGATACCAGTCCTCGAGCAGCAAATCAATGTGGTCCACCGCCAGGGCCAGCAGCTTGGCCACCTGCGACATGTGCGGTTGCAGCTCGGCCAGCAATTGCCGTTCGCCGTCGTCCAATTCCTGCGAGATGTTCACATGGTGCAGCGGAAAGTAAACCTCCAGAATGCTCGAGGAACTCAGGTTAACATCGCTCCAAATGCCGTCCAACTTGAGCTTGAAGCGATTGCCGTTTGTGCGAAAGGGTTGCGTTCGCTCAGTGCTTTGGAAGGGCACCTCCCAGATCTTGAAGATCAAAATGGGACCGTAGTAAAGAGCTAGACCTGTCTGCCACAGGTTCCACTGGGTGTCCTGCTCCAGCGAAGTGCGCAGGTCAAATTCCACATATTTCTGCAAGAAAGTCGGTTAGACTATAATATGCATTTCGTGCATATGCAACATACGTCTTCAGCGGCCACGTAAACGCCTCGGATCGCCTCGATGATCTGCTCATCGGCCAAAATCCTTGTAATCAGGCGAGACCAGAAGCCTGAGGGGAAGTACGTCATCAGGAGGATGCGCCGCAAGCCTTGGCTTGCCAGCGTCGATGACGATGCACGGCCCGACTTGTGCTCGTAGATGAGACTGTTCAGATTGACTTCCTGGGAAACGGAGCAGCCCAAATTGCGACCACGGGCACGCTGCGAGAGCTTCACTGTGGTGCCTGTGTTGGGGGTGGCCGCCTCTTGCTGGGGCAGCAACGAGGGAATCAAAAGCGTGCGCGAGTCCCAAGTCAGAGCCACCTCAAACTTGTTCAAGAGGCTCACAATATAGCTATCGATAAACCAAAAACATTAGTTTTTCTTCTATCTATTGTAATCTCCAAGAACTAGTCGATCGTACGGACAGGCGGACAAGCGGACATGGCTATACAACCCATTCTTTTTAAGAACCGGGTATTATAAAATTCCTTTTGGGGTAGCTCACCTGCGATTGCCGTTTCCCTGGACCTGTCCGCTGCGGAAGAGCAGTTGCAGGTCGTCCAATTTCATCACACCGGAGGGGGCGAACGGATTGATCTCGCGCACGGTGACCACATGGGCCAGCATGTCGCAGAGCCACTGCGGATCGAGGAAATAGTAGTCCCTAAGTGTGGCATCGTCGTAGTGCAGCAGAACTCCGTTCTCGTGGCACCACGTTGTGGCCTGTTGCAGCTCGGAGGAGTCCCGAAAGCTCTTGTAGTTGTGCAGGCGCATCTGCTCGGTGACCAGACGACGGTACTGCTCCCCATCCAGGACAGGATCTCGACCGGCCGCGCGCAAATTGCAGGCAATCACATTCACAATGTCCTCCAAGGCAATGTAGCTGGCGGGGATTTTCTGCAGAAGCATGGGCTCCTTGCTGCCAGGCGATCGCAACTGCATGGCGGTATCGTAGATAATGTTTGCCAGCAAATGGATGTTGTGCAGGGTGCTAAAAGGGGATTAAATTATCGCAATATTCCACGGATATTTATGGTACTCCTCACTCACCGGCAGCTGATCTCGATGGAATCAATCACGCGCGGCAGCCCAATCTTTTCGGCGTCCGGGATGGCTATGAACTTCTCCCGAATCAATTGCTGCAGCTGCTCCGCCTGCTGGGCGGAGATGGACTCGCCCACAGCGTCGAAATGGGTGCCGACAATGATGACGGGCGAGTTGGGGGCCCTTGCCTGGATGTTTCCCAGCCACTGCAACAGCTCCGCGAGGCCCTTGTGACCGTCGCTGATGCGCCAGAGGACCAGATAGAGGCTCCGCTTCGAAAGGAAGTACTGGTGCGTGGCATAGTACTCCTTCTGGCCGCCAAAGTCCCAGGTGCGAAATACCACCGGCCCGTGCGAGCCGGGCGCTCGCTTCCGCTTCTCACAGATCCAGGTGCCGATGTCCACGCCCACGGTCGATATATTGGCAGTGGAGGAATGCCGCTGGGACCGCGAGGAGCTTCGCGAGTGGCCCATCCGCTTGGCCCAGTGGTTCTCGGTGGCCCGCGATCTGTGCGAGCTGGAACTGGAGCCGGAGCCCACGCCCTGCCGCAGCAAATCGAGCAGCGTGCTCTTGCCGATGCCCGCCACGCCCACCACCATCAGCTTCATGCGCGCATACGGCTGGGCATCCTCGTAGATGGACTTCAGGTAGCCGATAATGTCCATGGTCTTGTGCTTCTTGCTCTCGATCATCGAGCGCAGCGGCTCCTGGAGGAGGCAACCGCGCGTGTTTAGGTTCCACAGGCGCGAGAGCAGGCCCAGATGCGGGGGCAGCTCGGTGATGTTCACATTCCCGCTGATGTTCAGCACCGACAGGCTGCTCAGCTCGTGCAGCGAGGCGGGGATTTCCTTCAAACAGTTGTTGGTCATGTCCAGCATGGAGAGGTTGGGGAAGATCACCTTGGACCGGTTCACGCCCACCACACTCCAATCGGCGTCCTCGCTCTCGTTGAACAACGTGCTGGCATCGTCCGTGGACAGTTGGATGCGGGTGAGCAGGTTGTCCGCCAGGATGAGAGTGCGCAGAGACTCCAGTCGCAGGTGGCGCCTGTGCCGACACACGCTCTTCAGCACCGAGGCCCGGAAGGAGGAGACGGACGTGCTGCTGCCCGGCTTCTTGTAGGCGGACTCCTCGTCGCGACCCTCCGGCAGTTGGACACAACTGTAGCACAAGAGGTGCGGGTCCGATTCGGTTATCCGCGGCAGGCTCGGCCAGCAGGAGATCTCGTTGTGGCTCAGATCCAACTGCTTTATGGTGGCCGGATAGCTGGTCACGTGGCCCATCGAGCGCAGGCTGTTGTAGGACATGTTGAGCCGGGTTAAGTTGACCGCCAGGCAGGGCAGGGCCGCGGGAATGCTGGTGAACAGGTTGTTGGCAATGTTCAGGCTGCTAAGCTGCGAGGTGCCTGTGCCCGCAGCCTTGCCATCGCCCAGGTCCTGTTCCTGCTGCCATTTCAAGTCGTTGTCGGTGATTTCCAGCGTGGCGGACCAGAGGTTCCGATGGGTGAGCCGCTGCTGGGTGACGTTGCGCGGCTTGTTCGACGGCGGCTCCTCGAAGGTCTGCAACTGCAGCTTGTCCAGGCTCAGGAGCGAGCTGCTGGTCTGCATGGGCGGCACCGGCAGGTCGCGCAACAGGTTGAAGGCCACATTAAGCTCCCGCAGTTTGGGGGCTCGCCACAAATCGAAGGGCAGCTGCTGCAGCTTGTTGTTCGAGACGTCCAGTATGGTGAGAGCGGGCAGCTGGAAAAGCTCCGCCGGGAGGCTGGTCAACTGGTTGTCCTGCAGAAAGAGCTCGTCCAAAACGGGACACGCGTAGCTCTTGCCCATGGGAGCGGGCAATTCGGTGATCTTGTTCTGCGCTATGTTTAGATACCTTTAAGGAAGGGCATACAAATGAGTATTACGATACAATCGGGTGCTGTAGACTTACTTAAGACTAACTAGATGGAACAGCTCCTGGGGAATGGTGGTGAGCACGTTGTGGGAAAAGTCGATGCGCGTGATGGCTGTCAGGGAAACCTCGAGGAGTCGCGGGTG
Source organism: Drosophila ironensis (assembly GCA_021223825.1). Taxonomy (NCBI): domain Eukaryota; kingdom Metazoa; phylum Arthropoda; class Insecta; order Diptera; family Drosophilidae; genus Drosophila; species Drosophila ironensis. The sequence continues at coordinate 5,781,090 of JAJJHQ010008452.1, read as the reverse complement.
CGACTGAAGCTTCGGATTGAGCAGGAGCACTCCGCTGACCAGCCAGGGCACCCGCACCACCGACAACTGAACACTGGAGCCCAAGCTGTGCCAGTCGATAATTGTGGGCACATTCGGGAACATGGCGCTGTACGATATGTTGCTCGTGGAGGGCAGAAACACATTGACCTCCACCGGAGTGGGCAGTCCCTTCTTGTTTATCTTGTAGTCCGAATCGGGGTGAACGCGTCGGGCCAGGAGCCGGCTGAGAATGGCCTCGTCCCCGCCCGAAATGGCCATGCCAATGGCCGAGCCGTTGTCGTCGCGGGCGCCGTGCTTCAGCAGCAGATCCAGCATGGCCAGGGACCTTTGCTTGCAGGCCTCGGCTATGGGAACGTTGCTCAGGCCGTAGATCTCCTCGCAGCACTTCGGATCGTTGTGATCCTCCACCGGCTTGGCCACAATGTTCGGGTTTGCTCCGTGCTGCAGCAGGGACTGCACCACGTCCAAGTAGCCGCCCCGCACGGCCGCCAGCAGGGCCGTCTCTCTGGTGGCCCCACAAAGGAGATTAACGTTGATGGGACAGCGCTGGCTTTCCGTGGATTCCTGGGCCGCTTGCTCAACGTTCAGGCCATCCGATTCGCCCGAGATGTGCAGCTTGGACATGATGGCCTGGATGCCAAACGAAATGCGCTTCCGGGTGGGCGTGATGGGGGTGCTAACCGAGCTGCTGGCATCGCCCTGCGTGCGTCGGCAGTGCAGCTGCCACTTGAGCAGCACCCCCACCAGCTGCTTGTTGCCCAGGATGCTGGCTATGTAGAGGCTCGTCTGGCCGGTCACGTCGTGGGCGTTGGCATCGAAGGGCAGCCGCCACTCCCACTGGCCGTCCTCGTCGCGATATGTCTGGTAGAGGTAGTCGGGGTAGTTGTAATTGATCAGCAGTTCCAGCAGCTTGATATGCCCATTGATGCAGGCCGCGTGCAAGGGCAGCCAGCGCTCCACGGTCGGCTGTTGGATCAGCTCCGGAAAGCGGTCCAGCATCAGGCGGGCGATGCCCAAGTGGCCGCTGTGGACGGCGGCATACAGGGGAGAGTACTTGGTGACCGCATGCGAACGGCCGTCCGCTCCGGCGTCCAAAAGTCTTTGTGTGATGCTCTCAAAGCCGGACTGGCAGGCTCTAAAAGGGCATAATGGAAAGATATTTATAATGGCATCTTGGTTGGCACCCACAAGATCAAGTATCATAGTCATAAGTTTGTTTGTTTCTTTTTTAGGACTCAACTAGCTCGTTATTGTTGCTTTTTTTTGATAATTCAACAATATTTTCTGTGAGAATATTATATCTTATTTATTTGTTAGTTTTTGTAAGTGAATTAGTTTGTTTGTTCTTTTTTTTGGACCGCACTTTTCTATAACAATATATTTTTATATCATAGTTTCTTTTAGGGAATAAGGTTCGTTATTTTTTTAGGACTGAAATATATCGTTCTTTTTGTTCATTTCAACAATAAATATTGTAGTATTCTTTGGGAATATCATTCTATTAAAGCTTAGAATTATTAATGACTATGGAAAATTACATAAAATTAGAAATCAGAAGTAAAAATTAAGAAACCAATGTATAAGACAAAATAATTTAAGCTCTGTTTCTGTTAATATCGTTATAAACAGCTAAGCCTAGGGAATGATATTAATTACCAGAAAAATTACCAAAAATGAATCTTAAAAAGGAATTAAGACTAAAGAGCAAGAACAATGACCAAGAAAAAAGGAAGAAAGACCGAGGTAAACTAGTTTAGTTCGGTCTCTTGGGTGACCGGGTCTGTTTTGAGGCTACTCACATAAAGAGAAGAGTGTTGGCACCCGCCGGGGCCATATTGACGATGACCTGACGCTCGGCTCCGAGGGCGGCGAGCAGAACCCGCACGGTACGCTCATCCCCGGCACTGACCGCTGCCCGGAGTTCGCCGTGCTTGATCTGGCGCACCTCCTCGCGTGCATCTGCAACAAAGAGAGCAAGTTTTGTCAACCATATGTCCGGCAAAAGCCCTGCTAAAGTCGGCTAAAGCCTTGGCCAAAGCCTTGGCTTTGTGGTGCTTCCCACCCCGAATTGAGGCGGATCCCTCAATGACCTCATCGACGAAATAGTCGCAGGCCTCCAGGGCGGTTTCGGTGCCGGGCTTGGGCTGCTCCATGCTAAAGTTCCAGGACATTATGTAAGCCCCAACGCAAACGCTTGGGCAACCGAACGCGGCGCTGGCTGGAATCGAACTGACGGGGAAAATCGATGGCCGGGCCACGTTTCTAGGTGGTCAATGATCCAAGCCGCCTCTGCCGCCTCTGCCGCGCACTGCGCAAGACAAGAGACCAAAACAGAAGCACGGGAGCCGAAGGGAGGGAGACCCACCGCCTGTGGGGCATCTGTTGCACGTGGTCAAGGCTGAGATTGCCTCGCACTTGTTTTGTTTACTTTGTGCGTGTCAAATGGCCCACTGGCTGCAGCGCACCAGTTGCTTTGGGGCCGAGAGAATGCCATTTGAATTTAAGGCATCTGCGCGCCCAAAAAGAGGGTGGTTTTGGGTGGTTTTGGGAGGTTTTGGGTGCTCTTTTCTCGGCCCCTGCAGGTGTTGTGGAAAAACCAATAACAGCTGCTGGGGCCTCAGATGGCAACCACTTGAACCCGTTTACTTGAGCACTTGCCTGCCACTGCCGAGGGTCACAGGTGAAGGCGAAAAATTGCGAAAATCTGATTGTTTATTTACGTAAGTTTGCTTTCCTCATACCTTCGTCCGAGTCGCTCATGGCTTGGGCTTTTTATGCTCAGATGTCACTTTGAATCCTCATAGCTCGTTCGTTGAAGATGCCCATGCCAAAGGAAGCATCTGTTTTAGCACCAGTTAAGTGTTTATTGCATTTTGCGAAATTGCTTTAACTTGTTTACAATCCTCTGAGTGGTGTAGAGGTGACCTAGCAGCCATCGATATTTTCAGAGCCACTATCGATATGGGGTTTGTGCGCCATCGGAAAGGTAGGACCCTGCTCGGGATCGAAGTAAATCCTATATCCGGTTAATACCAAACAAATTTGAAAAGAGTAGATTATATCCTACATACAAGGATCAGGATTTTCCAAATTAGAGGTTTTTAAATTATAGTGAAATATTATGTACACACATTTTTCTTATGTATTTCGTACCAAAAATATATGTTGCTTATAATAAGCCATGATTGAAGATATAAAATAATTCTAAAGCACCGGGCTATATGCGTACCTATATTTATTGGATTAATAATATACTTTCTTGAAACGCTATAAGTTTAAATACTGTGTAACTATATATAAAAAGTTTGTTTCTATTGCAACATACACTGTATATTGGCAAAATTCGTAAATAAATTCGTAAATTTAGACGTTTTGACTTGTACAAGACAAAGTTAAAGGCTAATGTTTTTTTAAATAAGCTTAACTTGCAAAACAGTAAGTGAAAAACCTTTTTTAATAAATCTGATGTTGTGCAGGCGGGCTGGCCAATCTGGCATACCGCACTAAAAACAATTAAATACAATGGAAAATTTCAAATGTAAGATCAATATTAATTTTAAATTCGAACAAGAAAATATCTTCGGTAAATCCAATCAGATTTTATAATTTTCCAATTACATCGATAGTCGGGCGCATGGCAAAGTATCGGGGCATCGATAGATGCTCTAGCAAATTGTTGGGGCTTCCATCTCCAACTCCGCACCAACAAACGTAACACAACAATACAAAAATAAAAACAATTAAAATTCCTTAAGCGAGGCTGCACCTGATTTGCGAGTGTCCGAAGCATCGTGGAGTGCACGCGCCCGGGCCCGCAAAATGCCGGTGCAGGAACGAGTGTAAGCCCCCTGAGCCAGCCAACTGCGCAGCTCACACCCAAAAAGCAAAAAGTGAAGATAAAGACGGGACTGGCCTGGCCCAAAATGGTGATAGGACGAAAACAAAAACAAACGGCCCAGCCCTGGCGCAGTCGGGGGCGCGGTTGGAAAATCGTGTGTGAAAACGCGGGCGTGTGCTTTTCCGCTCCTGCTGCACCTTTTTCCCAGGTGGCTGCAGTTTCCATTTCCATTTCCATTTGGCATCGCGACTTAGAGATGAGACATCGGGTGCCGCGTAACGTTTCCCCGATACCCTTCCCCAGGCTCCAACTCCATCTTGTTCGAGCAACAGTAAATGTTCACAACAGTAAATGACGCAAAACCCCTGAGATGTCCCAGGGAACTCGGGGAATTCCCTTGGTTCCGATGGTTTCTAGCGAAACCCCGAAACCCTTTGCAGGGCATTGGCTGTTCGCCGTGGCCCTGCTGTGTGTCATGCTTGTTTTTGTTTTTAAGTTGACCCCGCCATCCCCCGGCCCCACAAGGGCGAGCGTGAATCATACTAAATATAAGTCAGCGTTTTCTTTTTCGCCTCAATTTGCCCAGCAGCAAGGCCCTGTTGAGCCGTAAGCAGTAATTAATCGGTAATCTCTCCTTCGGCACAGGAAATCTCCTCGGAATGGCATCTTGTCGAGCAGCAAACCAGTGGGCGAGCTTTGATTTATTTTTCCCCGAGAGCGGCGTGACTAACGATGCGATTGCGGAGCTGATTTAAATGGAAAACTTTGAGAACAACAACGGGCCCGGTCTGTTGATACCACGAGCGAAGGCGAAGCTAACCACTGCACTGGCGCACCACCAGCAACAGCACCACCCGCACCCACACTCGCACTCGCATCCGCATCCGCACCACCTCACCATGCAGGCGGGGATGGGGTCGTACGAGAGCGAGGTGGATGGGGGCAGGCACTTGCGGAACATGTGGGGGAGCTCCATGAACTTTCCCGACGAGCTAGAGATGCCGGAGATGGCCAAGCCGGCGGCCAGGGACCACTCCATGACCTGCATCCGGTTCTCCGTGAATCTGTGGGTGAAGGATCCGCCGGAGTACATTCTCCTTATTTGCCTGCTGCCAAACGGACAGCAGATCGAGCTGAACGCCAACTCGGCGGCCACCATACGGGAGGTGAAGGTGGAAATGGTGCGGCGGGGCAAGGAGATGGCCCTGGGCTATGTGATCAAGGATGCCTGCGACTACCAGGTGTTCGGCATATCGGTGTTCAACATCGAGCCCTACATAGACGAGACGAAGCGGCTGTGCGACGTCCAGCCGTACTTCGGCCTGCTCCGCCTGGGCGATCGCACCGATGCCACAAGCTTCTCCAGCGACTACGAGCTGACCAAGATGGTTAGCGGCATGATTGGCAACACCTTCGACCACCACCGCACGCATGGCACGCCGGAGATCGACGAATTCAGGCAGGTGATGACGCAGATCTGCGACACCATCGAGCTGGAGCGCTCCGCCTTCACCTGGCAGCAGAGACTGCTCTACGAGCACCCCCTGCGGCTGGCCAACTCCACCAAGATGCCCGACCTGATACGCGAACGCCATCCGACGCGCACCTTCCTCATTGTGGTGAAGAACGAGAACGATCAGAGCACGTTCACGCTGTCGGTGAACGAGCAGGACACGCCGCTGACGCTCACGGAGAGCTCGCTGCAGAAGATGAACCGGTCGCAGATGAAGATGAACGACCGGGCCTCCGACTACATACTCAAGGTCAGCGGACGCGAGGAGTACCTGCTGGGCGACTACCCGCTCATCCAGTTCCTGTACATCCAGGAGATGCTCTCGGACACGGCCGTGCCGAATGTGGTGCTGCAGTCGGTGCACCGGCTGGAGTCCTACGTCAACCACTACAACGACCAGAGCCTGCTGCCGAAGCGGTCGCGGTCGAACAAGCAAATAACGCAGAACCGGCGCAGTCCCTTGCTGTGGGACATGGCCAACTACTTCCAAATAACGCTGCACAGCATCGCCAACGTGAACTACGACAAGGCGCGCGCCTATAAAGTGGGCGTGCACGTGGGCCTCTTCCACGGCGACAAGAAGCTGTGTGCCCAGCGAACGGCGGACGCGCCCAACGGAGGCTCGGACACGTTTCTGTTCAACGACCTCATCATGAGCTTCGACATCCAAATGTGCAACCTGCCGCGCATGACGCGACTCTGCATTGTGATCTTTGAGGTGACGAAAATGTCGCGCTCCAAGAAGTCCTCCAACAACAAGGACCTCTCGCAGAAGGACGGCTCCACCAAGGAGATGAACAACCCGCTGGCGTGGGTCAACACCACGCTCTTCGACTACAAGGGCAACCTGCGCACCGGCAGCCAGACGCTGTACACGTGGACCTACGCCGATGACATTCAGTCCGACGAGGTCTCCCACCCGCTGGGCACCATCGAACCGAATCCCCGCAAGGACGAGTGCGCCATGGTGAACATCACGTTCGTCGGCAACAGGGGGGGGAACGTGTGCTATCCCAGCGAGGAGGTTGTCCTTCAGTACGCCGCCGATCGAGCGGTGGCCAATCTGCGCGATCAGCAGCAACAGCCTCCGGACCAAGCGCAGCAGCTCTACCAGCAGAAAATCAAAGAGCTCAAGGACCTTATTTCCAACTACTCGGGCCTGGACAAGATATACGAGATGGTCGATCAGGACCGCACCGCCATCAGAGAGCGCAGGTATTCGAAAACGATCACAAATGCGAGCATTCCTTAGGCTTTTTAAATTATCTACCGATCCAAGTGATTTAGACATGTCCGTCTGTCCGTCTGTCTGTATAAACACATTGTTCTCCGATGTGCTAAGAGTTAGAGACTTTTGCTTTATATGTGTATGCAGATCAAGTTTNTGCTTTATATGTGTATGCAGATCGAGTTTATATCAAATGTCTTTCCTCCTTCGTAATTTGCAAAAAACCGTTTTTTCTTCCACATCATTGTCTATATCTCCGAAATAGCTAGAGCAAGAGATATAAAACCTTTTAGCTTACAGTTAAATATGTAAATATCTAGCCATGTGGTAAGTTTTATAACGATCGGACACTAAATAATGAAGATACGGCCAACAAACATTTTCACAGATGCATGTACATGTAATTGGGGTTAAAATATTTAAATGATAAAGCTTATTGATAGTGAAAATGGGTAAATGGTATATATTTTTAATGGAAATCCTATTGATAGGAGCATGGTATCTCATTGTCTAGAAATATCGACTACAGCGATTCTAATATTAATTTCCGCAGGAATGAAATAATGCGCGAATTTCCCGAAGAGCTGTCTATACTATTGCATTGCATGTACTGGAACGAAAAGGACGATGTGGCCGACCTCTGGTACCTCCTCGAGCAATGGCCACTGATCTCCATCGAACGATCGCTGGAGCTGCTTGACTATGCCTTTCCGGATCCGGCAGTGCGTCGCTTTGCGATACGATGCCTGCAGCACCTCAAGTAGGACTTAAACTTGTAATAATTACCAACAAATCCTAACAATATACTCTTGCAGGGACGAGGATCTGCTGCTGTACCAGCTGCAGTTGGTGCAGGCCATCAAGCACGAGTCGTACTTCGAGAGCGACCTGGTGGTGTTCCTGCTGGAGCGAGCGCTGCGCAACCAGCGCATTGGCCACTATTTCTTCTGGCACCTGCGCTCCGAGATGCAGACCCCTTCGATGCAAACGCGCTTCGGCCTCCTCTTGGAGGTCTATCTCAAGGGCTGCAAGCACCATGTGGCGCCCCTGCGCAAGCAGCTGCAGGTGCTGGAGAAGCTTAAGCAGGGCTCGGTGATCGCCAAAAAGGGCAGCAAGGAGAAGGTGAAGTCGCTGCTGCAGGACTTTCTGCGAGACCAGCGCAACACGGGCATCTTCCAGAACATCCTGAACCCGCTAAATCCCAGCTTCCGCTGCAGTGGCGTCACCCCCGACAAGTGCAAAGTGATGGACAGCAAGATGCGGCCGCTCTGGGTGGTGTTCGAGAATGCCGATCAAAATGCCAACGATGTGCACATTATATTCAAAAACGGCGACGACCTGCGCCAGGACATGCTTACGCTGCAGATGCTGCGAGTGATGGATCAGCTGTGGAAACGCGACGGGTGGGCATTAAACTTGGAGTGGATGTACGTGAAAAAAATCTAATAAATCCTTTGACTCCCTACAGCATGGACTTCCGCATGAACATCTACAACTGCATCAGCATGGAGCAGCGGCTGGGCATGATTGAGGTCGTGCGCGACGCAGAGACCATTGCCAACATCCAGAAGGAGAAGGGCATGTTTTCGGCCACGTCGCCCTTCAAGAAGGGCTCCCTCTACAGTTGGCTCAAGGAGCACAACAAGCCCGCCGAAAACCTGAACAAGGCCATCAACGAGTTCACACTCAGCTGCGCCGGCTACTGTGTAGCCACCTATGTCCTGGGCGTGGCCGATCGCCACTCCGACAACATAATGGTCAAAAAGAACGGACAGGTGAGTGTGTCAAAATGTCACTGAGGGGTCGATCAATAAAATTCCTGTGCTTGCAGCTCTTTCATATCGACTTTGGCCACATCCTGGGACACTTTAAGGAAAAGTTTGGCGTGCGGCGAGAGCGAGTGCCGTTCGTGTTGACCCATGATTTCGTGTACGTGATCAACAAGGGCTGCAACGACCGCGAGGCGAAGGAGTTTTGCCACTTCCAGGACTTGTGCGAGCGCGTAAGTTGATCGAAACTTCCTTGTCACTTACAAACCTCATACCTAAACCTCATACACTTTGCAGGCCTTCTTAGTTTTACGCAAACACGGCTGCCTTATTTTATCGCTGTTCTCAATGATGATTTCAACGGGACTGCCAGAACTGTCCTCCGAGAAGGACCTGAACTATCTACGTGAAACTTTAGTACGTCCTGCATGGGAAACTCTACGCAGAATCGTTTACTATATATCGAGTTTATTTGCAGGTGCTGGACTACACTGAGGAGAAAGCGCGCGAACATTTCCGGGCGAAATTCAGCGAAGCTTTGGCCAACTCCTGGAAGACGTCCCTCAACTGGGCCTCGCACAACTTCTCCAAGAACAACAAACAGTAAAGAGACAAACAGTAAAGTTTAAGAACTCGGCAACACCTCCACAACCCCCCTTTCACACGCATACGAACCGCTCCCCAAGCCCAGGTGGATCAACCTTTCATTTCAGCCTGCCTGCCTGTTTGCCTGCCTGTCTGTCTGCCTGCCTGCCTGGCTGCCTTTCCGTGCCTCCGCAACAGGCGTAGTACAATTTTTTATCCAATTCATAAAGTTCAAAACTATGTGTTCACTATGTTAGGCCCCAGATTTACACAATCGATCGATACACCCCGCACACAACACACTACACCACACCACTCCCCTCCCCTCCCCCTATAACATCGGCCAGAGGCAAGCCCCCCTTACCTATAGCTGATAATGTCATCGTCGTCGCCCCGAAAACTGCTCCAATATATAATTTACTGTTTAATATGTAAATGTACGTACGTGTTCGCCTATTCCTGTAACTTTATTTGTGTAGTAATCCCAAGGACCCTGGAATTGTTTTGTCTGTTTCGTCATTTGTTGATTCAACCAGCCAACCAACAAGCAACTCCCACACCCATGCCCGTGCCCAAGCACCATCGCGCATTCATGTGCAAAGAAATTGTATCCTATTAAGAGACATTACCTCTATAAGTTAACATTAATGATTTTCTATCCCAACATTACGATTAATTGTGGACCTGTCATTTGTGTCTGCTATTGTTGCTAGCAACAAATCAACCATTATGTGTTTCCCGGTTCATTTCCCGGTTTCTTTTCACAATAATATCTAATGTATTTGTAGCGTATTTTGTAAATTACCATTAAATACATTATAGCCGGATAATTACCATTAAATGAAACAATTTAAATACAAAACAAACGATTGTATGCAATTTATTCAAAACCCGATTAATATAGATACACACGGGGCTCCTATGTTTACGACAGACTGTGATCGAGTTGCTTTTAGGGGGATTTTATTTGGATATCCTGCAATAAAGTGCTAGAACTTCGTCAGCCCCAAGGTTACAACCAAAGACGAGACTTTCATATTATCGCCGGAAAATTACCATTAAATGACAAGAGTTACAATACAAAACGAACGATTGTATGAAATTGAATCGAAACGCGATAAATATAGATACATACTGTGCTTCTATGTTTACGATAGACTTTTCGTCTCCGAACTCGAGGAGTTTTTTTGATAGTATATCCTGGAATAAATTGCTAGAACTTTTTCAGCCCCCAAAGTCGTTGCAATCAAAGGCAACACTTTCTTAGATTGACCATTAAATTAAACAATACAAAACGTGCGATTGTATACAATTTAATCGATGTTTACGATAGACTGTATACGGCTCCGAATTTGATTTGTTTTTAACGGGTTTTAATAGGACATCCTGGAATAACGAGCTGGAATCAAAGTCGTTACAATCAAAGACGAGACTTTCATAGCTTAGTTGTCATACATTTAGTATAAGTTTTTTATTGACATCAAGTATTCATTTTCAGTATATATATATACCTATATAAAATATATTTCTTTAAAGTTAATTTTGTTGCCGTTACTTTACACACATACCAACATCAAGAGATGCATAACTTTTAAGCCATTTTGCATTTGTTTTCCTCCTTGTTTGATTCTTTTTTTTTACATTTTTTTATTTGCATTTTTTACTGTTTTGTCAATATTGTTTTTCGGGCTGTGCCGCGCTTGGTTCGACAATGCACATAGTACATTAGTGTAACAATAGCAGCTCTCAGTAGACATCGATCTTTAAATTATAAACACTACGATCCAATAAAACAAAAACGTCGTACACAGTACCGTTGTAGAGTAGTAAAAATAAAATAATAGTCCCTAGGCGCCTAGCTAGCTAATCAGTAGGTAGTAAAAACCGTATGGAATTTTCATGGAAATTTTATTTATATTCGTTTAGGTTGTTGTTTTCACTTTTCACTTTTTACTTTTTGTTTGTTTGCAACGTTTACTAAAAAGGTTAACAGCGCGATTGTGCAAGTTCTTGCTTGACCTCTTATGGAATTCATTTTTCGTTTGCTTCAGTTGATGTATTCAGATACAAAATATACAGTATTTTGTCAAAACCTTTTATAAAAATAGTGTTATATTAAATATATCGGTTATCTATATTTTAACTGTTTTCTTTCTCTGTTGTTGTGTAAAAATACTGTATTTACAATTACAACTATTTACTTACACATAACATACCAGTAAATATAAATAGTCATTTCGTTTACATAAATAATTTAGAAAATATGAGAAACCGCGATTTGTTTTGTCTTTTTGCGTTTAGGAATATGTTTTTCTTTTTGTTTTTGTTTATTTGTATCAGTTTCAGTTGTACGAATTCCGGTCTTAATTTGTCTGCATAGGATTTTCGCATTCCATTATCGTAAATATATATGTGAATTTTGTACATTTTCATTTGTTTTTTTGATTGGGCAGCAAAGACATCGAATTTGTACCAAGTAAAGTCATACAATCTTACAGGTATTGAGTGATATATCATGGCAATTGTAATGTTCAACCTAAGATGTTCTTAGGACGCTCTCAACTTGAGCAGTACAATTGGTATTTTCACATTTAACACGGAAGAATAAGATTTAACATAGAGGCAGTCAAGGAGTTTCGAAAAAATCGAAGAACTCCTTGAGTTTCTCTAAAAAAATATGTTTTTTTTAACTTTTAACTACGGAATGTGTTCGTCTTTGAATTGATTCTGAATAAACCTCCAAAATCAATTTAAAAATTCCTTCCGAGCGTGAACTAGAGTATTCGTCTACTTAATACAATTAGCTGTCAATTTTGCTCTTTTGGACCTCGATATTTGTATAGTTTTAATGAATAATTTGGTTGTCTTCTGGTTTGTGTTTTCTTTGTTATTAAATTTTTGTATCCCTAGTTTTCTTCTTTCTACTTTTAAAGGCACAAGCTGTTTTATAAAAATCTGCTCTTGTAGTTTTGTTAAATACAACTTTTAAAAGTTAGACACTGCGATCCATAAGTTACTCTCTCTTTTTATTATAAAAAAAATCAGGTTCAGTCTGTTTCAAGGAAATGTTTTGATGTAAAAAGCAACTCTTCTTTCTTATAGTTTGAGATTCTTCGAGACGTGCATTGCATACATTTAATCGTGCTACTTTCAGATAGTTGGCATAGAATAAACCTCCTTTGCATATTAAATATGTTTTTGTCGAAATATCCATTTCTCAACTGAGTGTATAAAAAACGTGCGGAACAGGGTGGTAGGTAGGTAGCAAAAGGAAACCTGGCTGAGTTTTCAAAGTTAAGAGTTTTCTCTTCGTACCGATGCTTTAAATGTTATCCGCCTTACTCGAGTACCTAGGATTAGGCTTAGGCTAAAACAATTACGCTAAACCTAAGCTAACAGCGAACTTATGAGATACGTTACGTCGTTACGTCTACTTGAATGTCATCTTAAGCGCTACTAGTGCGATAATGTACTTAACTCGATGGTGGCCCAGAAACTGGGGCAGCTGGGGCGTGTGTGTCTCAGTGCTTTGACAGATTCAGTGGTAAGTCTGGGTGCGAGAAACAAGGCAATTTAGTCGGTTAGGTTGGTCTCAATGCAAAGCCGATGCAAGAGGGAAGCCCAAAACTCACCTGAACTTTGTTCATTCCTTAGGCTACTATTATGAAACATTGCAGAGGAGCTGGAGCTGGAGCCGGCGCCGGCGTTGGCCGCCCCAGAGGAGGCGGATGCGCTCGAGCTGGTCGGCGAAGTGGAGGCGGTGCGATGACTGGACGCTGCAGACATTTGCTCGCTACTACTATCAGTCGGTTTTGGCGTGGCCAGGTGAGCGGGCGAGTGGGTGGGGTGGGCGGCCAGGGCAGCCGGGTGCGTATGCGGATGCGGATGGGGATGTTGGTGCTGGTGCGGTTGCTGGTGCGGATGCGCCAAATGGGGATGCGTGTGCGGGCTGTGAGCGAGCTGGCCAAAGGCAGCGGCTGCTGCAGCCGCCACCGCGGCCGCTCCCATTCCGTTGTAGGCGAACGCCTGCGGATGCGGCGGCATCAGCGGCCCCGCTCCCGCCTGATACGGATGCATCCACAGCGGCGTGTTCCGCAGCGCCGCGAGAGTCGATATGTACGGATGATACGCCGGCGACACCACCGAGGGAATGTAGGCGGCTGCCGCCGCTGCTGCCGCCGCAGCTGCTGCCGCTGCACTGCTGCCCGGCAGGCCCTGGCCGGAGGTGGTGGGACTCCCGCCCGCCCCATTGCCATTCACCTGCGGCGGCGGCGGATACATGTAGTAGGGCAAGTGCTGCTGCTGCTGCTGTTGCAGGTGCCTTCTGTCCGGCGGCGAGGCACTCCTGTCGCCGGGCGAGGGGCAACTGCTGCTGCTGGCCGAGGGGGAGGCAAACTCGCGCCGGATCGAGGCAGTCTTCTTGGGCACGGTGCGCGGCGTGGTGGCGGGCGAGGCTGAGGAGGAGCGGGGCGGTGACAGGTCCTGCGACCCGGTTCGGCCAACGCCCGCCCCCGCATACGGATCCCTGTAGAAGGAGTGGCCGTAGTCCACGGGCAGTGGCGACCCGGCCGAGTAGGGGGGCGAACGCTTCTTGGTGCCGGCGTGCGAGGGCGATTTGCCGCCTCCGTTGCTGCCGCTCATGTCCGGCGATTTGGGCGGATAGCTGGTGGACCCGGCCGCGTACAGTGGATGATGCGGCTGGTGCACATTGCTGATAATGGCCGCCGGATGCTCGCCGCCCTTCTTGCCGGCCCCCGACGAGGAGGAGCCCGAGGAGCTGCTGCCGCCGCTCCCGCCCAGCAGCGAGTGGATGCTGTACGAGCTGTTCAGTCGCGTGGGCTGCGCCGCCGCCGGCGAGGTGTTCAGAGCGCTTGCGCTGGTGCTCGGGCTGGGGCAGGGCTTGCCCTGCGGCGGTGCCAGGTTTATGGGAGCCGCCTTGCCCGCCGTCGTCGAGGTGGAGGCCTTGGCGCGGCTCCGCTTGCCTCCCGCTCCGCTGCTGCTGCCGCTGCCGCCGCTGCCGTTGTTGGCGCATCCGTTGTCCTCCAGCGACACCTTCTCGAACTCGCGCAGGATGCGCTTGCGGGGCGAGACGTGCTGGTGGTGGTACTCCACCAAACGGCTAGCCGCCGCGGCCGACGAGGGCGGGGAGACCTGTCAAATTGCATTGATTATCAATCAGTCATTTCGTGCGATTCAGATCCACTTACCTTGTGTGTCACCGAGTGATTCAGACCCCCGAGAGCTCCTCCAACGCCCCGCTCTGCCGCTGGCGTCGCCGTCGCTGCCACCGCCACCACGGGAGCCTTGGACATTTGCTCCAAGCGGGCGGGCACCCCGTCAATCAGCTTCTGGATTATGCTGCTCAGCTTCGAGCGTGCCTTTCGCTTGGGCTTTTGCACGCCGACCTTGGGCTTTGAGTCGCCATTGAGGTCGCCGTTGACAGGACTCGCGCCTGCGTGGACTTCCTCGTCCTCGCTCGTGTTCATCTTCTCAACAGTCTCATCTTTTGCCTCGGGCTCTGCCTTGGGAGTGGCTGTCGCCGCCTCCTGCGACTCGCCGTCCTGCGACTTCGCCTCGGCCTTTGTATCCTTTGCATCTGCCCCATCCTCTTCTTTGATCGTTGCTGGTGTCTCTGTTTTAATCTCAGTTGCGGAAGACTCCGCCTCGGCAGCCGACCCGCCCACGGCCTCCACCACTGCGTCCGCCTTAAGCGTGTCGTCGCCGTTGTCCGTCTTGGCCGGCGCCGCCTCGAAGACGGGCTCCTCGCTGCCGGAGAGCGGCTCGTGGGGCCGCCGGCGCTTGCGGGAAGCCGTCCGGAGGGCGGCCAGGCCGAGCGAGCAGTGCCTGGGCCGGCGGTAGTACAGCGACAGCTCCTTGGAGATGCCGCGGCGCGGTCGCGATTGCTTCCAGGGCTGATCCCGCTGCCAGGGCGAGGATTGTATGGAGCTGTTGTCGTCCGAAACTGTGATGTAGAGTGTTGGAATTAGTTGAAATGGGTTGCAATGGTTCTACAGAACTTGGAGGTAATACATATATTGGTATATCCTATCATTTACTTTGTAAACTTGTCTAAAAACTACTGTTCCCTCAACTACTGTGGAAGGAAAACCATCTATCTAGATTCTTTTCATTTAATTGACTATATGGTTTTAGGGGAATCCATCAATGCATACAAGATTTGAATGCTTTCAATGGATTTATAGAACTTGGAAGTTCAGAAAACTCTATTAGCAATGGGGAGAAAACAAATCTAGAATCTAGATTTTGGATTCTTTTGGAATTACTTGAGTAAGCAGCAGACCATATAGCAGACACAAAATTAAAAAGCAATACGTTATATGAATGGCATTTAAACAATTAGAGACAACCCGATTTGTTCAAGCGATGTGGAGTTTGCATTGTGTTGCAATAGGTCAAGAGAACTTTACAGATGTTTGACTGCATTTGCTTCTAGGAAACAGCACAATGTCTACTATATTTTAGTCTTGAAGAAATTCAGCAAAAATATATTTGCTGAATATCAAAGGTTCTTTAGGAAATTTATTCCAGATTTACGTATAATCAATGGTACTTTGGATTCTCTACGTTCCTTAAAGCTGGGCGAGGTGGAATTACTATTAAGTTTTTAAACTAAAATCGTTAAATAGCAGTTGGAAGTTTTATGTACCTACATATGTATGATTGATTTAAAAAGAAATCTATTAAAAGTTTCTATATTATTCAATAAACTAAAGACAACGTAGAGGAACTTCTAATAAGATTTTTGTGTTTTTATTTTAAGTAAACAAAAATTTTATTTTTAGATGAATTGAGCAGCTTAATTTGAATTTAAAACTTCATTATAAAAGATCCATGGCAGTTTAAAATTGTTGTATAATAGATAACTAAACTACAAGTTTTCGATTTCATTTAAACTAACTGTTTTGTGATGAGGAACTTGGCAGGTTTCAGTATATTCACTTTGTATTATAATTATTTTTAATGACAACGTAGAGAAACGTCTAGTTAGAAGCAAATGTGCAACTGAATGGCAAATTTCTTTCGATATAGAGACCACTCAAAGTTTAGAGGCATAAAAAGTAGCTACTATCAATGGCTATTCACCATGAAAAAGAAATTCAGCAACTGAATTGCACAAGATTTTTATGAATTTAAAATAAGGAATAAGGAAGGATTTCAAATATTCTTTAGGTTATATTAAAGATTTAAAGTCATAAAAGATACCTAATATTAATGGCATTTCCCCATGAAGAGATATTCTCGCTTAAGAGGAATTTATCATCAGAATTGCACCTAAAATCTAATACCTATTAACGAGGGCATTTCCCTAATTCAGCAACTAAATTCCCATGAGATGTACATAGTTAAGAGAATGTCTATTGTTCTTTGGGTTATATAAAAAATGTAGATGAAAAATTCGACTGTTTTAGGGAATATCCTTAGCTTATAGCCTACAAATGATCAATAATTATCTAGCGATTGGGGGCAACTTACAGCTCAGCGATGTGGAATTCTCGTTCTTTGGATACGCTGTGGCCACCGCCGAGGTGGGCGTGACCGTCGCCGAGGTGGCCGCCGAGGGCGGGCGAAAGGTTTTGCGCGTCACCGAGACCCAGCCGCTCTTATCGCCGTCCTTGGAGCGTGCCAGTTCCAATATGAACTTTCCATCTGCGGGGGTTAGGGTAGTGGTTGGAGGAGGTAGGAGGGAGCTTGTTAATTGTTGTTGCATTGTTTATCGCCCAACGGAAGCGGGAGCTCCGAAACTTGCCTTTGAAGAATTGCAAGCGGCCGCCGAAGCAGGCCGCCGTGGTGCTGCTCTTGTTGTTCGTCGATAGCGGATGCCTGCCCGCATCAAAGTTGCTGCCCGATCCTGAGGTGGAACCCGAACCAGGGGCAGAGCTGGAGCCCTTGCCCATCTTTACGCTCGCAGCTGCAGCGGCTGCGGCGGCTGCTGCGGCGCCCAAGGAACTGTAGTCGAGCACGCCGCCCAGGACGTCCACGGGGCTGTTGGTGGCCTTGGCGACCGGAACCGGAGCACCGACAAGGGCGGAGGCGGTGGCCAGAGCCGCGGAGGCTGCCATGCCTGTGCCTGCTCCTGTGCCTGGGCTGGCACTGGCACTGGGGCTGGTGATGGGTATGGGGCTGGGGCTGGGTGTTGTGCTTCTTTTAGGCTCTGCTGTCGTCTGGGCTGTCTGTGCTGCTGTACTGCATGCGGCATGCGGCACAAAGCCATTGGAGGCCGCCGAGGAGGAGCCGCTGGAGGAGGAGGAGGCCGAGGAGGAGCCGGAGGTGCAGGTGGAGGAGGAGGAGGCCGTGGGCAGGGTGCCGTTTAAACCATTTTTCACCAAAAACTTGCCCGTGCCTGGCTCTGCGATGATATTGTTGCTGTTGCTGTTGCTGTGGCTGTTGTTATTGTGGCTCTCGCTGTTGTTATTATTATTATTGTTATTGTTGCTCTTGCTGTTGCTGTTACTGTTACTGTTAATGTTAACTTTATGCTCATCGGTCATTGTTGTCTTCTGTTGCACTTCTGTTACGCTTGTGACGTCATTTAGACAGAGCCTGCAAGTGCGAGGGGGGGGGCTGTTAACCGCGATTTGTTGCATTGCATGCGCTTTTGGTTACCATATTTCAGGGTTTTTGTTGCTGCTGCTGTTGCTGCTGCTTGGGCTGCAGTTGTTTGTGTAAATTCCTCACAGTCGCAGAGTCCGCGGCCGCGAGAAAACGCCTCGACGGCGTCGCTCACCAAAATATGCCAGCTCGGCACGGCGTTGTCGGGAGCGTCTAAAAGCATTTTAGCCACAATCCCCGTTTGGCCCCCCCATCCATTCTTATTGCAAAAGTATCTTTTTTTTTTTGTCCAGCCAATTTCCCGATCGGAGGGCAGATGCACACGAATTCGGGCGGGCGGGGGCGGGGGGCAGCGGCGAGGCGAGGCGAAGAAGAGGAGCGCACAAAGAGAGCGAAAGAGTGGGGGAGATAAAATGGAAGGAAGGCAGGAAGAAGGCAGGGAGAGAGAGAGAAAAGAAAACGATACGATGCACGAAACGAAACGAAACGAACGGAAGCGAGGGGGAGGGAAATGCGAACGCTTTGCGGCAAACACTGGCGGGTCAGCGAGACGTTGGCCCGGGCGAATTTCGCGGCTCGGGGCCGGGCTAATAAACAAATAAATAAATTTAAAAATTATCAACGAAAAACGCAGCTCGGTGCGCACTGTGTGACCGTCAACTGAGAACGCGCCAATACCCACGCGCGGCTCTGGTAACTCCAATTGCCATTCACTGCTCGCCCGCCGCGTTGCCAACTCGCATCGAAAGTTCCCAAGCAGCCGAAAAAGACGTTACATTTCGATATATTATATGTAGGTGGAATAAAATATGATTTTATTAAGACTTTATTATGGTTACTTTAGAGGCTAAATGGATAATACCAGTGTCTCTTTATTGCGTTTAATACTGTCTGCTATCGAGTTAATCGAAGTGTAATTGCAATCGCAAGTAATGCGGGCGGAAGGGAAAAAATATCGAGAGTATTTATATATAAATAGCCTTGCATGCGGAATACAACCTGGAACTGCTTACAAATTAAACACAACTCTTGCCCTGCGCTCTTGTGCAAAATATTAAGTAGACCTTATGCCTCTATCGGTTATCCGTAGGTTAGTAATAGTACAAATATGTTATGTATATTCGAGTTTTGATATGAAAACGTCCTCTAAGATATTGCACAAAGTAAGTGGAAGTGGTGGGACAACACAATCTTGAATTGGAATTTAGCTCGCTCTCCGTTTGCGTTTGCCAACATAATTTAAATATCACAGACCGTTTTGCCAATTGTTTAACTAATTTGCCCTCTTGCTTAATTTCTGGTTAATTTTGCGCGTGTGCCGGGAAAAGAATCAGTCGAGTGTGGGAAACGAAATCATGGCACTAAAAATCATGGCTAAAAAGGAAACTTGAGCCAAGCTTGAGCTGCTAAACTTACTGCCTAGATGTATCTGAATCTGCATTTGCTGGGTAGTGTAAGCCTAAGTAAGTGTATCCTAAAAGTTCTCGAACTGGAAGAGTTTTGGGAGGGAGCAGGGTAGGGATGATCGTTAGATTACCAACTTATATCGCGCTTAGGGTGATTCACTGTATCTGCATCTTCTGGGAGGTGTAAGCCCTAAGCCTAAAAGTTCTCGAACTGGAAGAGTCTGGGAGGAAGCTGGGAGGGACCGAAGGGAGGGAAGATCAATAGATTACCAACTTAGACCAACTCTAGTGCAGGTTGCCCGAGGGCAGGCCCAATGCCGCGCTCAGATTGAGTCCCGGAGGCACGCCAACGCCCACTCCCACGCCGACGCCCACGCCCGGGGCCACGTTGCCCTCGCTTTCGCTCTTCCAGGAGGAGACGGGAATGTGCGGCGCTGGGAGGCAGTTGCGCAGCGTCTGCACGATCTGTATGGTGTCCATGAGGGCTGCCGGGAGAGGGGAGGGGGATGGGGAGAAACATAAGCATTGGCCTCTTGCAAACCGGTTCTGCGGGCGCACTCACTCTTCTGCAGACTCTCGCTCTGCTTGCCGTAGGGCTTGCACATCGAGGGCCGTATGTAGGTCTTCATCCGCGACATGTTCCGCATCAGCTCGGCGAAGATCCGCACGATCTTGTCCTGGCCCACGGCCAAGTGGTCCATGCGATTGGCGTCGCTGGTGGCCCAGGCCCCGTTGTGCAGGGCCAGCAGGTCCTTGTTCGACTCGATCGAGTCCAGGTTGGACCTGCAAACAACACTCTCTTAAAATCTGTTGGGATTATTTGACTAGGAAGCACCCACCGCAGGGACTCGGCCATGGATTTGTGCGTGATCTGGTCCAGCGAGGAGTGCGAGGAAGACGAGGACGACGAGTGCGGCGACTGCGACGGCGGCGGCAGGGAATGATGCCCGTGGTGGCCCTGGGAGCTCCCCAATCCTGAAGATCCTCCTGCTGCCGCGGAGCTTGTGGTGGCGGGCATGGGCGGGGCCGCCTGCTGCTGATTGGCCGCCATGGCCGTGGCCACCGCCTGCGACTGCATCAGGCCCTGGATCTGGAGATTGGCGGCCGCCGCGGCCACGGCCATGGGATCGAAGTGCTTGGGATCCAGTTGCGCGAAGACGCGCTGCTTCTCCAGCGGGCTCAGGTTGCTCAGCTTCTCGAGGCTCTGCTGGGCGAGCACACGGTTCTGCTGCTGGATCAGGGCCGCTGTCAACTGCTGCTGGTGCTTGGCCTGCGCCTGGGCCTGCGCCTGAGCCTGCTGCTGTTGTTGCTGCTGCTGTTGCTGCTGCTGCTGCTGCTGCTGGTGATGCGCAGCACTGATCTGCGAGAGCTGCGTCTGCAGGCTGTTCTGCTGCTGCTTGGTGAGATGCTGCAGTTGCGGTGGCACCGGCACCTGCGGCACCTTGCCCGCGGCCTTCGACAGGTCGATCTCCACGTTGCCGGAGCTGGAGCTGCTGCCGACGCTGGAGGCGGAGCCGGCGGCGGAACTGGCCCCTGGCCCTGCGCCACCCGAGGGCAGGTGCGAGAGGCGCTGCAGGAAGTCGGGCGTGTTGACGCCGGGATACTGCTGCTCCATGAAGGGCATGGGCGAGATGCCCATGTGGTTCTTGTAGTACCTGCAGGCGGGGCTCGGGCACGACTGCACCACCTCGATGATGAACTCCTTCTCCATGCCGAACTGGTCCCTCCCGATGGTGTACGACTCGATGACAGCCCGGACCGTGGCGTCCACGCTGAGGTGCAGGCCGTGCGGCCCGGACATGTGCTTCAGCATCACCGCGTTGGCAAAGTGCTCGAAGGGCAGCACGATCTTGCCGTTGTCCCTAAGGATCAGCCTGCCCTGCGAGTCCAAGGTCAGACGATTGGCCAGCACTCTGGGGGATTCACAAGAACAAGCAATTATTGAGGAACCCCTCGAGGTGGGAAGCATACTCACTGCAGGTAGGCGGCGCTGGGGAGCATGGCATTGTCCTTGAGATCGCTGAAGCACTGCAGCAGCTCGGCGCTCGGGTTCCAGCCCTTGTTCTGCAGGTACAACTGCAGCAGCATGTAGAGCTTCTCGGTGACATAGCCCACGCCCGGCACCCCGGCATTCGCCTGGGGCAGCATATCCCCGCCAGGTCCCCCGCCTACGCCGCCGCCACCGCCTCCTCCTCCGCCGCCCCCTACGCCGGGTCCCTTGGACAGAGCCGCCTTCATCGTCTCGGAGAGATCCAATTTGTAGTTGTCGGGGTAGAAGTGCTTGACGTGCTCCTGCAACGGTTCCCATGCAAGTTAAAACAATTCTTCTGCGTCGGGCAGGGCTTCAAGAGTTATTTCTAATCAGATTTATTATGAAATCCGATCGGAGAGATCCCTTAACAATTCCCAAAACAAATGATTGTATCCCGGAATACCCGGGATATCTTAATTTACACACGCCCACATCATCAGACACT
The DNA here is from genome assembly GCA_021223825.1 of Drosophila ironensis. NCBI lineage: Eukaryota > Metazoa > Arthropoda > Insecta > Diptera > Drosophilidae > Drosophila > Drosophila ironensis. The sequence continues at coordinate 5,759,682 of JAJJHQ010008452.1, read as the reverse complement.
GTCTCACTCTCTATCGCTGGCAGACACACCCCCTGCCACCCATCGCCCACCGCCCACGCCACCCACAAGCTCCCGAAACTCACCAAATTGTTCATTTTCGGCCGGGACTGCGGACGAGCCAGAGCATTATTTAAGCGGCGCTAGGTGGCCGGAGCATCGTGGCTTTGAATCACTGTCGGGATCGGGAGGAGACTGGTCTGGGAACGGGGAAAAAACTGTATGTGTCCGCCGTCTAATTGTGTTGTCCTTGCAAGGAAGTGGGGGAGGCCAGCAGTGTGACCGCAGTGCGGCTCTGGTAAAAGCTCTAAGACAGCTCGCCAAAATGCATTTTCAATTATAAAAGTTTTATTTTTTCATTTTAAATTAACCATTTTATTTAAGCTTGTGCAAAATTAAAGCATTAAGTTAAAGGCAGGGAGTAACTTTGCTTTTAAATTTAAACTTGCACCTATTGGTGTTGCCATTCTTCACCATCTGCGGAGTTGCCAGCTTGCCAATTTGAATTTAAAAATGTAACGGTCTCCATAGATGAATTTTACATTTGATTTTTGAATCTTTAACCTGTAACCTTTTATTATATTTTAGCAAACTAACTTCAAAAACTTTGCAGCTAAAATATTTGTATTCAAATTTATATTTTAATAATTCTCCAATTAATTTAATTAGAACGTTGACATGCAAAAGTTTTGCGCTTGAATTAATTCCGGCACTTTGATTTAATTTCAAAATAGCCAGCGCCCCTAGGCACCTACAAATCGTATGCAAAATGCCTGAAAAGTAATGATTGCAATCATAATTTTCAGCACGCAAGGCTGCGAATTATACGCGAGACCCCCAAGAGTGACCCCCACAGTCGCAAGGCGTAACAAGTCTCGACAACTCATTAGATTGGAAGACTTGCGGCTTGACCCGGTCCGGGCGGGCTAGGGCAACCACCCGGGGCCCACCCCAACGGATAATGGCCATTTTGCATGCGTGCCCGGCACAATTCCCGGGGTTGGAATGGGTAGCTATGGCAACATCGCTCCCACGGCAGGTCCTCGACTTGTTTACTTGCCTTCCTTGCGGGCCCCAGGCAATTGCAGCTGCAATCGATGTGGCTCAGTTCAGTTCCCACTTGAGTTTCAGAGCAGCAGCAGGGCCAGTACTCAGGCCAGGACAATGTGCTTCCCCCAGGTCATCCTTCTACTAATAGCAGCGATTTTCCGCCTCGGAAACTGCTCGCTGGCCACTCCCACCAGTCCAGGGTCCGCACAGGTTCCCACGCCACACACGTTCCGCTTCCAGAATCCGCTGCAGTGCCACAGGAACGAGTTCTACAACCTCAACCTCTTCGACTGTGCCCCCTGCACCGAGGCCGGACATGGGCACGGCGGAGACGGAAATGGAGATGGTGGTTTGGGGAAACTGCAGCCCGACAGTAAGTATTGATCAAACAACACGTTCGGGTGGCGGGGTTCCAAAGGAAATCAAATTGCATATTACTGAGATTTTAGGTCACACCAAACCGAAGGCATAATGAGGCAATGTTTGATAAAGTTTTCTATCTTTGGGTTCTTTAAAAGTCTTTATTCACTTTAGTCTTTATTCCCTGCATTAACCTTAAATTATTTAAATTAGGTTTTCTGTTTAAGTTTAACTTTAAAGATAGTGTATATACTTTAATCTGTAATTAAAATAGGTGAAAATATAACTATAATAACTAGGCATTTCTTGACTTTGATTATTTCCGAACAGAGTTCTCCTGCAAATGCCCCATCGGCCATTTGACAATCTACGAGAGGGGCAAGATGTGGCCCACCTGCGACGAGATCTGCACACCCGACAGCACCGACAACTGCTCCTCCGTTTGGCTGCCTCAGCCTCGTCCCTCGTCCGTGTTTTGCACCTATCGCTACCTCAATGCCACCTCCGCCTTTGCCAGCCAGCTGCCGGTGCATCCCCTCATCTCCGGGATCATCCTAACGAACACGAACCCCGCGAGCAGCAGCGGCGATTGCCACAGCTGCGATCTGAATTACAACTTTCGGTACCAGGACTTCTGCCTGTCCAGCGGACTGCTGCGCCCGTATTTGCACTACAACTCCTTTTGGCAGGTCACCACCAACAACCGAGCCGACACCGGAGTGCCCACCCACTTTGGCGACCTCAAGTTCGTGGCCTTCTTCTGCCTGACCCTGCGCAACGATACCGCCTGCCAGCAGTTGGCCAATCTCTGCGTGCTTTCGCATTTCTCCCTAGAGAAGCACTCACCCTGCAGCGCGTTCCTGCTCACCCAGGTCTCGGACGTGGTGATGAAGTATGCCCACACTGGGGAACAAGCTCGCGCCCTCCAGCCGTATCTCTTCTACAAGAAGGGACACGTCACCAAGGACCTGCTGTCGAAGACTCTCCAGTTGTCGGATCGCAGGGAGCTGCGCCTGTTTAGCACCACTTTTGGCTTGGCTGGCAACCTGAAGCGCTGGGGCAGCTTCGACCTGGAAACTGTGAATCTCTGCCAGCAAACGGCACCTTCCCTTCGTCTGGCCTTGCCCAAGGAAAGGTCCGAGGTTCGCTGTCAGTTGACCCTCGAGCGGCTCATCGATCTGACCACGCAGCAGGGCAACGATGAGTTTTTCACAGTGTACTTAAACTTCAGCAGCAATTATCAGTACCTGCTGCACCAGCTCCCGGTGCTCATTGAAACCCTAAGCCCAGAGAATCAGGTGAGGATCGGAGGTTGCAAGGGATATCCATCTCTTAAGGTGTAATCTGGGTACTCTCCCCTTTTCAGCGAAATCAACGGGAGGAGTGGCAGTTGGTCAAGCGGTTCCAGCTCATTTCCGGCGCTCCTCGGGACAACCGCCTTCAGAAGAGTTCAGTGCCCCGCTACGAAGATGCGCACAAGTTGCAGATGTACCGCTCCCTGCGCTACGTGGAAGACCTGGAGCTGCACTACAGCCTGGACAAGGATCAGCCGGACAGGGTGGGCCTGCCTTTGATACGCCTCCGATACCGTCACATTGAACTGGACGCGGGTAACACCTCCCTAGGGCAGCCATACCCCTTCCGTCTGAGGATTACTTTTGAGCAGATGAAGCGGGGGTGGGAGTGGTTGGTCCTGGAGGTGGCACTGCCCCTGCTCTTGTTGCTGGCCCTCGTGGCAGCCGTCTTTCGGCTACAGAATCTGCGTCGGAGACGGAAGACGGACCTTTGCCAAATGAGCAGCCTGCTGGAGTTTCTGCTGCAGATGGCCGGCAATGCGGCCTACGCCCTTTTGGGCTCTGCTCTGCTCCTCCTGATGCTCCAGTCCTCAAGTCCGCGACTGCTGAAAATCCTCCTCTACCCCGCCTGCCTGCTGCAGCTGCTCTTCCTGGGCATCCACCTGTGGCGCTCCAGCCAGCTGGAACTCTTCCTCATCGACTGGGAGAGGCCGCGAAGCAGCTGCGAGGGCCAGCGCCTGAACATGGACAGCTCCTCGCTCTGCTCCAGCGTGCGCACGTTTGTGGCCGAGAGCAGCGTCTCCGCGTGGCGCGTCCTGTTCACGGCCAACGCCTGGATACGGCTCAGCGTGAGCCAGAAGTACTCCACCCTGGGCCAGGTGTTTGTCCTGATCGCTGGCTACCAGTTCCTGGACCGATTCACCCACGGCGACCTGGGGCTGCGCTGCTGTTTGCTGGCAGCCTGCTACCTGATCACCTATCTCGTGCAATTGATCGCCCACCGCCTGTTCGTGGCCAATCCCCTCCAGAAGTTCATCGACCTGTGCAGCTTGGCCAACATATCGCTGTTCTCGCTGACGGAGCCGGGCATGGGTTACTACATCCACGGCAGATCCCCACACGGCTTTGCCGACACCGACATGTCCTCGATGATCATGCAGCTGCAGCGCACACAGACCATGTACGGCAGGCGCGGCTTGCTCATGGACTCCGACAAGCAGGCCTACATAATTCTGCCGCCAAGGAACCTGCAGTACGTAACCAAGCGGAATTTCTCTATAGGTTAATTATATTGTTTCTTCCGTTAGCATTTACCTGGAGCGCCTGCTCCTGCCCTTCCAGCGCAGCCTGACGGGGAGTCTTTCGCAGACACTGCTCTACCAGAAGGACATTGTGCCCAGCATCGATGGCCAGATGGAACGCACCTCCATTGCCTACGCGAGTGTCAATCGGTTCTTCTGCGCCTTCATAGATCATGTGAGTTCTAGAGGGCTATAAATGCTAAATGTATGTATGTATAAATATTGGTATTCTATAGGCCATCAAGGACATGGACTACATAATCAAGGAGAAATCCTTTGTGGAACAATTGCTCAATTGCGAGATAGACAACTACATCACAGAAAGTGGGTAACTATAGTGTATACAGAACATCCAAACTATCAAAGGTCATGCTTTCAGATAAAGGCACTTTCTACATCGACGATTCGTATAGCTTCTCCCGGGTGATGCTGTTGGGAAACCATTTGCACATCTTCGTTCTGGAACTCCTACTCCTCTTGTCGCTCTACCTGCTGACCACAAGTGTCTTGGTTGCCGCTGCCGGCGCATGTGTCTTCAATATGGTGAGTTGCAAATAAACCCAGCCACTCTCTAGAAACCAATGATTTCCTCATAATTTTCAGCTCCTGCGCCACGTGTTCCGCGTTTGGGTGCGCCGGAATGTGTCCCGAAAGACCCTCATCGACGAGAGGTTCCTCTTGTAGCCGCAGGACGAGGAGCAGCATCTGAGGGAAGACGGATTCTTTGCAATATAAAACAACTGGGAGGTCTGCCATTGATTTCGTTTTATTTCATAATCCACTTGATAGTATGTAGTACATCCATATACAGAGGTTAATCTTTAGTTATCGTAAAACTTACGCCTAAAACAGATAAAATAATTTCCATAGTTTCACATTTAACATACAATCATACGCAGATGCTATGCATGATCTACTTTAGCTTTACTTTAGTTTACCGTCTCTTTTGTTTGTTAGGATAGCACACATTGTCGTTCATTCGGAACATCGTACATATGTTAGAGTTACGCATGGCTATATAATTTCATCAATAGGTCCTCCACTTATCCATCCTAATGTGGCATTTGATAGGAGTAGCAGCCATAATTTACCATCTAGTTATATTTAATAGTCCAGTTGTGGGGGTTCTGTTCGTGTCTCGAGCTTTGAAAACATTTATGAAAATATTCACCATTGCGGATTTGGTTTATTTTAGTTTCGAGTCGGCGCAATGCAAAACTACATGCACGCCTATTGTTACATTATATTTGTATGCAGAACTGCTTCTGTTTCGGAAAATAGATCAATATGTACATCGAATGCGGCGGCGTGGTGGTTTTCCACTTCCTAAAACCCCCTCGCACTTTATAGTAGGTATAACGTCAAACGTACAACATTCAAATACTATGCCTTGCTTATCCGTAAATTAAGGGTTTGATTCATCTGCGTAACTTAGACGGCTAGAATGCATCTACGCAACTTATTTCAAGTGTCTTCTTACGTGGTATACGAATGTATGCTGCTCTGCGTGTTGAGCGGGAGCGGGGGCGGGGGCATGAAAATCCCTAGTGGATCCTACTGATGGATGGTTATCGGTCAATAAATACATATATAATACATGACAAATTCGAAACAAGTGTAGATTTGCGCCACAGAATACAACTTAATGGTAATTATCATATCGAATAATTGTAATTTGTTCATCTTATTGTTTTTCGCTATCACAAAAGTAAATACAACTCCAACAGAGATGGGTAAGAATAGGGGGTCTTTGTCGAATCCAAATCGTTGAAATTAGAATGAGGAGGATTTCACTCAAACTAGAACACTTACAGCTAGCATTAATCTCTACCGGTTCGCTACAAATAAAGTATACATATTTATACTTGTATCAATATTTACGGATATTCAACACTTAGAATTTAGCTATATTTATCTCATATCATTTCTGGACCCCAAGGATCTGGATCGCTTTATTCCATTACACGTACAAATAAAATCATATCAAATGACTTGCTTTCCTGGTTGCCATTACTATTTACAGGTGAGTTCGAATAGGTCCAGAGGTTTAAAGGTTTCATGGTAAGCAATGTTTTGAGAGGTGCGTGGGGAAGTATACGGTTTCAAGACTTAAAATACGCGGAGAGTACTACACGCTACGGAAGGATGAATTTTGGATATGTAGCATCATCGGATAATTAAAAACCTAGCCTAGCCCCCGGCAAATGCACTTACAGCCCGAAGGCAGCAGCATAAGCGTGCAAAAGCTGCAGCACGTAGTCGGCGTTCTCCTGGATGCCACTGCTGCCCAGGCTGTGCGGTCGGGCGGGCATCTCAAGGTCCAGATCCTCCAAAATTCCCGGCAGCTGCAGCGGCTGCTCCTTCTCCAATCCCGGCTGCTCCGCTTCTCCGCCGCCCTTGCCGCCGGGCTTCAGTTCGTTCTATTCGTGCGGCGTTGTCCGGCGAGCCCGTTTGGCCGGCAGGCAGGCGCCATCGCTGTCCCCCAACGAGGCTGAGCCGCAGCTCTTGCGTCCATTCTCGATGGGCGACGGCGCCCCCAAACCAGCCAGGGCCGGCGAACTGGAAGTGCTGCCCTTGCCCAGCTTGGTGCCCTCGAAGTTGGGCAGCCACTTGGCCAGCTGCTCCTCGAAGAAGTTCTCCAAGTACTTGGCATTGGCATAGGTTTTGGTGTCCTCCTGTCCGAAGAGTCGGCCGTAAGTATGCATTCAACTAAACTACGCATTGATCGCTAATCTCACCTGGTAGAAGAGGTATGTGTTGGAGAAGATTAAACGCACATCGGACACAAAGCCGGCAATGTCCTTGTAGTGATTGGGGCTGGAGGGATCCAGTCGCGTGCGAATTACATCCAGCGACATGGGACTGCAGAGGTTGAAGGGTGTAAAGTAAATCAATTACGCCATCTAGACAGAGATTGTGGTTACCTTGAGATAATCTCATAGTAGGAAGTGTTGGCGGGAGACTCCGGCTCCCGGAAGTTCAGGCTCTGCTCGTACTGGCAGTACAGCTCCAAGCAAATGCGCTGAAGGATGCGCAGCTCGATGGCGCTCAGATCACCGGAACCGGAGCCGGAGCCCTTGTCGCCACCCTCGCTCTTGGTCAACTCCTTGAGATTGACGCAGAGCAAGCATTGCCAGCTCTCGCTCTCGTCCGGCAGGGAACTGATCGCGGGTATGTGGCAATTCTGGTGGAACACTTTCGGACACTTGTCGCAGCACATCAGCTCCCCTCCGTCCAGGCAGACGGCGCACCAGTCCTCGTTGGGGTCGTCTTTTTGTTCGTTTTTATTATTAACTGATATGATTAGTTTCGGGTTTCGCATTCAAGTGTCGGGTGTGTTCAAGTGTCATGTGGGTGGTTCGTGTATGCATTGTTGTTGATTGAGTTTGGTTTGGTAAATTGAGTCGTTTTTGGATGCATGTTTTGGAGTATTTGGTTTGCATAGATTCAATTGTTAGTAATTTATTCGTGTTGTATCGTTTATTGCGCGTTTTTGTTTTAATTCGATTTGGAAAACGAGTTTATATTTCGGAATGTTTGGAAATAGAAATAAAGAGAGCAAAGTTATATGAGAATTTTAGAATTTTAATTGGTAAGCGAGCAGGCAGATTGGGCTAAGGGGCACAGCAAAGCCCCTCACACCGCAGTCGAATTTCAGGACAGACAAGCGTTCGATAACCTTCACCAAGAACTAAACCTAAACTGGCACGGAATACCGCCACCATTTATGCAATGACGAATACAACGCCACACGCAGCACATGGAGCACCAGACCCGCTAAAGTCGTACTTACCTTCCTGCGTGTTGGACAGATCCGTGGAGCTGTGCACCTGCGGCGAGGTGGTCTTGGTGCGACCCTCCGGCAGCACCTGCACCCCATTTGAGTCCAGCTTGGCTATGGTGGCAATCAGATCGTTGATCGAATCATCGCGCACTTTGTCTATGGGCTCTGTAAAATCCTTGGTATTCTGCAAGCAAACGAAAGGCCCTTACAAGGCTGTCACCTTCGCAAGTCATCGCAAAACCCACCTCGTGTGTGCTGGGACTGGGCGTCTTTGGATTCGTCGAGGTGACGTTCGAAAGTATCGATACGGCGGGCCCCAAGCTGGCCAGGGCAGCTGCATTTATTTGTGCACTAGAGGACGATCCATTACCGACGCCCGGGTGGCCCGCACCACCGCCCCCCAGACTGGGCGGGGTGCTGTTCTTAAGAGTGTTGGGAGATTTCAGTGAGATTTTAAAATTTTCCGATGTCTGACGGCCATTTGCAAAAGGCAAAAGCGGGCCCTGCTGCGAACATACTGAAAGTTTAAACAAAGAAACAAATTAGCACGTAATTCCACCTATTGCTTTCTTTTCACTAAAACTTTAATAAACAAGTAACTGATCAATAAGTCCAGGGACTAAACGAAAAATAAATTTTTTGGCAACATTTTTTTATTTTTATTTTTTTATTTATTTACGACTGCGTTTAAACTAGGCAAACCACCGATAAATCGTTCATTTTGATGGACAAGAGTCCGAGTCCGACAAGAGTTTGATAGGCAAGACATTTTCATTAATATAATACTTAAGAGTCTCTAGTTTTAAAACTGTGGTAACCAAAGAATTTCTCGATTTGTGGGGGTGCTTTAGGAGGTACCCGATTTAAATAACGAACTTATAATGAACTGGCATTACAAGAATCTAAAAATGCAATTATTTGTAGCCTATCTATTATATTCTCTAAGTTCCAGGAGTTTATACGGACAGACGGACAAACGGACATGGCTATATGGACTCGGCAGTTGATACTTTCTTTCTCCTGTTACAAACATTCTTACTAATTTAATACACCCTTGTTTTATTTAAGAACCGGGTGTAAAAAGTGCTGAAATATTTGAATATTTGAATATCACTTACTGTTCGGCTGCTGCGCGGATTGCGGGATGTGCCATTTGGCCAGGCTGTGCATGCCTCCGCCGCCTAGCTGCGGCGAGGTCTGCGGTGGGCCGGTATTAAAGCCAGCCTGGCTCCCATGAAACCCCAACGACTGCAAACGAGATGCGAAAATGGTTACTTTCATTTCGTTTATTATTGTTAGCCTGGCCCACTTACATTCTGCATGGGATTCGGCATCATTTGGGGGCGTGGCATGGAGCCCGGAGATGGAATCTGACCGCCGCCACCGCCCGCCGCTCCGGCCATGGCCACGGCGGCCGCCGCCTGCTGGGCGTGGCTGGCCATGCGCTGGTACTGCGACTGGAAGCGCGCATTGCTATTCATGAAGCTGGTGTCCCGCGGACCGCCCCCAGGGCCACCGCCCTGTGCGAATCCCTGCTGGCCGGGCATAAAGTGCGGACGCATCTGGTGGGCCGGGGAAGGGCCGCTCGGCGGGCCATAGTTGGGCGGTCCGTTGAACGTCATGTGGGCATTGGGGCTCTGCGCCGCCTGGTTGTTGAGCAATCCCCGCAGGCTGATATCTAAATTGCCGAATGAATCACATCAATTTCCCACCTGGCCTGCGCTCGCTCGCCTTCGGCTCAGCACTTACCCATGTTTTGCGGATGCGTGGAGGAGCTCACGTGCGGCTGGCCATGTCGCTGCATGCCCACGGGCGGCATTCCCCCGAAGCGAACTGCAATGGATGCAACTCATTAAGAAGCTGTGCGGAAAATTATAACCTTAATTGCCCCTCAGGGGGCAGAGAGCCATTTCACTATAATTTCATTAAAAGAAGTCCACAAACACGCGTTTATGACAGTTTTTCTTTAAAGAACTGGGAGTTGTGGTAGTTTTGAGCGCAAAATCTAAAGCCTTATCTTTACACACACCAAAGAAAAACCCGCATAAAATATGAAAATCGCTGCCTACCCTTACCTGGTCCATCGCCCGGAAAGGAGCGGCTCATGGACAGATTGTTGAACTGCTGCTGGGCGGCGTTGCTGTACATTGGCGGTCCGTTCTGCGGGCCAAAGTTGACGGGCGGTCCGTTGGGCGAGAGGCCCGCAGGCATGCCGGGCGGAAGACCAGGGCGCAGTGGTGGGGCCATGTTCGGGCTGGGCGGCTGACGGGGCGGCGGCTGGGCGGTGCCGTTGGGCGAGGGGGTCGGCGGATACGGCTTGCCGTCCACGATGATGATGCCCAGCTGGGAGATGACCTTCTGCAGGTCGGAGACCTGGTTCAGTTGCACCTGAATGCGCACCGGTATCTCCGGATTGGGTATGTCCGCCCGCTGACACTTGAGCTTCTGCAGGTGGCGAACCAGCGATTTTTTGCTCGACAGAATGGCAAAGTCGCTGCCCTTCTCCAGCGCATTCTGCATGAACTCGATGCAGTGGTCGGTGTTGTCGGACAGCAGCTGCAGCGTCTCCTTCTTCTCCACCAGCACCTTCAGCTTGCTGTCGCACACCTCGTTCAGCCGCATGATCAACTGCTTGCCGCGGGTGTTCACCGTGTTTGTGATCTTCACCGCCATGGCTGTGATTTCCTTGATGAGGTCCTTCTTTTTGTCGTGGATCAACTGCTGGCGGTCGTCGATCACCTTGGTGGCCGAGGAGAGCAGGAAGCGCTTGTAGTTGATCTCCGAGACGAGGGTGGACAGCGCCTGGCGCGACTCTGTGGCGATTTCGTGGGCAAACTTGTACTTGTGATCGCGGTGATCGCTTAGCTGACAATCGCGGCAGGTGAGCTTGTCGCAGGTCTCGCAGAAGAGCGACAGCTTCTCCTGCGGATGCAGCTGGCACATGTGCAGCTTGTCCACGCCGGCGGCCCCGGCCAGCTGCTCGTTGTTGGCCTCGTCCTTGGGCTTGATGGTGTGATCCTTGGTGATCTTCAACCGCTGATGCGCCTGCACGCAACTGTCGCAGATGTACTCCGAGCAGTCGACGCACCACGAGGTGGCCGCCGCTCCGTCGGAGCAGCTGCTGCACTGAATACTCGCCGTGGCCGAGCTCTTCTGCCCCTCACCGGAGGCCCCGGCCACGCCATCGCCCTCGCCGGCGGCACACTGCTCGATGAGGAACTGGTTGTCCACGATGAACTCGTTCTGGGAGGCGTTGTCGCACACCGGACAGTGGATCAGCGGCGGCATCGATCGGTCCAGCTCCGAGAACTTTGTGATCACGCACTGGGCGCACGCCACGTGCAGGCACTCCAGCAGCTTGGGGCGATCGTTGGTGCCGAGCAACTGGGCGCAGTACACGCACTTGAACAGTGTAAACTTTGCGGATGCCGAGGAGTTCGATTCCGACTGAAATGATAAAGGGGAACGCAATGTTAATGGTTAATTTAAGGTTAATTAAACGAACTTGAACTACACTTTCTCCCCATTTAGATGAGAAAGTCTGGGCTGTCAGATAAGTAGTTCCGTGAGTCCCTCCTTTCAGGTATTTTTAAACAACTTCCGATAAGCTAATCAGGATAGTTTATTTCTCGCTGACCGCCCCGCCCTTATCAGGCAATAAATTAAGGACAGAACTTTCCCTGTACGGGTTGCAAAGAGCTTATCTTATCTTATCTTGTCGCTCGGTTTTATCTAATCTTTTTAAGATATCGTAATACTAATAATATATGTGGATTTTGGGCTTTCAAATGGGATTTCATTCCTCCTTAAAAGGAGTACCATGATTAAATCGTAGTGGTTATTTAACATATTCCAATCAATTCAAGAACTTTCATATTCCCCGATTAGATTCTGGGTGTTACATAAGCATTGATGGTGTGATTCTACCAAAAAAGGGTAACCTGCCGTTGAGCTTTGCCACCGGAAACGATTATTTTTTTAATTTTTCACGATTCCAAGGGCGATCATCATGTCGCAACGTCCCTGCCGCGAAATCTGTTCCCTCAATTAATCGCAGCCACTTGGCGGAGACGCAAAATTAATTCGCAGTGTCCCCTGCCCAAAGTTGAGCTGGGACTCGGAGCGGAGCTCCCCCGGCTGCTGACGCTCCATCGGCCCATGGCCATCCCCAAGTCTGTCTCTGACTGTCGCTGGCGAAGATTGATTAGATTTATCTTGAGTTGGAGCACATAAATCCAATTGATTGATTATGTTTGTGCTCGATAAAGATTGTTGCATTGGTGTGCGAGCATTTTACATGCAGCGCCCCCGTTCATCGGTTCCTGTTTGTCTGTGTACAGCATACAGCAGCGGAAGCGCCATGGACATTGATGAATGCGCCACGACAGGCCGAAGGAGGAGCCAAAATCCGGACTCGGGCCCGGACATTGCATTACCAGCGCGTCGCAGGAAGCGGCAGGCAGCGTTTTGGGGGGAAGCTCGTGGACTTGAGAACTGAAACTGCAGCTCTCACATTATTATTTTCGTGCACGGATCCAAGTGCTGGGCAGACGATCCGGCGATCCATCTTCCGACCGAAAGAAAGTTTCGCCTCAGTTTTCTCCAGAGGCCAACACTGCCAACTCATCTCGCCACTTTCGAAACGCCTCGGCGGGCGCTCATAAATCATGCAAGAAACATCCATTTCGGGCAGAGAGTACACTCGGGGTTAAGATAATAGCATGCTTCCAAATTATATGGCGTAGATAATAGTCCACTTTGGGTAATAGTTTTGTTTATTATTTCAACAAATTAGTATAAACATGACACCTCGAAGACGAAGCCATGTTTAGGCAACAATTAAACTTCATTAGAATCTTGCGCAAGAAATAGAGAAACCGGAACCGGGAGTACAATTTTGGATTTGGCATGGCTTGTAAATCACCAAAAACTGGTAGTACAACTAGTAGTATGGTACCTCAAAGTTGAGCAACAATAAACCTATATGAGAATATTGCGCAAGAGACAGAGCAACCGAAATCTGGATTACAATTTAGGATTTACCATGATTAATAAATTAGCACAAACTAGTTCTATAACTTTAAACGAATGTGTGCTTTTCGGGGAGCAAGATATATCCATTTGGGGCAGAAAGTACAGTCGAGGTTAGGATAATATTATTATTAATATTACTGCGTAGTTAAAAGCCCACTTTTGGTAGCAGTTTTCTTTATTACTCCAACAAATTTGTATAAACATAATACCCTAAAGGTGAGAACTTCATGAGAATCTTGCGCGAAATAAGGAGCAACCGGGAGTACTATTTTGGATTATCCACGACTAATAAATAAGCAATATCTAGTACTTAATCTTTGACCGCATGTGTGTTTTTCGGGGAGCATACATAGTATACCCACGCATGGCGGCCAGTGGAGCGCTACAGGGGGGCGTAGCAATGGCGGAGGCGACCGAGTGCTCGGAAGGCTGCGTCCCACTTGAGAGCCATCCATCATGGAGCCCTTGCCCCCTCCCCTTCTCTGTCCCATCCCCGCCACGGTTCGGTTCGGCTATGCCTCGGCCCCGGATCGGATCTGTTCGGCCGCTGCTCGGGAACTTGGATCGGTGCCGCGCAACCCACTTAGAGTTGCCCAAGACCCGCGGCTCCGGCCCAGAGCGGGCCATTAAAAGTGTGGCGAAAAACCAGCTGCTACCCCCATGTTTCCGAAAGCATTGCGATGCCTTGACTCAACTGAAAGCGGGTAGCAAACTCGTTTTCGCGTTCCGCACCTACAACGCGATGTACGAGTATATACATACATACACTTGTGTACTGTGCACTCCGAAATATATACATTTTGTATCGAAAGTGTGGGCACGCTTGTAGCATCTTGTTGCAAACGAGCGCGTGGCCAAGATGTGGCAAGAACTCTAAGAAGGCTTTCTGCAAGTAATTCAAATTAATAGATTTTTCAATCAAGCGACCCACTGAAAAGGAAAATCCAGCGGGGCTTTGGCACTAAGCTTATTTTTCATTAATTTCACATAAGCTCATAGCACCGTCTTAAGGGTGACCAGCACTATTTTCGGACCCGATTTCAAGGACTCTTTTTGGTGCAAAGCCGGATAGGGTTCAAGTTATTTAAAGTTCGGCATTCTTCGCCCATTAGTTGAGGGGCGCCCGCCCAATCACGCAGGCCATTAGTTTGGCCACGCACATCACACAAAACCCGAATGGCTGAATGGCTGCGATGCGCAAAAATAACTCAAAATCAATTTCAATTAGAAAATGCTGAAAGGATGCCCCGGCACCGGGAGCAGCAGCAAAAACGACATCTAGACTCCAACGGCAGCGGCAGGGGCAGCACAAAAGCAGCCGGTCGCACGAAGCACTAGAAATGGGGATTGATGGAATGTCGACATGACAACGTCTGAATGAGTGCATTTATGATTGATGTAATTTTGATGAAAGTAAATTTCGAAGGGGAAAAAAAAACACAAACTTTTCCCGCTTCAGCAAAGTTGCTATCTACACGCGGGGGGTTCCCCGCGCCAATTGGCAGGGTGAAAGCCTTTAAAAGGCTTTGGCAAAAATTTAATTTCAAATTTATTTGAAAAAGTTTCAGTCTCGTTAGTCACACAGAAAACTTTGTTGCAGAAATTAAATGAAAGAAGTTCTACAACTGAATCCCATCCCCTGCGCCCCTCCCCTCCCTCCCCGTGGGGGTTTTTTTTTCTGCCACAGGTTTGCATCTGCGAGATGGCCAGAATCGGTTCAAAGTCCGCACACTGACAGGGTTCAACTTTTAGACACATTTCACATTCGAAATCCATTTTCAGCGGCAGCCATAATTCCATTAATTCGTGCGCATCCCCCAAAACATGGATTTCTCTCCAGCACACCATCCGGGGGGAGGAGGGAGGAGAGCGAACGAAGGCAATCAGACTTCAGACTGTTTTGAATATTCAATCCTCCAATTGAAGTCCATGACAGGTGACCTTATGACTCTGTCGACAACCGCTGAAAAGAGCTTATCTCGCGGAAAAGGCAATCAGCATCGAGGTTATTTGACCCAGAAGCAATCATAAGGAAAAGGATTGATTGCTACTCTTTGGATTGACTTCTTTTTATGATACCCTACCCACCAGACCTCGTTATCCCTTAATCTATATTTTTTTCAATAACCGATTCCTCTCGTTGTGAGTTTGTTATGCAAAACTTTAGCTTGTATTTATTGATGAGGCAGTACAATGTCTGACGGGCAGAAATTCGATAAATAACAGACCTAAACTTCGGTACAATATAAACTCAGAACGAACAAAGGAATTTCGTAATTTATAAAAACAAAAACATCTAGAGCCGAGTGTCTCGACTATAAGTACCCGGTTCTCAGTACTGAACATTTAAAAATAATGCATATATAATGCTTTTCCCGTTTTTCCCACATTCAAAGTGTGGTGACCACAAATTTTTGTATGTTGGCAGGTGTGCTTGTTTGGTGCTCGGCATGTTTCTACGAAGAAGCTTGTGGGCGCAACATAATTTTGCCATTTGCGCACGAGTGTGGGCGCAATTTGTTGATTTTCTTAACACGGATTGGTGTGTACTCTACCAATATTGCTTCCAAATTCGATGATTCAGCTTAAAAATACACAACATTTTCGGAAGGAAGGAGGTACTTGTGCTGAACAGGCACCACACAAAATCCGAGTTTTAAAGCCTCCAAGATCTTGGCTTTCAAACGGGAGAAACGGACAGACGGACGTCTGTGGATGGTGAGTACATATGCTTACACTTTATAGGGTCGGAAATTGCTATGTATACTGAAAGTTATATTAATAATTGAAGTCTGTGTTGAGATTAGATTATAAAACATAAAAAACAAATTTTACAAGGGTGAGAACTATTACAAGTTCGTCAATTGTTTCCAATTTTTCCAATCTTACATAATATTTCCGTTTGCTGAATGCTCCACGTTTAGCACGATGTTTAGTGCGACGACGTGAGTCAGTTCGTGTTTTTTCCGACATCGTTTATTATACTTAATTAAAAGGAAATGAATTTTCGCACCCTTAACGAGTAAAATATCACTAGCTCAAAAGATCAACAAGAAATAAGGATCACATAGGATCGCCGAAGTAAAACTCATCGCACAGGTGATTGTGTCAAAACTAAAACTGAAGCTTTCTATGAATATTTTCACCCTCTGACAGTACAAATGGACTCAATATAAATCTTTCTTTAAACTGCTCTGAAAACTTGTTGCCAGATTTTAGCGACTCAACCGAAAAGTGGTAATTTACTGCATATAGATAGTATTTCCTATCTGTAGGATGCCAGCGCTCCTATTTCGTTAACAGACTGGCGCACCCATGGGCAGCAATTTTGTGGCTTTTAGTTGGTAAAAGGTTTCTCTTGTCACATAAACATCAGGTAGCAAAGCTGGTTGCAAGGCTTAAAATTTAATTAAACTTCATTTAAATGCAATTTGAGGAAAGTTGTGATGTATTCCGGGTTGCAGACGGTAGGTATGTGGGCCCGGTCGGGGTTGGACAGGCTATTGTGCAACCAGCAGTTGCAGCAGCAACATTCATGTTGCACTTATGGGGGCGACCTGCCACACTGCCACCCACAACGCCCACCGCCCGCTGACCAGGCTATAAATCAGTGCAATTTGAGTCATGCACTGTGGGTGGGCTGGGCTGTGCTGTTGTCCTGCCGGTTTCGGGTGACGGGAGAGCTGAAGCCCGATGCTGGCGGTCCTTTCTTGGTTTCTTCGAATTACAGGGGCGACCAGCAGGCCGATGTGGGCCTTCTGGAATGGCGGCCGCCTTGTTTATTGTTGCTCCTACATCAATCTCGTTTATTTTGCAAATTTACAACTGAAACGGCAGGCATCAGGCATCAGATGGCAGACGCACACGTATTCGTAAATATCCTTTGAACTCTCGGACAGCACGAAAATCCTTTGATTCAACAAAGGCACAAAATTAATTGCGTTTAGAATTTCTGCCGGAGACACACAATTCAAAAATAGCCAATGGGGCTTCAACACAGCATTGCGTCTGCCTAAACCAACCGACGACACATTCTCCGATGGGCTTTGTAATACATTCCTTGCAGGTACCATCCACCTTGATTTAATTGAAATCTGGAATTTATGCAAAGCAAATTAATTGCATGCATTCAGTCCGCCTCGCTTCCCCCCGATAGCGAGGCTCCTTGGCCACAGTTCACCGATTCGGGCGGAGCAAATGAATTGGTTATGCTTAGTCGTTATGGTCGCCGGTTCATTGAATTTGATCAAGGTAATCAAATTGGAAATGCCCCTACTACAATGAATTGGGATGGAAAATGGCAAGGCCTGAAACTTAATGTGGAACCGAGCCTCAAATGATAACGATAATTAACAGCGGGCAGGGTTCAACAACGGATAAGGCGAGGTTCTTTCCGAGTGAATCATCGGAAATATCGATTGGTTGTCACTTAAAGAGGGAAATCCCCATGGTACGCCATCAAATCAAGTGCTCCTTTATCGAGTGCTAGGACTCAGACTGCGAACCAGACTCAGGTGGCAGGCTGTCACACGAAAGTCCATCAACCTTGCGATGCTTTTCCCCATAAAATCCCCCGCCTTTTCCCGATCCCATCACATAACATCCCATCACATCACATCGCATCGCATCCAAAAGAAACACCCATATAAATTCGTTCGTTTTATATCGGGAGGGAGCGATGAAGACGAAACTTGCTCTTGAAATATTTATGAGGCTCTTGGTAAACTAAAATTTCAAAGACATAACGCTCTGCAAAATGGCCACCATAAATTGGAGTGAATGGAAAAGGAGGGCTCGAGACAGGGGCGCAGATAGAGTCGTATAAAATATATTATACTCCCCATAATAAAAGCGAAAAACTTGATTGTACCTGAAACTCGTGAACCCGGCGAGGAAGTCGGGCCAACTCGGGGCGGGTGTCGAGAGGCGTGGCAGTTCGGGGCGAAGAAGTCAAGTCAAAAGTTTCAGCGATTTATGCGAGGCCGCCACCGGGCTCTGAATCGAGTTGCAGGTTGTCGGGAAAGGTGCTGCAGCTGATAAATATTAATGGGGAGCTACGGACAGATGTACCCATTTCGCAAGCGCAACATACATAAATAAAATTGTAAATATTCAAACGGATTGACTGGGGTGCACGCGGTAAAAAAGTAAAAAAGACTCATACAACAGTATAGTATTTAAATACGCATGGGAATTCAAAATCGCGGCGGACACTTCAATGCGGAACCGGTACCTATCTATTGCCAATGGAGCGCAGCAAGAGGCAAAGGAACAGCAGCGCCATTTTGGGCCATTGCCCATTCGGTTTAATCGCGGACATATCCGGACGACGTCGCTGCAATTTCCGGAGCAGCAGCTGCTGCTGGAGGCAAGGGGATGGAAGGAACCACCCGAACGAACCCCACCTAATGGGCAAACCCTAATGACCTGACATTACATTTCATAACGCAATTTAAGCCACAAAAAAATGTGTATATGTATATAAATTGCTACGAAATGGCTCCATAAAAAGTATGTATTTGATTGCGGATTAACGCAGATACATACACAGGAAAAAAAGTACATACATGAAAATGTATCATGTCATATGTACTGCTCAAGANCCATTGCCCATTCGGTTTAATCGCGGACATATCCGGACGACGTCGCTGCAATTTCCGGAGCAGCAGCTGCTGCTGGAGGCAAGGGGATGGAAGGAACCACCCGAACGAACCCCACCTAATGGGCAAACCCTAATGACCTGACATTACATTTCATAACGCAATTTAAGCCACAAAAAAATGTGTATATGTATATAAATTGCTACGAAATGACTCCATAAAAAGTATGTATTTGATTGCGGATTAACGCAGATACATACACAGGAAAAAAGTACATACATGAAAATGTATTATGTCATATGTACTGCTCAAGAGATTTTCAAGTAGTCCCCTATATACTCTTGATCATATCGAAACGTACGCACGAGTGCAGAAACGAAATTCTGGAACTTTTTTTGGGAAAAACATGGGATCTATCTATATTTATTAAAGACTTCCAATAAACGGCTCGTTTACGATGGCTGCCATTAAAGAATATATTTACGTACGTTCGTATCCTTGGGTTGTTTCGCTCAAATGCCTTCAAGCCACAGTCGTAAAGATTTAATTGTATGGAAATCGTAAACAGCACGCAAGGAATGAGCAGAAAACAGAAAAGTTTTACTTTATTTTATGAGAAAATCGATGGAAGCCATTAAAAGCGATGGGAACCGCCAAACTGAAGACCCTAAACGAAGAAAGACGATTGTTTTGATGTGAATAAAATGACTTTTTTCACAGAAATGTCATCATTCGCAAGACTCTTGCGTCAAGGTAAGTATTTGGAAATCCATAATGACAATGATAAGTGGAAGGTCCCATTGAAAACGTCACACCAAACGAACCGTATCACACTGTGATTCATTCCAATTACCATGAAAGCCCCGAAGACATGTCAGATAGTTAGATTGGGTCGCTAGTATTGATATGTTATGCCCTTGAACTAAAACTGTCCTAAATAAGTCGCGTTAAGCTGTTTTTAATTCACTTACTATAAGTATTGGGGATTGTTAGATCACTTTTTGAGGGTTGCAGACTAAAAATAGCTTCCAAAATGAGGTACCTGAATAGCTCCCCCGTCTGTATTCACCGTGTAGGTAAGGTAATTATATTTTCAATTATGTTGCAAACTTGTTGCCTTCAAGTGTTGTTTGGTATTGTTAGATCACTTTTTGGGGTATGAAGCCTTATAATCTCCATTCCTCTTCAAATAATGCAAACTCTCTGAGAGTTTCGAGTTATAATAGCCTCACCCCGCCTGTATTCACCGTGTAAGTATGGTAATTATATTTCCAATTATGTTGCAAGCATAAATTCAAAATTGAAAATCCCTCTCGGCGGCAAGAAGACGTGGAGCTGGGAGCAGGGAGCAGGTAGCCGGGAGCATGGAGTGAACCGAAACGAAACCAGGAAACCGCAAACTAATGAACGGACTGAGCTGGCGGCTGCTCCTCGGATTTTGGACCCCCGGGCTTCTGCCTACGACGTTTCATGACGACGGCGACGATGGGCAGGGCATTGTGGTTGCGTTGGTCCGACGGCCAGGCCGCCCTCGGTCTCTGGAGCTTTACCAAAGCCGCTGCCGTTGCCGTAGTCGTAGCCGTGGCTGCTGTTGCTGCTGTTGATGTTGCTGATGTTGTTGCTGCTGCTGCGGTTTGCGGTTCTTTTTGTGCCCGATGCAATTGTTCCTGCTCCCGGAGGCCATGACATCAACAGACGGACACAAGCACTCTGCCACACACTCGCCGTGCATGTGTGTGGTGGTGCGAGTGTGCAAGTATTTTCCAAAATGGCGACTCCCCGCAGATATAGATACACAAACCGGTAAGACTTCCCAGCCAGCCAGTCAGTCAGCTAGCCCGCCAGCAGGGGCTCAAAGTCGTGACGCAGTTGCTGAAATCGGAATAATACGACCGATGTGGGAGCCAGGCCTATGGGGGCTTCAGGCATAGGCGCTCTAGCAGCGTAGGTGGGACTGGTGGGCGTGGCAGTGCCTACGAACGCTGACGCTGCTTGAAACTGTGTAAGCCTGTATGCCTGAGGGCACCTTCTGATGGGATAGGATAGGATAGGATCTCAGCCGGTTTCCAGGACTTATGCAGCTTATGAAACTTTTGCCAGAAACGAATCTCCTGCACGCTTTCCGCTCTGCCAGACACTCTGACACTCCCCAATCAGCTCCAGAGCCGATTGGGCCGCCGCCTCTCCTCCCTTGCCACGCTGCGTGGGCTTTACAAACGCTTCAATTTAAAGTTACGTCAATTTGGTCTCGTTGCCATTGCTGTGACTGCACAATTCCTCTTGTTGTTGCTTATAATCCTCTTTTTGTGATCGGATTATGTCCTGTGTAGCACCTAATCCCCGCCCAGGAGTGCGACCAAAGTACACATGTTGCCCCGGTCCCTGTCCCTGCCTGCGTCCCGTTTCGTTCCGCTTCCCTTGCCTCCGTCTGGTTGCTGATCCCGCAGTTGCAGTCAACTTTAATTACGCACTGGACGTCGATGGATGGATTAGGTCGGCCTAACGCCCACTGACTGCTCGGGAAAAGCAATTAAAATGTGTATCTCCTGGCTAAACAGTCGCAACTCCCTAACAGAAGCCGCCGTGCTGCATAGATTCACAAAATATGGTCACGTAAAATACCTTTTCCAAACACTGCTAACGAAAAAAACAAGTACAACGCTGTAGTCGAGATTTCTCGACCACGAGTTACCATTTACATATCTGCATTATTAAATTTAATTGCCGTTTAAATATTACAACTCGAAAATTGTGTACACAGGCATATAACCAGCACATACGAGTACCTACAAATGGCTGAGATGACGTCATCCGGCATTGGCACTGCCAACAACCGTATCTTCATTATTTACTGTCCGATCTTTATAAATCTTGGCACAAGGCAAGACATTTATATCTCTTGCACTAACCACTTCGAATATATAGACATATATGTATAAGAAACGAAATAAACATGAATTTATACACATATAACGGACCTAAAGCAAAACTAATTACGTCTCTAGCTCTTAATATCTCTGAGAGCAACGGACGGACAGCGGGACATGTCATTTACTTTATAGGGTCGAAAATATCTCCTTCTTACTTATGCATTCAGTTATGCTTTTTAGCAGCATTTCCTAAGCCAATTTAAGGACGTTCGACTGTATCAGCGCTAATGCGCTTGTGGGCAGGGTGAAGGGCCAAGGGTCAATAGGCGGAGGATGACAGGTGCCTGTCCAGGTGGCGAGGTCAAGCCAGGTAGCCTGCGCTGAGTGGGACGAGTACGACGACCACCGTTTGCCTAGATCTCTCCGTCCCGATTGCAGGGTAATCAAGTTAATTAGAAACTTTTTTCGTGCACTTAACGACTTCTATTTCGACTGGCACGGCTTCCTCCTGGCAGCGTCGTCTGGCCATCAGTGCTTTTCCTTTGCCCGTGCTTTGCTTTGCTTGCATATTCTCATCAAATTAGAGTTAATTGTTCATCATTAAAGAGAAATTCTAAGAATTCATTTCGGGCTTCCTCGGAAAGCGACTGGCAAAAAGGTATCAACAAAATGGCAGCCGCCGGATTCCGGATTTCGGGTCTCCATTTAATTACAACCTGTCGCATGCACGGGCCACCGCACACACATCCACGGTCGTGCAAGTGTACATTAAGTCGAGTATTTAATGTGGCCACGTCGGGGGATGGAAAAGTGCATCCGGCTGCATGGCATGACATACGATGATATGATGACATACGAGCCACGGCCGACAGCTGTCACTTTTAATGGCTTAACGCCATTTTGACATGGCGTCCAGATTAATAGGTTTATCTTTTTAAACTTCACTGATTTCGTATGGACGTCCCTCCGCCAAAGCATCCCCTAAATACATGATGCCACAACTGCTAAATGGTTTCCAAGCCATTTCATTTGGTTTAATTTAATGATATATGCGATATTCAAAAGCTATCTAAGCAAATACCAATAATAAATACTAATATCCGTATTGACAAGCCAAGGCAAGTGCCTTATTTATTCCTGCAAATGTTGCTCTGAATGATATAGATGGAATTTTTTATCTGCATCAACTGCCGAGGCGATCTAGTCATGTCTGTCTGTCTGTCTGCCTGTCCGTACGTCCGTCTGTCCGTATGAACACCCAGATTTAGGAGACTTTAATATATAATAGAGAAAAACTAATTGCATATTCAGAGTTTTGTGATACCAGTTCAACACAAGTTTGGCTTTAATAATCGGCTACCAACACCCGCACCTCCACAAACCACAACATTTTGTGGCGTCCACAATGTTAACTCTAGAGGCATTTAGCTGGTACATTGGTAGAGCCAATATATATTTGTGTGGCAAAAATCAGACGGTTACGCCCACTTCCGTTCGCTCAAATGACAAATATATGTTGCGCCCACAAGCTTATCCATAGAAACATGCCGCGCACTTCTCATACACTATCTATCCAATTACAAATAATAACTAGTAATATCTATAGTTGCCAAGCCAAGCCAAGCGCCTTGTTTGTCCCTGCAAATGTTGCTCCTTATGAAATAGAAGGAATAAGATGCTATATAAGCAATTATAAACAATAAATAGTAATATCTGTACTGCCAAGCCTTATTTATTCCTGAAAATAATATTATCATTAAGAGCAAATGATTTAGAATAAGATAAGATGCTATCTAAGCAATTACAAATAATATCTATAGTTTCCAAGCCAAGCCCATTCAAGTGCCTTATTTATTCCTGCAAATAATGATATTATTTGCTTTATCTTTAAGAGCAAATAATTTATAAGGAATAAGAATCTAAGCAATTACAAATAATATCTATAGTTTTCAAGCCAAGCCCATTCAAGTGCCATATTTATTCCTGCAAATGTTGCTCTTAGGCGGATAGTGCCTTCCAGACCCAAATAGTGCCTTGGAAATTTACATAGCACTCAAAGGTTAAACAAACATTCGCTGGCCTTTGAGTGATCTGTTGGGTTTTTTGTGTATAGTATGGGTTCGGGGTTGTCGAGGGCTATTCGGGCCCCGAGACCGGAGTCTAGGGGTCTTAAGTGCTGCCATACAAGCCCCGGCTAGATTGACAGACGGACGGATTGAGTGCATGTCATTCCCAAGAGCAGCACTCCAGGAAGGCATTTATTTGCACTGGCCGCAGGCCTTAGGTCGCAGGAGAGGAAGCCAACAGTGGGGCCCCTCCAACACTCTGCATGCTGAATAGTGTCTGAAAGTGTTTTCAGGGCGCAAAACAAGTTTGGAGCTGCGGCAAGTTCGCTTAGGCAGGTTCCCCTGTGTCCCAGACTACTCACACTCTCTCCGCCAGTCGCGACAGCTGCAGCTGATCTCGAAAGCAAGCCCGCACCGGGGTTCACTCTCTACTCCCTGGCTCGCTGGCGAGGAGAGAAACTTGAAACCTGCTAGCAGCGGCACGAGACTCGCCTGGAACTCGGACTCGCAGTCGTGAAAGTGAAACACATTTGCCTTCGATTTGTTTGCTTGCCCGCTTGCCCGCCTGCCCGTTCGTTCGTTCGTTTGTTTGTTTGTTTGTTTGTTTGTTTGCTTTGGCCTGGGAAAAAGATAACAACGAGCGCTTGCACGAGACCGGGGAGCAGGCGATAAGGCGGCAAGCAAAACAATTTGGCATGCTAAGCAACCGGTTGACTGGCCGCTCGCCCGCGCTTATCTTCGCTTATCACTCCGCGCTCCCGGCAAGCACGTGCATCGGGGATTGTTGGTGGGCTTACCCGCTTCTCGGCGCTGTCGCAGGGATTGCCCACGGACGAGGTGCTCGACGAGGAGGTGGATGTGGTGGCGGGGGCTCCGCTGCTGGCCGCTGTGGGCGTGTTCCCGCCCCCGCCGCCGCCTACGCCGCCGCCACCGACACCGCCGCCCAGGTTCATGCCCAACTGCGGCAGGACCTCCGGGGGCAGGGCATTGTCCAGCTGCTCCTGCTTGATGCCCGCGATCAGGGGCAGGAAATCGTTCTTGAGCTGCTCCAGGTCCAGGTCCATGGCGGAGGCTTCAAGGGCGTTGAGAGTGCGTGGGTGGGTGTGGTTGGTTGCTTGGCTAATTATAGAGCGGATTTCGTTCACCAGCTGTTGTTGCCTTGCAACGGCATCATGGCTAAGCAATTACGGGTTTTGGCTTTTCGGTTTTCTCTTCTCTGTTTTCTGTTTTGTGTTTGCTCTGTTTTGGAGCGCGTTCGCTCCTGCAAACACACTTCCAAAAACAACAACAGCAGCAACACCACGCGAGCTCACACACACGCGCGGACACACACACACACACGGACAGCTGCGCGGCAAAGCAAAAACAACGCCAATTAGTGCTGTACGATTTTCACAAAATGTTTTTCGTTCTCGCTTTCGCTGACTGTTTCGTTTTCCGCTTTCCGCTTTCCTCCTCTCCACTCTCCGCCTTATTTGGGGGCGATGGTTTTCATTTGGATGCTAATGCCTGCGTTCACCTTCGACTTGCGCTTGGGCCTGGGCTTGCAAAAAACACAGTTTTCGCCCTCTCCGCTTCGCACCAATCTTCGCCGCAGAGCAAACAGGCACAACTTTCGTTTTACTTATACACGTCCGTGGTGCGTCCGCTGGTCCGCTTGCTTTATATTTACTCGCTACTCGCGACCCGCCGTCACTGTTCGCGTGGCTGCCACATTTCGTTGGCCGCCTTTAATTGTTCGAGCGCGCTGAAAATTGATGCTTCTTAGAATTGTGCTCCGTTATTCGATGCGAAAACACACGGCGTTTGCTCCTTGCCTGCTTGCTTTGCGTTATGTCGCCATTTTGCGTTGCGGCCAGTGCTGCACAGTGAGCGCCGGTGCGGCAGCGAGTGTTGCACAAGACGCGGCTCGGCGACGCAGTGTTGCACAGGCTGACCAACACTGGTCCCTGCGCAACAGCTGTTTTGGCGCACGTGCGGGAGTTTCATTTGCGGTTTGGCAGCGTTCTCTGTTTCATGTTATTTAGCAGGATTTTCGGCTGCTCCGCGAAGGCAGGTTAATTACTTACGCACCCAATGGTTGCCCTGGTGTAAGCGAAGCCTTTCCCGCCCGCAGCTCGACTGACACCCTTGAGAAATCCCTGGCCACGGCAGAAATCCTTCGCTGCCGCCATGTCAGAGGCCCTGGACAAGCTGGAGCTGGAGGCGGAGGCGAGGAAGACGGCCAAGCTGGCCGAGGACGAGGCCGTCAAGGATGCCAACCGCATCAAGCGGACGATGAAGCGCAAGAAGTGGGTGGACTGGAAGACGCAGGACGAGGAGGATGCGGCGAGCGGAGCGAAACGGGCACCCTTCAATCCCGCTGACAGGATCAAGCGAAGAAAGAGCGCCATCCTGCTGAGCTACTGCGGAGCAAACTACTTCGGCATGCAGCGCAATCCCGGCATGCAGACGATCGAGGAGGAGCTCTTCAAGGCGATGCTCAAGCACAAGTGGATCACCGAGGACAGCTTCGAGCAGGTGCAGATCGCTTGCTTCCAGCGAGCTGCCCGCACCGACAAAGGCGTCTCCGCGGCCCGGCAAATCTGCTCCGTAAAGTTGCGTGAGTGGCCGTCACAACCATGACAATGTGCAAAGTAAATATCAATTATTCCGCAGCTGATGAGCTCGACTTGGAGGCCTTTAACGCGGATCTGCCGGAGCAGATTCGCCTCTTTGGCGTGGAGCGTGTGACCAAGGGCTTCAATGCCAAGGATCAGTGCAATGCACGGACCTACACCTACACCCTGCCCACCGTGTCGTTTGCTTCCCACGAGGAAAAAATCGAAGAGTTGCAGGAGACCTTTCGCATTGCGCCAGAGCTTCTGGTCAAGGTCCGCGACACGCTCAAGCTGTACGAGGGCACCAAAAACTTTCACAACTTTACCAGCAAAAAGTAAGCCAACCCAGGCACTCTGCCGACTCAAATTAATCATGGAATTCCTTTAGAAACTTTCATGACCCCTCCGCCAAACGGTTCATCATGTCGTTCGAGAGCAGCGATCCATTCCTGAGCCCCCAGGGCATAGAGTTTGTCACCCTGAAGGTGAAGGGACAGAGCTTTATGCTGCACCAGATACGCAAGATGGTTGGCCTGGCCATTGCCATCGTGAGGGGCAACACGACGACAGAGAGTCTGGAGCGGGCGCTGACCGAGGAGCGGCTGGACTTGCCCATGGCCCCCGGACTAGGCCTGGTGCTGGACACAGTGCACTACGAGCGCTACAACGATCGCTACGGCAAGGACGGCATCCACAACCCCCTCACTTGGGAGAAGCAGGAAACGCAGGTGCAGGAGTTCATTGAGCGGGAAATCTTTAGCCAGATATACAAAACAGAGGCGGAGCAGCGGAACATGCTGGATTGGCTGGGCACGCTGCACTATCACTCCTACGATACGCGACGGGACGATGCTCCACCGCCTCCGGATGGCAAGCGGAACAAAGCCGCTGATGATGACAACGACGAATGACAGTTTAACTTGTATGCATTTAGTTCTGCTCCCAATTTCATTAGCCATTAAGATAACATGCAAAACCGGTTTGTATAATTAGTTTTCGAAAGTAAAAGGCATCTGTTACAAGTCTGTTTTAGCTTAGAAACGACCGCCCTTCTTCTTTTTGTGGCCGCCCTTGCGGTGCTGTTGCCTGGGACCGGGAGTCGTCTCCTGGTAGACGGGCGTGGCAGGGGAGTTCTTGCTCAGGTTGACGCGGTTGGACATATCGCTGCAAGAAAAACAAGACAATTGAAGGCTACCGCATGCTTCATCGTTCATTGCACTTACTATTGATCTGCTGCGCCGGAGGACATGCCCTGGGATCCCTTGATGACATCCTTGCCACGCGCTCCGCCGCGCTTCTTGCGGAAGCCGGTTCGCTCGTATTTGGGCAACCACCTCTCCGGGTCGGGAGCCACCTCGGCGTTGTAGTTCTTGGGCAGCTTGCCCTTGCGCTTGCGGTTCTGGCTCTTCTTCTTTTCCACGGGAGTGCTGGGCGAGGCGTCGGTCTTGGCGATGGCCGATTTCTTGGCCGCCTTGGTGGACATTACCCAGTTGGCCGCCTCCAAGGCATCGATTTCCGAGGCGGTGGTCAGCGTTTCGAGCTTCGGCAACTTTCGGCTGATCTCGAGGGCCTTCTTGGGCTGGAACTTGGCATAGGCGATGACCAGCTGGGCCAGCACCTTCGTGTCGCTGGGGTTGAGCTTGAGCAGCTCTTCCAGCGAACTGGCCGCCGTCTCGGAGGCGCCGCCTCGCAAATGGAACTCGGCCGCCTGCCGCCACATGTCCGACAGGTCGCCGCTGCTCACGTTGTTCTTCTTGTACCAGTCGACGGCAGACTTGAGCAGGGCAGAGGCCGCTGGCTTGTTGTCTGTGCCCAGGTAGAGGGACACCAGGGCGGACACAATGCCAGGCTTGTATTTGGACTCCCCCAAAGACAGCAGCGTGTCGATGGCATCCTTGCGGTTACCCTGAAGATAGATTACCATAAGCATCAACGTTTAACGAAATATGTAGTAGCTGGAATACAAATAATGCCCCTAGCTCATACTCATACGGTTTCAAGCTAATTTTAAGGGCCGAAAGGGGCGTGGAAGGAATTTATAATAAACTATCTCTTCTTAAATAAGTAACAGACATAAACCAAAAAGAATTACGTCTCTAGCGTTTACCAACTCCAAGAAAGACGTATTTATACAAACAAACGGACAAACAGACATGACTAAATCGACTCGTTTGGTGAGGCTGATCATCAAGAATCAAGAATACATATACTTTGTGGGATCTCCTTCAGCATGTACATACTGATTCGTACCCTAGGTGCATGGTACAAAAACTAACCTGCAGCAGCTGAAGCTGAATGATGGCAAACCTGCTGACAAACTCGTGCGACTTGTGGGCGGCTGCGAACTTCTGCAGCTGCTCGATGGCCTCCTTGTGCTTGCGATCCTTGGCCAGCTGGCTGCAGCGAATGAGCAGGGCCTCGAACTCCACCTGCGGGTAGGCCTGGGCCAGCTTCTGGCTGAGATGCTGCACCTGGTCGCCGGCGTTCGTGTAGAGCGCCAACAGGCAGTTGTTGACGGCAATGACCTGCTTCTGGCGCGAGGTGAGCTTCGGCTCGCAGGCGTCGGCCAGGGCGGCGCGGATCTTCTTCTTCGAGTCAAAGACATTCTGGTCCTTGTTGATCACCACCGCATTGTTGCTGGCCACGGCCACAAGGGCGACATCCTTGGGCTTGTGTCGCAAGACGTCCGCATAGATTATGGACGCCTCCTTGATCTTGCCCTGCAGCTGCAGGCAGTAGGCCAGCTGCACCCGAATCACGTCCACCTCCTCGAGAATCTCCTCCTCGGAGGCACCCTCATCCTCGAGGAACTCGCGGCAGAGCTTTTCGCTGGTGCGCAGCTTGCGCTCCGCCTCCACATACTTCTGACGGTTGGACTGGATGCAGGCGCTGTTGAAGTACTGCTCGTAGGTGTCCTCCGGCACCTCGGGCACCTCCTTGTTCTTCTCCACCGCCAGGTTGGCGGCCACGGCGCTCAGATTGGTGCGTCGCTCGTCCTCGTACTCGTCGCTGGTGTTCTTGATGATGTCGCGATAGGAGTCGAGGCACTCGTCGAATCGCTCCAGGCGGTACAGGACCTGGGTGCGCAGCTCCTTGAGGTTCGGCGGCAGCGGCTGCAGGCCCGCATCGTCGATGGTCTTCAGGGCCTGCGCCTGCTTGTTCAGGCGATACTCGCAGTACGCCTTCTCGAAGGCCAGCGAGGAGAGGCGGTTCTTCTCGATGAACTTGTAGGCCTCCTCGAACTTGGACAGCTGGATCAGGCACACCACCTTGCAGTGCAGGGCCGTGGGATCGTCAGGCGCTACACCCAGAACTGGAGAGGTGGCAAAACTTGCATTAATCCATGGATTTAGGTGAGGTTGCTGTCGGATGACTTACTGCGGTTCACCGCCTTGACGGCCTTGTCGAACTCGCGGTTGTTGCCGAACTTGTGCACGTCGGCGTAGGCCGCCTTGATCAGCGCCTCCTTGGGGTTGGCGTCCTTGGACATCCTCTTAACAGCAGACTCTCGGGAATGGCAAAACAAATGCGGACTTTTAACTTTCGCTCAGCTTTGGCTTTGACAGGTGAAGACACATCAGCAATTAGAGGAGGACGCGAAGCGATAGCACTATCGATACNGGTGTCCTCCGGCACCTCGGGCACCTCCTTGTTCTTCTCCACCGCCAGATTGGCGGCCACGGCGCTCAGATTGGTGCGTCGCTCGTCCTCGTACTCGTCGCTGGTGTTCTTGATGATGTCGCGATAGGAGTCGAGGCACTCATCGAATCGCTCCAGGCGGTACAGGACCTGGGTGCGCAGCTCCTTGAGGTTCGGCGGCAGCGGCTGCAGGCCCGCATCGTCGATGGTCTTCAGGGCCTGCGCCTGCTTGTTCAGCCGATACTCGCAGTACGCCTTCTCGAAGGCCAGCGAGGAGAGGCGGTTCTTCTCGATGAACTTGTAGGCCTCCTCGAACTTCGACAGCTGGATCAGGCACACCACCTTGCAGTGCAGAGCCGTGGGATCGTCCGGCGCTACACCCAGAACTGGAGAGGTGGCAAAACTTGGATTAATCCATGGATTTAGGTGAGGTTGCTGTCGGATGACTTACTGCGGTTCACTGCCTTGACGGCCTTGTCGAACTCGCGGTTGTTGCCGAACTTGTGCACGTCGGCGTAGGCCGCCTTGATCAGCGCCTCCTTGGGGTTGGCGTCCTTGGACATCCTCTTGACAGCAGATTCTCGGGATTGGCAAAACAAATGCGGACTTTTAACTTTCCTTCAGCTTTGGTTTTGACAGGTGAAGACACATCAGCAATTAGAGGAGGACGCGAAGCGATAGCACTATCGATACAAGAAGTCACCACGAGTTGGTTTGAAAGACCGCCCATGCACGTACGTCAAATGCTGTGCAAAATTAAAAATATATATATCTAGTTACTAATGACCTGGTCATCCAAAATCATTATAAGACACTCCATTTGGCCCTTTTTAATAAAACTTGGAAAAAAATTTAAGTAAGTTGCTAATGCAAAATACAACTCAAATATCTTGAACTTGGTTTAAACTTGTCATATTTTTTAGGAAATGACTTAAATAATTTCAAAACCCATTTCTACAAAATAATTAAAAACATTTTTCGAGTAATAATGCACTTTAGGAACTTTAAATTAAATCTCAGCAAAAAATTATACGTCCTAGTTAAAGGAATTCCAATTGTTGAAAGTTTAAATATAAACTTATAGGCTGTTAAGGAATTAGCTGTATGTTTTTTAGGGGATTTTAAGTTGCATGATGATTAGGATATATAATCATTAGCTTATTGGCAATTTCCGATAGCTTCCAATTTGATTACTTCAATGCAAGGTCGGCCACACTGACTATTGATCCGTATCGGGATTGCTCAAACACTCCTCCTGCGGTCACACTGGGCGACGCCTTGCAATACTTTTGTCGTTTGATTCAATTATTGACTTCTGTGAAATGTCTGCCGAGGTGGATTTCGTCAACAAGAAGGAGGTGCACCTCCGCAACCTGAAGCAGTCCGGCCACGTGGGCTTCGACAGCCTGCCGGACCAGCTGGTCAACAAGAGCGTGCAGAACGGCTTCGTTTTCAACGTCATGTGCATAGGTGTGTATAAGCCGGAGTGCGGGGGTGGGGCGAAGACCGACTTGTACGCACAGTCGTGGTCCCGTCAATTGGCACTCTTGCCACATCCGGGGGGGAGTGCTCTGATTCAGGGGAGCCCAAACGGGATTGCTCAATGAATCAATTCGATTGGGAAAACAGATCCAAACTCAACTCGGGCAAGCGACTCAAGTGCCCCGCTTCAAGTGCATTGCTCTCTCTCGGAGAAGATGACTCACACCATCGAAATGGGCAAACAATTGATAGCCGGAGCAACCCAGACGCTCGAGCACGATTGATATGCAGAGCGTGTGGCAGGGCAATCGATTGGCTTTCTTTGATTTCACCCTGACACCGATGCCAAGTGTGCCCCGTTGATGTGACCTCCATTTACGCTTCCCCTCCATTTACGCTTGCTTTGCAGGCGAGACCGGGCTGGGCAAGTCCACCCTGATGGACACCCTGTTCAACACCAGCTTCGAGTCCACCCCGAGCCCCCACACCCTGCCCAGCGTCAAGTTGAAGGCGCACACCTACGAGCTGCAGGAGAGCAACGTGCGCCTCAAGCTGACCATCTGCGACACGGTTGGTTATGGGGACCAGATCAACAAGGACGACTCCTTCAAGGCGGTGGTGGACTACATCGACGCCCAGTTCGAGAACTATCTGCAGGAGGAGCTGAAGATCAAGCGATCGCTGGTCACCTGCCACGACAGCCGCATCCACATCTGTCTCTACTTCATCTGCCCCACCGGGCACGGGCTCAAGTCGCTGGACCTCGTGTGCATGAAGAAGCTGGACAGCAAGGTGAACATCATTCCGGTAATTGCCAAGGCCGACACCATCTCCAAGGTGGAGCTGCAGCGCTTCAAGGCGAAGATCATCCAGGAGCTGAACTCCAACGGGGTGCACATCTACCAGTTCCCCACCGACGACGAGACCGTCGCCGAGACCAACACCAGCATGAACTCGCACATTCCCTTCGCCGTCGTCGGCAGCACGGAGTTCATCAAGGTGGGCAACAAGCTCATCCGGGCCCGCCAGTATCCCTGGGGCACGGTCCAGGTGGAGAACGAGACGCACTGCGACTTTGTGAAGCTGCGCGAGATGCTCATACGCACCAACATGGAGGATATGCGCGAGAAGACGCACACGCGACACTACGAGCTCTACCGGCAGAAGCGGCTCGAGCAGATGGGCTTCAGCGACGTGGACAGCGAGAACAAGCCGATATCGTTCCAGCAGACGTTCGAGGCCAAGCGCTCCAACCACCTGGCCGAGCTGCAGTCCAAGGAGGAGGAGGTGCGACAGATGTTCGTGCAGCGGGTGAAGGAGAAGGAGGCCGAGCTGAAGGAGAGCGAGAAGGATCTGCACGCCAAGTTCGAGAAGCTGAAGCGGGACCACACCGAGGAGAAGCGCAAGCTGGAGGAGTCGCGCAAGGCCCTCGAGGAGGACTACCTGGACTTCCAGCGGCGCAAGCAGCAGCTCGCCACCGCCCACCACACCCTCACCCTGGGCAAGAGCAAGAAGAAGTAGGACTCGGGGTCGGTAGCGGAGCAGGGGCCGGGGCCGGGGCCGGTCAGTGTATTGCGGATCCTGTGCGGCTCGATTATCCCAAAGTAATTATTGCTTTCTCATCTCGTTGTCTTTCATTTGTACGATTAAGTTTAATTCAAATATTAACATATATATACACCACTACACGGCATATGTACGCAGGCATATACGATTATTGTATTTACAACTAACGAATAAATCGAACTTAGTATTTTACAATGCGTGTGTCATGGGGGTACAATTTAAGGGGGTCATCCCGAATAATTGGGGTGTAAAATATGTATTAAATGGAGTATGGATATTGCAAAAATTAAACATATTGAAAAATTACAGCCTACAGAAAGTAGAGCGAGACTAAACTTTCGAACACGGTTTTTTCCAAACTATATTTTTGTAATTGCTGTTTAAAAAATGGTTCAATCGTTTGAGCATAAATTGTGTATGTAGCACACATACGGCTATCTTCAGAATTCAAATGGTTAATGTTATTGACTTAATAGTTTTATTTTTAGCTAACGAAATAGTCGCATTATTTAAATTTCTCGCTTAATGTTTTCAAAAGGCCCTAATTCCGACCACTGTCCTAAGCTGCATTTTTGGATCATATGTACATGTAGAAATCAAATACACGCGATTATTGGTAATATAATTTTAACGGTTGGTTAATAGAAATATTTTAGAGTTCAAAAAAATATATTTTCGAATTCGAAAACCCGCAAAAATCCTCTAAAAATAACCGTTACAACAAGGCGACCATAGTCGAGTGTCTCTCAGTGCAATAATGATTTTCTGATTTTTAGAACACAGGCTTCTTGTCTGTATACCTTATAAGGTGGAAACATCGATTATTTATATTCTTGTTTTGGGAGTAAAATTAAATAAAAACAAAAAACAAATTTTAAATAAATGTTCCCCAATTAGTTTCCAGAGTTGTCACCTAGCGAGTGCTGGTGAAGCGTTAGCTTGGCTGGGAAATTGCACTTGCGGCAACTGGTAACACTTTTTGCCTGCAGACTGCAACATATAAGAACAAATTGAAAACGCAATAGAATTACAAATCACCGCCGCAAATGCAATAAATGCGCTGGAAAACCCGGCCCATACTGCCCCGCAACCACTCGAATTGTGTTCAGCCCTGCGTGCAAATCGAACAAGTGCCAGGGGCGCTCGGAAAGTGCAAGCGCTTGTTTGTTTTGAAACACTTTTTTTGTTGCGAATTTCGCAGTGAATTTTGCATTTGTTTCGATTGAATGGTCAGGGAGCGGGGGCATTAGTTCCTCCCCCTTTCGAGCGCCCGCCACTGCGAGCATTGCAAACATGTTTCCGGCAGTGTCGCTGCTTTTCTTCACCGCCCTCCTGCACTCCGGTGAGCGAATTATTTTATTGATTACAAACTGATGGCATCTAATGATTCTCTCTTGCCCACAGCCTGCTCGCACTCGATCCACTTCACGGCTCCCGACCAGGCTCTCATCGGTGCCACCGTGAACATCTCCGCCACGCTTTTCGATGGTGACACGCCCGACGGGAGGGGCACCTACAAGTTCACCTGGAGCGACAGTTCGGGCCGTAAGCAGGTAAATTTTCCGCGCTCCCCCAGCAGGTTGGGCAAACAAAAGAAAGAAAGCGTCGCTGTGACTAATTGGCCAGCAATGCGAGTGCAAAAGCGTCCGATAAGTGCCGACTGCCTTTAGGGGGGCGTAAGCCCATCAATGGGTTGTGAAAATGCACAGGAAAGGGCTGGTTCGGAGCTTCAGGTGGTTTCTAATCTCTGATTAGAAGTAGATCAAATTTCAGCAACCATTAAGACAGTTTGTGCAGTCTATACAAGTAAATGGATTGGATAAAGTCTTCATTTTAGCAGTTTGCTATTCCCTGAGTAGAACTTTGAGTCTATGCCCATATAGGGATATAGGAAAGCTAGATCTTTGTGTTGTTCCCTAGGACAGCAAACATTAGGGCAGTTTTTAGGGAGTCTCGCCGCATAAATTGGTTGCTTAAATTAGCAGAAAAGTCGTAGCTTCAGGTGGTTTCTAGTCCCTGATTAGATTTCAGCAAACAATCGGCCAGTTTTTGGGGAGTATACGCGCATAAATGGATCTAGGAAAGCTTGATCTTTGGTTTGTTCCCTAGAACCAATTTCGGCTTCCTGTTGGTTCTTGTCCTGGCTAGAACCAGAACAAATTAGCATTAATTTGTAGTTTTTGTATGGTGTGCGCAAAAAGCACAGAAAAACCAGAACTCAGGTTGTTTTTCTGTGAAATTAAATCAGCTGCAAATATACTCAATTTCCCGGAATTCGTCACAACCAGCCCTTCCACTCGTTGAAAACCCGTCTCACAGCTCGACACTGAGTCTTTCTAGATAAGAATTTGCTTAGGAAAAGCTTTGATGCGTCACTGAATAGTTGATGATTTGCAGGAAATCGAAACCAGCAACTCGACCTCAAACTGGACCGTGACCTACGACAATAATGGCACACAAGTCGTGAGCGTTGAGGTGGAGAAGAAGTTCATATTTTGGATAAGCGTGGCCGAGCGGAAGAAGGCGATCACGATCAGTCAATTTCTGGGCGGAGACCTGCAGCTGATCCAGAAGAATGTGAGCCAGCCGCACGACTTTGTATCGACCAAGGAGGCTGTGAACCACAGCATCGCCCTGCCCGATGCGGATCTGCGGTACTTGCGGGAGAAGGGCTACTACATTCAGACGTTCTGGTTCCAAAACTGCACATATCTCGGCATGTCCACTGCCCTGGACTATCAGGCAACATATCCACACGCAGAGCAATATCATGATGTCGAGGTTCTGGTCGTTGCCTCGCCGGATGCGCCGCCGGAGCCCACGCCCTCGACCACAACCACAACCACGACAACGACAACCACAACGACCACCACAACCACCACGACGACAACTACAACTCCCGCTACAACCACATCGACAACCACACCTGCCACAACAACCACAACGCCCAAAACCACCTCGACGACGAGCACAACCACTACTCCGAAGCCAGGGGCTCGTGCCAAGCGCGACCTGAGCAAGGCCATGCACGCCAATGCCGCGCTGCTCGGCATAAACCTAACCAGCGCCCTGCAGAAGCAACAGGGCAACGGATCGGCGGGCAATGCGTCTGTGGCCCTGGTCAATCCGCTGGGTGTCCTAAGGCCGAGCACTTCTAAGCTGCTGCCCTACGCTGCCCCGCCCTACGATTGCGTGAGCCAAAAGCTGGTGGCCCAGGACCCCAAGAAGATCTACGGCTTCTACAAGCACCGCGTGGTTTCAAAGGGTGAGTTGATGGCAACCAGCCTTGGACTAATATAATTATGTTTTCGCATGCATCTAGATCCGGTTTCTGGCTTTGGGACCACGGGAAAAATATGGCTGCAGCCATGGGAGATGCTGGACCTGAATGTCAACTTCAAGGGATCGCCACCGTTTCAATATTGCACTCAAGTGTTCACGGGTAAGAGGAAGAGCCAGCCCTCTGCCTTGAAAATCCCTATTAAATCTCTTCTCGCTTGTAGCGCCCTATAATTCGACGGGCAATGAAACTTGCGATCGCTACGAATCTACGGACAATGTAACCTTTAGTTACATGCGCCTGTTCTTCGACAGCAAGACCGTCTTGTTCTTCATCCGCAACGAGGTGTCGCAGACCCTCAATCAGGTCACAATTAATTTATACGAAGGTGGGTGCAGGATTCCGTGATTCAAGGGTATTTAGTGACTTAATAAACCTCGAAACTTGCAGCCCAGCACCAGTCGCAGCTCTCAGTGGTGGTTGTGCCGGTCAGCTGCACCCTGGTGGCTGTTA
The DNA here is from genome assembly GCA_021223825.1 of Drosophila ironensis. Lineage (NCBI taxonomy): Eukaryota > Metazoa > Arthropoda > Insecta > Diptera > Drosophilidae > Drosophila > Drosophila ironensis. Next base: position 5,723,245 of record JAJJHQ010008452.1, on the reverse strand, counting down.
TCCTGGTTGTTTTTGGCGTGGCCTACTACATACAGCGCGGAAATCGGTAAGAATTGGTAACAATGTGCTGCCCTTGAGCAGGAGTAAACTAAACCAATTGCACCATCAGATTCACTGTGGAAGTGGCCGACTTCAACTTCGGGGACACGCAGTCGGTGGACATGGAGTACAAGACATTCCCGCAGCGTTTAATCGACAGCATACGCGAGGCATGTACCTGGCCCAGGGGACGCCGCCACTCGCAGTCCAGTGCAGATCTCATGGCGGACGAGCCGCCCAGTCCGGGCATCCCGGGCGGCAATGTCGGCGATGTCGATAGCAATCTTCGCTACAATACCTTCAACTAGCGTGTTGAGATATTGTTACCTAAACGAATTAACCAATTTAATTAAATTGAATTTCGTCGATTAGTTTACATGCCCTCCCCCTCAACCGGGGGCAGCAATATTATTGTTATACTTTATGTGCACACTCAACGTGCTGTAGTCATTATCAATTATCATTTTGTACGTTTACGCCTTGAGGGCGCTATTCATTCAAGGAACGTTCGATCGAATCTGGGTACGTCTTTGTTTTCATTCCCCATTATTTGCTATTATTTGCTTTGTAAACACCCTGTTTTGTCCACATCAACGCACACACACTTGCTCATCGATGGCCAAATGTCGGGTAGTAATGTTAACCATTTGAAACGCAATATCGCGGGTGCAGCATCCCATTGGATATTGTTAAAGACTGTCTTTGTTCCAAAAAGCAAAAATAACTCTGGAAAGATTTACACTTATGCGTTGAATGTTGTTCGTGACGTGAAACTTATTGGATAGCATAAGTCTAAGTATATTTGATTGTTTCCAATGTAACGTGATCTAAATTCTATGACAAAGACACACGCATCTCACACTAACCAACCCCACACACATGCGAACACAAACACAAATATTCATTGTGATAGATAATAGAACAAACAGTATATATGTTTAACTATAAAAGGTAAAAAAAAACATACACATATAAAGATAAAAGCCGGCCTCTTGTTTTATTTGTCATTATAGGGGATTAAACGAGTCAGCTTGGATAGAATCCAATTACTGGGGATTGATCACAATCAATTAAATAAAATGGGTGTGTGTCAAGGCCTTAAGAATCCTCTTAAAGTCGGAAAATATTTACTACTACATATATTTTTTTAATTTTTTTTTTCATGTTTGGTTTGATTTCAATGGAGGGTAATATAACCTCAAATAAATTTGATAATTTAGGACCTAGGTTTCAAGGACCTGAAATAAGACCGAATATCTCAGAGTTTTATAGAGTTTGGTAAGGGTTTTAAAAATTTGTTCGGTAGTTTTTGGTTTGATTTCAAGATAGGGTTATTGTAAGCTCCATAAATTAAATCTTTTAAGGTCCTACATCTCAAGGACCTAATAAAAATACAGAATCTTTTAGAGTTTTGTTGTTTTTATGCTTTGCTTTGAGTTTTAATCAACAATTTTTAACAACTTTTATTTACTTCAAGTAGAGGAAATTGATCCCCAGATAAAGGACATAAAATATCTGCACAGAAACAGCCCTGGTTCTCTCAGTGCATTGGCATTTTTAGGGCACACTGCGACGGTCATACAGCCAACAATAAACAAATAAATGGCAGGCTGCTGATGTTTAATGATGTTTTTAAACGACCTTGGCCAGCCGGCAATACTAGAGTCCGGAATACACTATGGCCTCTTTGAGGAGGTGGGTTTCGGGAGAGGTTTTGATAAAAAACTAAACCTCCTTCCTTGCAGCATCGTGGGGCATTGCTGCTGTCTTCTGCGGCCTTCAAGGATCACGTAGTTCCCGAGAATTGGTGCCAGCTTGTTGTGGGCTCCGAGGAGGATGTGTTCCGTCTCCGGTCCCAAGAGAACTTCACTGCACTCTATGCCAAAGGCTGCTCCTTCAAGACTCTGAGACCCAACGATCCCACGCCCGTAGAATTCGATGGCAGCGGGATGATTGTCACACTGATACCCTCGGGAAAAGGCGAAAACGGAATCGATTCGAGGCTTTACAGCGTGGAGAGTGGGTAATCGGCAGCGTGTTATTCCTGCTGTCGGCTAATAAGTTCCTCTCCTTAGATGGCCACACGAGATTCGTGATCTTGGATGGCATACCCGCCCATCTGGACTTTCTGCCCAAGGCCTGTGGCTCCTTCCACCGCTGCCTGGGCCAGGGAATCGATGTGGCCTACCTGGACGGAGATCCGCTGCAGGAGGACCGGCCCAACGAAGCCCTCTACGCGCTGATGCACCTCCTAAAGCCGAAGCACATTCACGCACTGCGCCAAAAGGAGCTGCCCAAGTGGTTGCTCGATCTGAGGCAGAGCCAAGACCTCTACGCGTGAAACAAACAACGAGACAGGTGGTGTGGTAGAAAATGATGCATTTAAAACGAAAGACCGGGCAACAGTCAAATAAAGTCTATCTAAAAGGGAAGAGTAGGCGGAGCCTATCCCTTGGCCGCCTTGGCCTTGCTTTTCACCTTCTTCACGCGCTTCAGGCCGTCCATTTTGCTCTTCATGAACTGCGAGTACATGCCCATCATGGTGGGCACATCCTCCTGGCGGACCACGGTGGAAATCTGCGGAAAAACGGCGGGAATTTAGCAGAGATTAAGGGATTTGGAGGGGATTACCTTCTGGGACTTGCACTGGGCGCGAATCAGGCACATGTAGGTATCTGGCTTGGGAAGCGGTGGTCGTCCAGCTCTGGGCACGGGCTTGTCATTGCCATCGTCTGTGGATTAGTCGAGGAAATTCATGTTTTATTCAGCAAAACACGAGAAGCGATCGCGAGGGCAGAGGTACTCACAGCGTTTGAATGTTATCGTGAAGGAGGAGTCCTTCTTGGCCGCGTTGGCGATCTTCTCCAGGCGCAGGATGAACTGTAAGCAAGGCGGCAACAGCTTTATTTCGCATATCTATTAAGGAATTTCGAATATTTACGTTGGAATTGTCCAGCAAAACCATTTCGTGGCAGGTTGAGAAAAGGAAATGTGATAAGGAGGTATTTTGCTGTCAAGGCACCAATGGTCACACTGCATTTGGCGGGTTATAGGGCAACTCTGCTGCACGGTTACACTGCGTCTTCCAAAGAACTCCTTTTGTCCAACTATTTTTTTTCATAACGTTATTGTTGTGCAATAACGTATATTTTTTTTAGTTTAATGCAATTATTAAAAAACGTAAAAACGTTTTCCCACAAAATAGGGTAGGCATTCTGGCTGCAAAAATCGAATTTTATCAATAATTTTATATAACAACTCATTTTAGCGTAGTCAGATAAGATTAATATCTTGTTAATAATTTTATACCGGCATGGTAATTAGGAACTTTAGCCACATTTAGACACATTTAAATTCAAAGCTCACCTGATTACGGCTTAAAATTGTATTTAATATTCCGTGTTATAATTAAAAATTGCTGGCAAATGGCGGATAAAGCGAAACTGGGAATATAACCAAGATATGAGTAACTAAGAATGAAAAAACCCGGAACTAATCAAACCATGAGTAACCGAACAATATATGTCAATACTTTTCAGCCGAAAGCAAGCCAAGTGAGCTGTGCTGGATTGTTTGCCTGGTAACACCGATCGCACGGTCACACTGCTGCTCACACACTGCTGTTATTGCCTCCCGAAAAAATCGTAAAATCACGAAAGCCCACAAGTGCTGGGCGATCTACATAGGAAGCTGTTGCCCGCCCATCCATTTCGCAGCCTAGTTCACGCCCCCCGCGCCCGTTCGATCGATTGTGTTTGGCTGGCCCCTCAAAAGGCGAGACTCTCGTGGCCCGAGCAGGAAGCAGGAACACGCCCCCGACCGCCAAAGGAAGCGCCGCCCACGCCGCCAAAGCCAAGCGAGGCAAAGCAGAATCCGCTAAAGCAAAAGCTAAAGCAGAGGCAAAAGCACAGGCAAAGCCAGAGCCTTGGTAACAGTTTCGACTCAAAAGCTGCTTCAAAATGGTAAGCGAAAAGCTGCCCACTTGCGGGCAGGATCTCGCAGGCGGGCAGGCAAGCCTCCAACAATGGAGCTTGCCCCTGGTCACCCCTAGTCCGGTGCGACAAATCCCTGCCCTGTCCGGCTCGCTGGCGATTGAACTTTGACCCAAAAGACTCGCACACTCACCGTTCTACACTCACTCCCCTTGCAGGACGTTTTCCTCATGATCCGCCGGCAAAAGACCACAATCTTCACGGACGCCAAGGAGAACACCACCGTGGGCGAGCTCAAGCGGATGATTGAAGGTGAGTGTGCGCTGCTATTAATAGCTTTACGGCTAGCATAACCCCCTTTTCCTTCCCCTTGGGCGCGCAGGTATAGTCAAAGTGCAGCCGGTGGACCAGAGGTTGTACAACCAGGATAACGACATCATGGAGGACGAGAGCACGCTGCAGGAGTACGGCGTGACAGTGTCCACGGCCAAGGCGCAGGCCCCCGCGCAGCTTGGCCTAACTTTCAGGTGAGGCTTCGCTGATAAGGGTTGTCCAGCCGGGGGACACGTGTAACAGGGCCCGCCGAGATTATCGCTTACACTCGCTCCGCTCCCTCCGCCTTACAGAAACGACATGGGGGACTTTGAGACGTTGGACATGACGCCGTACTCGGCACCGCCGGACTTACCCGAGGTGATGAAGAACCAGGAGGCGTCGAACGGACAGGAGCAAGTGGCCTAGGCACCCGCACACTTAGTCAGCCAGTCAATAAGTCATCAACAAAAAATCAACGCAACGCAACGCAACGCAACGCCACACAGCAGCCACATCATCCGCAGACCCGCTACACCCGAGACTCAACAAGAAAAACAATCAAAAAGAAGGAATTACGCTCGCCCCACTACCGCGATAGCAGAGGAAGAACCGAAGGATCCTGCTACGAGGGATTGCAAAACATTTTCACACCCTCTCTCCTTGTCCGAACGCAAAACAGGAATACGCAGCAACAGCAGCAGCAGCAGAAGCAGCAGCAGTAATAGCTAATAATGCATTTTTCGTTGTTTATAGAAAGAAAAATCCTCAATTCTAACTCACAATTGTATATCGGAGTGGGATCTATAATATTCGGCTTTACTTTATCCACACACACTTGTTTGTTTCTTTTTAATGGAATTTATACGAATTTGTTGAAAAAATACACAAAGTCATAAAAACAAAGATGTAAAATGAGAATTTGAAGTGCGCTTGGGCCGAGCTTTGCAAGCATTGAAAGCGTTCTTATTTAACGACACACATTTTCACTAGTCAACGGCAACGGGGTGTGCCTCGCCTCACAGTAATCTTTACCTGCTCGCGCGCTTTCCATGAATCACGCTTACAAATGCATTTGCTGTTGAAACTAAGGCGCTAATCGGTCATAAACTCACATTTCGCATATTTAAGAGTTCGTAATACAAAACAAATGAGAAGAATAAAGCAAGAACGATTATAGTGGGATGCTGTGACTATAGATACCTGGTTCTTAGGGCGAAATATTGACATCTTGAATATCATTTTTGCCTTTTTCGCGGGCTTGGATCGGCCTAACATACTGCTTTTGGCAATACGAATAGATTTGTCTTCTACCAATATCACACGCCATGAAATATCGTGGTTTGCGGTGATGCAGAGGGGAGTGGCTGCTGAATTTTTTGGGATGCAGATAGATATTGGCTATACTTATATCACTTCCAAATTTGGTAGTTGTAGCTTTACTTTTGTAGGCGTAACAGATATTCGCAGACTGCTTCTTTGTGGGGAAGATGTGGACAAAATACATTTTTACTATTAGTGCGGACGATGGTGGACTGATTTTAGCAGCATATATAGATATTGGTTCTAGTAATGTAATATTAAAATTTAGAGTTTATAATGTGAAAATTGTGGACACCGCAGAATTTGGCGGTTTGTGGATATGCGGTGGGAGGTAGCCGATCTAAAAGACAAACTTGTGCTGAACTGGTATCACCAGAATCAGAATATGCAATTACTTTTTATCTATCTATTCTAATCTCCTAGATTTAAGCTTTCATGCTTATCAAGTATTCCATTCCGGAGACCATTCCTTCTCAAGTTACATGAAGTTACGAATTCAAGATACCCTTGATATATCTTTTTAGGAAAAAAGTGAAAACGCACCGAGTTTCCTCAGGCACAGAGCAGGGTACGCATTTATTTGTAGTATATTTGCTAATCGCTGTCGTCCAGGTCGGAGCCGGAACCCGCTGCCGCCGTCATGGCGGCCACCTCGGCATCGTTGGCATCGCCGGCCCCGCCCCCGAACTCGTCGCCGCTGTCGGCGAAGGCGGAGGCGNGAATCAGAATATGCAATTACTTTTTATCTATCTATTCTAATCTCCAAGATGTAAGCTTTCATACGGACAAACGGACATGGCTATTTCGCCTCGGCTGTTGATGCTTATCAGGAATTTACATCTACTATTATGGGACCAGAGACCATTTCTTCCTCCTGTTACATACGAATTCAAGATACCCTTGATATCTCTTTTTAGGAACAAAGTGAAAACGCACCGAGTTTCCTCAGGCACAGAGCAGGGTACGCATTTATTTGTAGTATATTTGCTAGTCGCTGTCGTCCAGGTCGGAGCCGGAACCCGCTGCCGCCGTCATGGCGGCCACCTCGGCATCGTTGGCATCGCCGGCCCCGCCCCCGAACTCGTCGCCGCTGTCGGCGAAGGCGGAGGCGTTGCCGCTCTGCTGCAGCTCCTGCTGCTCGAGGTACTCCTGCAGGCGGTCCTGGAAGAAGTTCACGAAGCGCTGCCGCTGCTGCGCCGTCGCCGGGAAGTAGTGTCCGCCGCTGTGCTCCAGCACGTCGGCCTCCTTGTACTGCTCCGCCAGCAGCTGGCTCATCTCCTTGGGTATTATCTCGTCGGTCAGGCCGTATATGTGCAGTGTGGGTATGCTGATGGGTTCCTCGTAGGCGGTCATGTGCACCAGGCTGCCGGAGAGGAAGCCCGACGCGAGCACAGCGAACTCCGGACGAATGGAGGTCACTAGAGGGGATTATAAGCCCTTGGATTACAATAGCTTGCTTTTTGTAGGGTAAATAAAGACCTACGCTTCTTGGCGGCCAGGCCGCAGATGAGGCCCACGAAGCAGGCGCCTTGGGAGAAGCCGAGGAGGCCCTGGAAGGGTCCTTGCGAGCGCCAGGCCTCCTCCACGAGGCGCAGACTCTCCTGGAAACCGAAGGCCGGGCCGCCTTTGTTGGTGCCCTTGAAGGTGCCGTCCTCTTTGTTGGCCCACCAGCTGAGCTGCTCCTGCACCGGCTCCGCCCCCTCCTCCAGGGCGGCGGCCACGTGCGGGGCGGAGAGGAACACGAAATCGGCGTATTTGGAGACGGATTTGCGGAAGGATCCCAGCTTGCTCTTGAAGGCCTCGCCGTTCTGGCGATAGCCGTGCAGGCACAGCACGCGCACCTTCTCTGTGATCTCCAGCCTGGGCGGCTGCCTGCTCCCGCCCGGCTGCTCCGTGGCGGTGTGGTTGTTAGTCATCTTTCGGGCAGATTTACCTTCGGGTATTTGAGGTAAATCTTGCAGGTTTACGACGCTTTGGGGATGGGAGGGCGCCGTCTATCGATAGTATCGATAGGAGGCCTCGTCGTTGCCTTGACAGCTCTGGCCGGGAATGCCGCATTTTTTACGTAAATCTTTTCCCCAGAAGCAACAAGTCTGCAACTGAGCCGAAGGACAACCCTCCAGCATGCTCTACTCCACCACCATGCTCTCCGCCCGCGGCGGGCTCATCAACTCGCTGATGAGCAAAGTCAGGCAAGTGGTAGCCCAGAAGGGCGATTCCGACTCGAAATCCATCGCCCAGCCCGGCTCCTCCACCATCACCTCCTCCTCATCCTCCACCCACAGGCCCTTGGCGGCTGCCGGCATCAGCAACACGCCCGCAGCGCCCTCCAAGACGCTCGAGGAGCAGGTGGGCCTCCCGCCGCGCCCCAAGAAGCCGCTCACCCCCTACTTCCGCTTCATGCGCGACCAGCGTCCCAAGCTGATTGCCTCCAATCCGAAGCTCTCGACGATCGAGGCGGTGCGACAGCTGTCGAAGAACTGGTCGGAGGCGGACGCGAAGCTGAAGGAGCGCCTGCAGACGGAGTACAAGCGGGACCAGCAGATCTACCTCGAGCAGAGGACCAAGTACGACGCCACCCTGACGGAGGAGCAGCGGGCGGAGATCAAGCAGCTCAAGCAGGACATTGTCGAGGCCAAGGAGCGCCGGCAGCTGCGCAAGCGGGTCAAGGAGCTGGGCCGCCCCAAGAAGCCCGCCTCCGCCTTCCTGCGCTTCATCGCCAGCGAGCGCACCAACACGCCGCAGGGCGCGCAGCAAACCTACCGCGACTGGCACCAAAAGACCACCGCCAAGTGGTCGCGCCTCTCCGACGGCGAGAAGGAGGTCTACATGCGGGAGTCGCGCAAGGAACTCGAGCTCTACAGGTCCCTATAATCCCCCAAACTTCGCTGGCAAATTACTTAGACTTCTTTGTCTTGTAGGAAGGCCATTTCCGTGTGGGAGGAGAAGATGATCCGGCTGGGCCACATCGACGTTGTGCGCCACGGAAACCTGATCGATCCGCCGGAGCCGAAGCCCCGCAAGTCGCAGGCAGCCAAAGAGCATAAGTAGCGGGGAACTCGCCCCGAAAGTCATCACAAATCATGATTCATTTCGTTTACTTATGGTTTCGATCATCGCAAATTGTTAAAGCTCAATCGCCCGCATAAGTACATATAGATTTCCTGTTCCTGCTGCTAATTTTACGCAAAGTAAAGTATAGTTTCTTGTACGTTTCGTATTTCATATTTGAAACCATTTGGAGAGGCGGAAGCGTGTCCCTGGCAGTTCTAAGCTTAATCTAACCTAATCCAACGCCAACATGCTGCCAACATATTGGGCAAGCACGTGGCATTGGCCTCTTGGGAAACACGTGTCTGATTCTTACGGGGTTAATATCACACTTATTTTCAGTTGATTTAACACGGTAATCGAAACAGTTTTAATCTCTCTGTGTAGATCACGGTAAGCAAATATGCGATTGATTTGCCACCTCAAAAGCACAGATGATAGGGACTAAAAAATGTACAGTCGGACAGTCCGACATGGACTGACTGCTCAGTGGACACAACTGCTCGCCTCTCGCTGCGGATTCCAAATGAACGGCCCGATGCGAGGCCGTACTCCGGATGGGTTCAGTTCGAAACGCGCGACTGGAATGCGGCTTGCCCGCTCTCCGCAGCTCTGCCGCAAATCGCTGAGTTTGTCGAATTCGAAACCCAAGGCAGGCAGCAAAAATTGATAATGTTTCAAGTGATTAGTCGGGAGCGGATCACCTTGCCCTGTGTGTTTCAGCATGACCAGGTAGCTGACTATCTTTCCAGCTATCAAAAATAAATATAGTTGTTACATGTTTTAACCAAAATCAAAAGTTAGAGAGCCATCTGCTTGGAATTTGATAAAAGGGAATGTTTCAGGTCTTTGGTCGGACATGGTCCACGCATTTAAGGTTTTAGTTGTCTGAATTAGGGTGTAAGTTTGAGCATGAAGATTTAACTGTCTGTCAAACTTACAAAACTAAAGATTTAAGTTTAATGTTTTAACAAAATTGACAAGTTAGAGAGCCATCTTTAGGGTATTTGATTAAAGACAATGTTTTAGGTCTTTAGTCGGGAATGGCTCACACAGTTGATCAGTTTTCTCTTTAGCTAGATGTCTAATATTTCTGTGAATACGGATGCACTAACCCTATGGCTTTCTCTTAAGTTTTATGTCTAATATCCCTGGGAATATGGATCGAATAACCCTATACCTTTCTTATAGTTACACTCTGTGAATATAGATTCAATAACCTAAACTTTTCTTCCAAGTCGGATATCTCATATCCCTGTAGACATGGTTTGACTAACTAACCCTCGTTTCTTTCAATCCGCACCTGTTTGAGTTTGGGTTTCCAGTGCCTCTTACTTGGGTTTTGTTGAATTTCGATAGTGTTTCCACTCTCTGGAATGCGCAGGTACCTGTACCAGGTCTACCTGTTCCAGCAGATAAAGAGCGTCCCAAAAAGAGAGACTTATTCGGTCCACAGACAACCTCTTACCTTCCTCCAAATTCTGGTTTGCATTGTTCTCACATGTGACTTTTGGGGGAATTTTGGGAAAACATTGAGGCAATTTCCACCTGCCATTGGCCAGAGGTGAGACCAACGCCAGCGCATTCTTGGACACCGGAGTTCTGGGCAAAGCAGCGCTGGTTTCGGGCCAAAGACCACGTTCGGACCGCCAGTGCCGGCAGCGGAATTGCGCAAGCCGTTTCGCCGCAACCTTGGGCTACTCCAAAAGCCGAAAACTATCCAACAAAATACATGCACTCACACGCACACGCCGCCCCATGAACAAAACTTTTTGCAATAGAAACTAAAAACAAAACGAACCCACATTCCACGTCCAAAAGCGAGCCAATAAAAAAATCTCAACGAAATTCGGCAATTCTAATGACAAAAATGCATTAGAAACGGGCTGCGCATGCGCACGATTAAGGCCTTTGGGTTAGCGTTTCCCTGGCTACAGTTGTGCCTCCAAATTTCCAAATTGGCGTCGTTGGGGCCAATGACATTTTAAACGGCAACACCATTTATTATCGGCATTTTCATTGGGCTAATGAATGCCAAAAAACAACAGGCCGTTGATTAGGCGCGAGTGCAGCTGGGAAAGCCGGCCAGAAGTAGAATTGCGACTGCAGAAAAGCGCTCCATGCCCGAGCAGCCAAGTGGAAACATTTATTTAGTAGTACGCGGATTATTATTGTCTTTAGTGGCCCCGTCTATTGCTCGTTTTATTTCGTCTTTGGGCCCCAATCTCGGTGCTCCCTCGGTGCTCCATCGGTGCCGGTTAGGCAACTTGGAGGCCAACTGCTTTTCGGCAGCGGTTGCGACATAGGAGTTGAAATTTCGGTTAATATTTCAGTTACATACGTATACGTATGTATTTATTTAACAAATTTGGTTCTTTGCAAAAGTCGTAAAGTTGTAAAGTTGGTCAAAAGAGATGCTATAGGTATACTGGTTATAGGTATACTCGTGTGTTTATGTTTATATTTATCGATCTTGGCCGGCGCGGCGTAAACCTAACACTTAAATGCTAGACGAATATTTACATACAACAGGTCGTAGGTAGAGATAACACAAATACGAATGCGCTGTACCAGCTCGGAGTTCTCGATAATAATTTAATGCAATGGAAATGGAAAGATGGTAAAAGTTCAAATGGTTAAATGGTAAATGATGTGCAGGGTCAATTTCAAAGGCCCAGTGAGAACTCGGCGTGTGATGTGTGTAGTACTATATGCTNAACCTAACACTTAAATGCTAGACGAATATTTACATACAACAGGTCGTAGGTAGAGATAATACAAATACGAATGCGCTGTACCAGCTCGGAGTTCTCGATAATAATTTAATGCAATGGAAATGGAAAGATGGTAAAAGTTCAAATGGTTAAATGGTAAATGATGTGCAGGGCAGGATTGGTCAATTTCAAAGGCCCAGTGAGAACTCGGCGTGTGATGTGTGTAGTACTATATGCTCGAATCAATTAAAGGATAAACTCTTCCTAACTGATTGATGCTACAATTAGCTAAAAACAAAACAAAGTACAAAAGAATCACGTACATAAGGATCACGTAATCAGCCTAACCACGCTGCTTGCTGCTTCCGGTTCCGTTTCCACTTCCACTTCCGTTTCCGCTTCCGCTGCTGTTGCTGCTGTGACTGTCCTCGGAGGGGGGACGCACCCAGCCGCCGTAGCGTCGCTCCATCTCCCGGGCCACGGCGAGGCAGAGATGGTCCTGGCCCGGGTTGGCCACCACCTGGATGCCCATGGGCAGGTTGCGGCGATCCAGCCCGATCATGCAGTTGGTCACCGGCAGGCCCAGCGTGTTGAATATTGCCATGTACATGGGCTCGAGCAGCTTGTGGTAGATCTGGTAGTGCTGGTGGGCCGTGTTGGGGAAGGTTGGGTAGATGAAGACGCCATCGTTGCCCAGCATCTCCTTGAATTCAGTCTTGAGCGCATCGATGATGCTGGCCAGGTGCTTGTGCCGCGAATTGGGTATGATCTTCATGAAGTTCTGCAGGTGGCCAAAGATCACCGACGGCAGGATGCTGTCCGAGCATCCGAAGAAGTACTTCACCGTCTCCTTGCAGACCGTCTTTGGCTGCTCGCCCTCCTCCGTCTTGTGGTAGATCGTCTCAATGTTCTTCATGGTCAGCATGGCCGAGAGCGATATGTCCAGCGACCACTTCATCTTGCGGATGTTCACCCGCTTGGCGTTGAAGTCGCTGGCCACCCGATTGATGGCCGCGTGCAGGTCCCGGCTGAGCGGTCGCATCATGCCCGATGGTCCGTCGTTGTCCATGAAGAAGAACCGGATACCGTGCACACTGATCGCCCGGTCCAGCGTCAGCTTGGGCCCCGTGGGATCGTTCATGCACTTGAGCAGCAGGGGCAGGTCCTTGGCGTAGCGCGTCATCGGGGCGATGGTGAAGAAGTCGCCCCACTTGGGGAAGTCGCTGGTCGGGTGGTGGCCCTTGAAGGAGACGGCATAGGGCGTCGGCTTGTGGCCCCAAATGCCGCTGAACATGGCCGGCAGCCGTGAGGAGCCGCCAATGTCCGAGGTGAGGCCGAGCAGGGAGGCGCCGCTGGCCAGAAGAGCGGCCTCGCCGCCCGAGGAGCCGCCGGGCGTGCGCTTCAGGTCGTAGGGGTTCTTGGTCTGGCCCGTAACGTTGTTGTACGTCTCCCAGAGCAGGCACAGCTCGGGCGTGTTGGAGACGAGCAGGATGATGCCGCCGCAGCGCTTTATCTGCTCAACCACCGGGGCATCGGACTTGGCTATCTGCGGCGTCTTGAACACCCGGCCCGCCTGGTTGGTCAGCCCCTTGACGGCGATGCTCTCCTTCACGGTCACCGGAATGCCCAGCAGCGGCGTGTGCTCCTCCATCGACTCCACGCTGTTGATGCCCATGGCAATCACCTTGTCGATCTCCCGCGCCTCCTCCAGCGCCTCCTCGAAGCGGTCCTGCACGATGGCATTGATCAGGGGATTCACCTGCCGGCAGCGCTCGATGTAGGCCTCCACGACTTCTTCGCTTTTAATCTGCAAAGGGAAAGCAAGCCAGAGTGAGTATTTCCGCGGGTTCCCATGCTCATTGTCCCAATCTTGGCCAATCAAAGATCGCCTAGGCAGCACGGGCAATTTATGTTAAATTGAAATCAATGAAAGGCCCAAAGCCAGCCCAAAGCCAGGCGCAGCTTGCATTCCGTGACGTGTGAGTAATGTCAAAAGCGATCCATAAATAAATGCATGCAGCTCGGGGGCAAAGTGCGACCCGTGAGTTATTCGGGGAATTGATTCATTTGTCAAAGGGTCGGGCATTGTCTTGGATCGGTTTGGACATCAATCATTCTATAAAATTCCTAGTTCCGCAAGCAATTTTTCACCGGAAAGAAATAGAGTACTGGCTGATTGATTGGTCAAAACATACAATTAATCAAGCCGCCTCATCACGAGCCAATTGCATGCAACAAAGCATTCTATGGCGGATATATAAAGACTGCGAAATAGAGGCAATTAAAAGGGTAGCCACAATAGCACCCCAAATAAACAATGCAGTCTGAAATGTCTTTTATCAGATGCCAACCAAAACAGGCATCAAAACAATCTGCGTTTGGAACAATTTATGATGAATGGGTACGGCCAAAAGCTGCTATAATCAAGCGATCAACATATCCAGGCACGTACTTGGCCATAGAAAATCAATCGCAATTGCCCGGGGAATGTTTTAATTAGGTGCACCCATCGATTCTATTTAGTGTCAGTGCTGTAATTAAAAGACTTCACACTCGGTGAGTCAAAGGGACCGGTGAGATGCAATTAAATCGGATTGCAGTTGATAGCGAAACCCTGTAATACCTCCCTGTAATTTCGTCACAGAATCAAACCGCAGGCAAGGCAGCGCGACCCCTGAACTTGATTTCAGTCAATGGGTGTAATCCGAGGCAAAAGACCTTCTATCTAGCAGGCACTTTTACGAGTATCTCGAGTGCATCAATACTCGCAAATTGTCGCTGAGTTGAGACATACTATGTTATAAATTGCCTTAATGCAGGCAAATGCAACGCACAACTGATGCATCGCCGTAGGTACGAGTGTTGTGCCTGGTACGCGTGTGTGTGTATAATTAAAATTAAGGCTACTTGATTTTTCAATGACTTCCAGTGTAATAATACATCAGAGGGGTAACCAGGGGGGCTACCTGAACAGGTAAACAGCGCCCAAGACAACATGCAACACGAGGGGGGCTCTCAAAATCAGCGACCGAAAAGCTTGCGACTCCGATTCCAATACCATTCAACATTCGATGTTTACAAAGTGGAAAAGATCTTGTAGTTGTTGTGGCACAGGGCATACATATTATCATATATAGTATGTATATATAGTATGTAAGTATGTAGTATAAAGAAATCGCGACACACAGACACAGTTTCGCCAGATATGTTATATAGTATGCTCATGAGTAAGTATCATATATACAAAGATATCTGTTGAACGCAGTACGTGCTAAAAAGAGTCGAGAGCTTGGGCAAACCGACGCAACACGAATTTTGCCTTCAAGTACGAACAAATTTCAAGTGAGTCTGGTCTAGCCATCCAACCCACATCCCTCAGCTTCCTCAGAGCTTCCTCGCAGCTTCTTGGACGGGTCATAAATCCCAATTAACGCCTCTGGACGGCGGCAATTAGGCGGCATCACTTTCCAGCGATTATTGCTAAACATTCCGGCAGCCGATCACCTAGATGCGCGTTCTGATATAATGGCAATTACAAAATCATTACGCTTGGCTCGCCTCGTGAGGCAATGCTTAACCTATGACAATGAAACAGCCGTCATTAAACGAGCGGCAAAACATATAAAAATAATTAAAATAATAATATTTAGCCGACGAAACACATGCATACAGACGCACCAACCATACTCGTAACAAGACGAAGCAGTTGAGCAGTTAAAAGAGCCACAAAAACCCAGACGAGACAATGGGAAACAACAAGTACAAAGGTATTATACTCGAACTTGTACCTCCGACGGACGTGCACTAAAAATTCAGAGGCGCAAGTGCATGCGGCAAATGCGATTAAACAAGCCCAACTTGCTGACCTAAGGTCGCTGGTGACCTCACACGCACGAATCTTGCACTCCAACGATGACTGCGGAGATTCGGAATCCATATCCATATTCCTGTGCTCGGCTCGCAGTCCAGTTCGGACAGACGACAGGCCGTCTAGGCCGCCTTGGCGCGGCTTGTTTGAATAATGAATTTGCGAAATTTTCGACCGGACCGCCTCGTAAAAGTGCTGCGTTAATGCTGCCTGGTGCTTTGGATGACTAATCCGCCACTTCTTCAATGCCCCGTCTCTGTGCCCCTCGCTTTTGGGCCAATTGGCTCAAGTGCCCGCAAATTGATTTCGATTTCATCTGGGGGTAATACTCTGGCTAGGGTCATATAAAGTTTGTTATGTCCCCTCCTCAAGTGAGGCACGGCACTCCATCGTCATAATATCGCCATGGAAAATATTCATTAGGTACTTGCAATGCCGCTCAAGAGACATCGCTTGACAATGAAACAAATTGAACAACAAAACTGGGTATAAAAACACATCCGTGGAACTGGTTTCTACGAATCTATGTCTTGTTTACTAGCAAAACATTCCGTTTTAATTTTGTTTTGAATAAATCGCAAGAGTTTCGCGGTTTTGGGAAATTCCTAAGGCTCAGCTCTCTGGAAAGATCTGTGTTTTTTTCCGCTAATCATGGAACTTTGAAGCCATTTGGTAAGAGTATTTAACCCTCCGACAGTCTCGCCTCGGCTGCTTTTATTGCTTTCTTGTCTAATTGAAATGTTAGGGGCCAATGGCTTCTGGCTCTGCTACGGGTCGAAACTTTCAAGTGAGAAAAAAGAGCCAGGTCTTTGTGCTTTAGCGTTTTTACTTTCTGTCGGACCCGGGGCGAAGGTTTCCCAGACGCTTCCCAGACGGTGCAAAGTACGACGACGGACCGTCGGTTGCCACAATGTACCTGCTGGATGTGGCAACGATCTGGCAATTGATTTGGCAAGCTTTCAGCCAGCCTGGCTCATATCTTTGCGTAATTGACCCAAATTCGACTGGGATTGGGAATGGGATTGGGATTGGGAATGGCGTGGGGGAGTGTTGAGTTTACTCACCTTTCGTGTGCGAATCAGCTTGGCCAGGTCGACGGCGGGGATCTCCAGCAGGTGGCTGCGGATGGGGGGCAGCTTGCGCCGGATCACCTTGATGTTGGTGTACCGGCTGTAGGGAACCACGAACCAGCTGAAGACGATCATGGCCGAGCGCAGGAAGCGGCGCATGATGTACCCCAGGATCCTGGAACAGAGTAGCACAGCAATTTTGGCGGCTTTCGTTAGACACTTTCAAAGGGAAAAACAAGGTACCGATACGCGGTACGGTTCGGTACGGTACGGTACGGCACGGCACGGGACTGGGTATTTGGGTATTTGGGTATCTGGGTATCGGCTGTACCCCTCGGCACACACGGCACACTGTTTTGTTTATTATTTCTCGTCTCGGTAGACACGGCACAGCAGCCAGCAGCCAACAGGTTGCCAGGATTGTGCAATCTCTTGTGTCTTGTGCAGCTGACTGCAATCGAGGCAAGGCTTGCACAATTCAGCGAGCTCGGCTCCGCTGGCGGCGAGATGCTTTTTGGTCAGTTGGCTAATAGTCGAGTGGAGCTTGGGCTGGTGCTTGGTCAGACGCTTTCTTGGCCGCATCGGGCAACTAGTTTTGCACTACAATTCTGCGGGATGCACTCGCGAAAGAGTCGACGACGAGGTGTGGCCCTGCCCGACGCATGCGCAGCCACTGGCCAGAGGCTTTCATTTTGGCCCCGATCGCGTATCGCCGATCGCCGATCACCGATCGTCTCGTCTTATCACACACACGCTCGGCCTGGGATCTGAATCTGAATCTGACGGATGGCGGCTGCGAGCCGGTCGGATGCGAACGAAGCGGGCCGAGCTGAGCTGAGCAAATAAACGCTGGCTCCGCTTGCCCCAAAGTATTTAAAGCCCGGCTCTCCGAGCATGTGCCACTCTGCTCTTGCGAAGCTCGATCGCGCTCTTCGGGGCTCTTAAGCTCGGTTTGGCATAACGCGGACCGGGCCAAGTTCCGAGTGCAAGCCAGGTAAATGCGTCACACAGCCACTTCTGCTGATGGCCGGCAATTAAGCGACCTGCACTCTTGATCCCTAGAAGTTTCAGTTTATTGTTTGCAATTCGATAGCGTCAACAGATGCAAACAAAGGGAGGACTCCCGTTCCCTAATTACACCCTTCGGCGAAGTCTAATTGTACATGTATGCTGACCCGAGAATTCCTAAATCTTAGCCTGAGATCATCGCACTCGCTTGAGAAACTGCAGCGTCATTTGGAAAACAAATATTGATCTGCGAGTGGAGCACGCGGCGTCGTTTCCGGGGGAAAACCCCCGCTCTAAATGCGTTTACGGAGAATTAGAACCTTGCCCCAATCGCGGTACTTTCGTTGGCCAGAGCGGGGGGTTCCACACAGAAAAATATGCTGACATAGATAGGAATAGATAGGAACAGAGTCTCGAAAAGAGAAAGGGGATCTGGTGACCTTAGAGCAAATAGTAATTACGAGTATTGGTGCATTTTTTGGAGGCGGAAAGAAAGCTTATAAGCTTATTTTGCTGGCAAGTAGCTCCCCATCATATGTAAACATCCATTAAGAACTTAATCGCTAGTGCTGATCATTCATGCGTAGGTTGCTTTTCTAGCCACTGAAATGGATTTATAATTGTGCCGGCGATTAGCAAATAATTGCCCAAAATTAGACTCTTAGCCGGCCAGTTTTTCTAGGAGAATGGATGGATTAAATGACAGCACGATTGTTTTTGCCCCGACCACGATCACCACCACGACAATCCGACAATCTAAGCTGTCGGCAAAGTGATATAATCGGAGTAAAGAACAACAGATTGTGATAATGGCCAGCTGTGGCAGTAAACATCCCATCTCATTTCGATCTGGCGGTAATGATAGGGCTACCTTTCCCACACGGTCATAAACCGAAAGGATTCGCGAGGGAAACTCCCCAAGGTGAGGGCTAATAAAAGATTCGCTTAAGTATCGGGTTTTAACTTTTGCTTATTGTTTTTTTTTTCGGATCTTAAGAGAGTCTCATATCTGGGAGGAAGATACAGCCGAAAGCTCCGTCTCTTGGGGTCTCCAAGAGAACCGAAGCGCACAGATAAGAGGCCACTTGGGGCTTTCTTGTCGTTCAGTGACGATAAAAGCGTCTCCCGATCGGGTTGGACTCAGAGCAAGTGGTGGTTGGGTCGTCGCAAAACTTTCCACACCCCGCCACGCGTCGTTCTAGATAGCCGCCGGATTAGTTGACCCCCAGCCCTGTTCCCGGTCCCTGCCCCTGCTCTGCTCCCTGCCCCGATCCACGCACAATATACAAAATGCTCTGGTCGCCACCACTCCGCCGAGGCCTTGTTAATTACAGCGCCCGCCCGGGCTTGAGAAACTTTGCAGCCGCTAGCGCTTCCGATAAGAGCAACAGAAATGCGAACAACAGCGATAAAGCCGCCCCCGTAGACGAGCGTCATCCGCTGCAGGGAGTCCGGATTTTGGACCTCACGCGCATCATAGCCGGCCCCTACTGCACCATGCTCCTGGCCGATCTCGGGGCGGAGGTCATCAAGGTTGAGCGTCCGCACTTCGGCGACGAGTCGCGCAAATGGGGACCGCCCTTCCTGCCGAATAGCCGAGATGCCGCCTACTTCCTGGCCTCGAATCGCAACAAGCGCAGCGTCTGCATCGACCTGAAGAAGGGACAGGAGCTGCTCCATCGGCTGGCCGAGGTCAGTGACGTGCTGGTCGAGAACTACGTGCCGGGTGTCCTGCAGCGCTACGGTCTGGGCTACGAGCAGTTGCGGGAGGTGAATCCCAAGCTCATATACTGCTCCCTCACGGGCTACGGCTCCGTGGGGCCGTATGCCAAGCGTCCGGGCTACGATGTGATTGCCTCCTCCATGGGCGGACTCTTGCACATTACCGGCGAGCGGGACGGGCCGCCCAGCAAGGTGGGCGTCGCTGTCACAGACGTAGCCACGGGCCTGTACGCCCACGGAGCCATCCTGGCGGCCCTCTACCAAAGGCAGCGCACGCAGCGCGGCCAGAAGATCGATGTCAACCTGCTGTCCACCTGCTGCTCCATGCTGATCAATGTGGGCACCAACTATCTCAACGCCGGTATCGAGGCAGAGCGTTGGGGCACCGCGCACTCGAGCATAGTGCCCTACGAGAGCTTCCGTACCATGGATGGCTACCTCACACTCGGCACCGGCAGCGATGCCCAGTTCCAGGAGCTGTGCCGCCTCCTGGACATCGAAGAAGTGGCTCAAGATCCCAAATACGAAACGAACAAAGACCGGGTGAAGCACCGGGAGGAGTTGGTGCAGCTGCTGGAGAGAATCCTCGCGCAGGACACCTCGCAGAACTGGATGAAGCGCTTCGAGGGAGCCCCCTTTCCCGTGGGCCCCGTCAACAACATTCGGGAGGTGTTCGAGGACGAGCACATAAAGGCCATTGGCTTGGTGAAGACCCTGCCGCACCCGAAAGATGGTACCGTGAAGGTGGTGGGACCTCCGGTGGTTTTCAGCGAGGCCCGGAACGACGCCCGGACTGCGCCGCCTCTGCAGGGCGAGCACACGGACGAAGTGCTGTCGGAAATCCTGGGCTACGGACAAGAGGAGCTAGCGAAGCTGAGGGAAAAGGGCGTCATTCAATAGGCACAACCAAACTACGGCAAAAAACTCAAATTCATTCAACGAAATGATGGCCTCTAAGAATTAGAGTTTAAATTGTTGTAGCCGTGAATTATTCAGCATATTCGTTTCGGTGGCGTCATGATAGGGCAGCTTAGTTTGTTGTTACTACAGGGAAATGTTGCCCTATGGGTTTGCAAATACGGAATCACTTATAGTAAACTATTTAGCATAAAATAACGAAGTTGTGATCAAAGTACATCGTTGTATAAAAGTCGAGTTTGGACGAGGCCCAAAGGTTTTGTTACCTTGAAGTGATGTTTCTGAATCTAATAACAATTGCAAATACCGGGAAATGTGAAATAAAAAGTTTATAATCAAAGTTAACCTTTGGTATTCTAAGCAGTTTTTCTTGACTTCCCCATAGACTTCAAAACAAACTGACAGCCATAAAATATTCCTTTTATCCTGCGAATATTTCAGGCAGATTAAGGGACACAAGTAGCACCAAAGTGACTGGAGATGCCGGTAAGCCGCATGGCAGGATCCCAGACCCAGAACCCTAGTAAATCCCTCATTCCCTGCCAGTTCACCCAGCACATTCCCTGGAAGCTGCGCACGCGCCGCCAGAAGCTGATGATTGTGGCGTTCTATGTCATCATCCTGGCCCTGGTGACGAACGTTACCTTCTTGGTGGTGTTTCTTTGCGTTTACCGCCACCACGATACGTTCGGCTGCCCAAGGTCGAGCCAGAGCCCGGACACATCGACGAATACGTCAGGGATGAAGGTCACAAACGATTTGCTTACCTTAGCCAGAGCACCTGCAGCTGGAGACGGGCCCAGGACAGTATCGATTTCAGCACTGGAGGGGGGAAGGGAGCGGAAACGGAAGGGCAATCAAAACCAGAGAACATTGGCAGGCCAATCTCAACAACTCACTCGCAAAACAGGCTGCGAATAAACGAAAGTTTCCTATATATATTCGACTTGTTGGGCGGGAGAAGCGTCCGCACTCCGGGGAACCGAAACAGAAACTAAAACTAAAAGCAAAACTAAACCCAAAACCGAGCGACGCGTCCCAGGTTGTGGCGGTTCTTGTTTGTGTATTGTTTGGCACTGCAAGTGCGACCAAAGGTAAGAAAAATGTGACTCGACTATAAATACCCGGTGCTCAGGGGTCTGTAAAATATATAATATAATTAAGCCGTTTTATCGCTTAAATCGATATGGGCTTATGAATTCAAAATCCAATTATAGAGTTTAATTTTGCAATTACAGGGATAAAGGTAGGGACTTGTCCGTTATTAGGGAGATCCTTTCTTTAATAACGACGTAAGGATAGAAGCTCTAATAAAGGACGAAGGATCAATCGACGCTAATCAATAAAATACGATTAAATGTATACTAAGTACTACTATACTTTCTTCCCCAGGTTACCTACCTTGACGCGAGTCCAATATATCTTGGTTCCCTCTAAAAACACGGGAAAACAAAACAAACCAAAACTAACAATCGTCAGTCGCAGTTTATTTGCTTGACGGTATTAAATGTGTGTGCAAAGTGCATAGACCGCATCCGAGGCATTCGATCGGCTCCCAAGTTACCCCGCCCCGATGCGGGTGTGGATTTCGCACTTAATTTCGCACTTAATGGCCTGGAAGTTGCCAATCGGCAGCTAAGGCCACCGAATTCAACGAATTAACAATTCTTTCCACTGCCGGTTAGGGGCAGTGTGACCGTGTTGGGATCCTTTTAGTCCTTCTCGGACCATCTCTAACGGTTTTTTTAATATTTCCTTTATTTCAATCCCATTTTATCACTAATAAAAAATTAATTCTTAATAATTTAAAATACATGTATACTTAAAAAAATTAAGCTAGAGAGTATTAAATAATTTGGTTTTAAATAATTCAAACTTTTTTAAATAATAAATAGGTTACACATTTTAATCTTTATCTTTTATATTTTATTTATAATTTGGAGATCTTAAATTTGATTTATCAGATTTCGCAAACCTTTTAAAAAAGCTGTTATACCTTAAAATAACCTTTTATTCAGTCATTGATCTGCTTTGCCCTCGACACCTATCATTTTTATCAGATCCCGCAACCGCAAAGGCTTAATGACAGATTTTTATCTTCCAAGCAACGACAATTGAGCAGTTTTCAAAGATTCCCATTATTATTCCAAAAAGGTATGGGAGCCACAAACGAACAAAAGAATTAAAATCTATTGAATTTTCGAAAGTTTTTGTTTTGATTTTATTGATTTATATTTTTGAAGGCTGCTTAATGTGTAAATGTTAGAATGTATATATATTCTGTTAACTGGATTTAAATTTTGGTGTTTTAAAAAATTCCGTAGGTCTGCCAACTGGCGGGAAAAAGGCTTAGTTGGTATTATATTTAAAAATACTGAAAACAGTCGGTGTATTAGCTGGTTACATATAATATGATATCTGGTCACATATGCTAGTGTGACTGTTAATTTGGCGCGCTAATTTTTGAGTTTGAATTCCTTTTTTTTCGAATTTGTTCAGCACATTTTTAATATCGCTTAATAATCGCTTTAATAGGCACTACTTAAATATGAAACTAATGTATGTCATAAAAAATTCTATTTTTGGAAATGAAAGCAAAAATGTGTGTAATAATTCTTAGCTTAAAACGATTTCGGTTATTTTATTATGCATACAATTTTTTTTTTTTTTTGCATTCATGAATAAATAAATTAATTTTCAAAAAAGCAAATTACCTTTACTTGTTACCATTACTTGTGCAGATTACCTTTATTTGTGTGAATGTGCAACAAATAAAGTAAATACAAATGTATATCTTAACGTAGACGGGTTGCGTTAAACGCTCGATAATCGTACATTATAATTATCTTTATGGGCGTTATTATTCTATTATATACGGCTTATAGGAGCAAGTAATAAGCTTTATAAAACTAATGAAAATACTCTGCCCAATACTCTTCGAGTTGATTAAAAAATGAGATTTGTTATGTCACTAACAAACTACCATTTACGTAATGCAGCGAGCGGATAAAAAGCGAGCTTAGCCTTGACACTTGCGCTGCATCTTGGGCACCATCTGGCGCTGTTTTCGCCGCAGTTCTATTGCAAACACACCCACGGCGGTCGCAAAAAACGCGCCACACACGCTGCATGTTGTGGAGCTGCTTGTATGGATTCCAAATCGCCCGAAAAAAGCGTGTGCCATCTGTCGCCGGGCAATGCATTTCCAAAATATTGATGCCGTCGAACCAAAAAAAATCGGAAGTAAAAAGCGCTCGCTTTTTTCGCTGTATTTTGTGCTAACAAAACGGGTCCGGGGCGGAGGACGAGGACGAAGCTTAGGACCCAAACAGGACTAAAACAGGCCTTGCAGACGCGCGTCAGACGAACCCGAGCCGGGTCCCAGTTCCGAAAGGGGAACAAAAGTTTGGAACGCGTGTGGCCAAAAGTTAATGAAGCGTTTAAAACTCAACTTGTGGCCAAAAAAAACGCAAAACAGTTAAGGCATGCCAAGCCAATTTGGCCAAAAAACAAGTGGTAGTGGTGTGAAAAACGGGTATTTAACAAAGCAATATTTCTTTTTGCAACGCTTCACTAAATATTCTCTTTTGGATAAACAAATATTTCGAATAATAGTTTGCCTAATTGGAGTGCTGGCGATCGCGCTGGCATTGATCCATTTCCCTCATAAATATGTATTAAATTAGAGGATTCTTTTCATATTTGATTTCTTTTGTGGCCCCAAAGGAATAATCAATTCCGGAACGCCTCCGCTGCTGCCGCATGTCCTTGCAGCGTTCTTTGTGTGTTTTTATTTTGTTCTTTGTTTGCCCAACCCTTGGCGAGATTGATTATTGTTTATATGAGTTGGGCCCGAGCATCTAGGCATCTAGGCATCTATGGGCATGTGAATGCAGTGCAAACAGGCGCAGGATTGTGGTCAACGCCAACGCATCCCCCGCCAGAATTGGGGCAATTAAAGTTGTTCGCTCGACTTGCCGTCCTGCGTTGAATGCGTGCCTGCTTGGCCACGTGATGGAACAGGACCATGCCAGAGAAATTATCCTGCCCAGGGCAATTAACCCCTTTCCCCCTTTCGGGCATTTCGGGCTGCTGCGAGGGCGTTAAGTCGGACACGAGTTTCTGGTCAATTTATCAAACGATTTCTCGGGATTCCTGGAAATCGAAATAGAGCGATCACCGAGCAGGGATTTGGAAATCGACAAAGAAGGTCTCTGTCTTCTTTCTCCGTCTGGGAACTTTCTCTGGCGTCGGCCAAGCGCTTGTAATTATGCTAATTATGAGTTTGATTTGTGTCCAACATGGAGTTGCCCTTGGGAAAGTTGCTGAGCCTTTGTTCCTGCCGAAAAACTCAGTACCTCCAATTACCGGCCTCACTTGATTTTTCACACATTTTGCTCTAGTTCCCATTAACCAGCACACCTCTTCCTGCTGCAAATTGCAAACTCAGAAGGACACTCAGCCAGGATCATTGATCATTCTGGTAATTTGCTGAGAACTTCTAGGCCCGTGTAATTTCTCCGGTTACCCGAGCAGGTACTCTTCTCTTTGATTTCTGTGTGGTCAGTTTAGACACCAACAAGTGACACTTGCGGCTGGAAATATCAATTTTCATATAATGCAATTGTCACCTTAACGGCGAGAAGACCTCCCCCAATGATCAAGAAACTGTCAGCAGTTTGCCTCGGGCAGGGCCCAAACAAAATTTAATTTTCAAATTAGAAATTAGAAGAATCCCCCGGTTGCAGGCAGTAGCCGCTTATCTGATGGGCGATTTTTCAATTTCACAATACTGATGTTGAGAAATTGCCCCCGACACCGGCTCCGGGGCATCGATATCAGTTACGATTTACATTTCACTTTTACACAGTCAGCTACAAGGTAGAACATATCAATTACCTACGATCGAGGTTTGTTGACAGTCGCACTACTGGATTGGGATTCGGAATTGATTCGGGAATCGGGAATCGGGATCGAGTTGCCCGGGAGGAGATCCTTCTGAGAAAGCCATTTCTCACACACGCTGACCGTTCTGGGATTTGTTTGTCTTTAATTTCGATTTCTTTTGTCCGGGGCTACTTGACTGCGGGCCGAGTGTTTTCGTTTTTACACCAGACAGGCGTCGCTGCGAGGCGAGGTGCCAAAAGTGCCAATGGCACCTATGGGAAATGGGAATTATCCTAAACTGACCTGCGTCTGCGCAGCCGGGAGCGGGCTCGGCGAAATCCTTGAAACCGTTTGAAAGTTTCGCTTTTCGCTTTGTATTCCAGCATGGGCTTTTATCCCCTCCTCGGTGGTTACCCTAATTTCGGCTCATCTTCATCCAGACTCGGGCCCTGATCATCGGCAGCTTATCTCATCTCTCTAGCCGGCGCACGCGTGTCATCCTGGGCAGCAATCAAAGTGATATGAAAATTGCGTTTGGGTTCAACAGGTTCGCAGTTTTCGATTGCTGATCGTCGTCGTTTTTTGCAGATCTGCTGACCGCTTTACACCGCAAAAATTTAAACTAAAACAGGGTAAAATAAGGTAAAATTGCTCCATCAATAAGCCTCGGTAAACTTCGTTAAAAGCCGAAAGAACAGGAGTCCTTGGTAGACCGCTTGTAGTCGATTTGATTGCGATTAATTGACAGATTTCTCGCAGTGCACCCTTGCTGTTCTTTGCTGTTCTGTTAATTTTGTTTGCCTAAAGGTTAAACGTGCGAATTTCACCCAAAGGCAGTCTCCAAAGGCAGCTCTTCGAGGGCTCCAGGCACTCGGATTTCGGTGGTAATCGGTCTGACTTCTGACTGGCGATCCATCCTGCTCCCACTCTCCATCTTTATCTCCGGTTCGCGTACGGTACGCGAATTTTGTTGTTTCGCCTAATTAAATGTAATTTGGTACTTCCTTTTCAGCCGAAATAATGCATATAAATAGTATCTTTAGTTTACATTTTATATCGCCCCGCTCCCATCCGCCACCGCTCTCATTATTATAAATTTTCGTTTTCTTTCAGCGATCGGCGAGTGGCCTCCGATCCGATCCGATCCAATGCGATGCGATCCGCTGCCCCCTCCCTAAGGTCAGTAGCATCTCCTGCCCATTCCCATTCCCATTCCCGTTCCCGTTCGCGGTCCCGGTCGCGGGGTTAATGTTGATTCAAAGGAATTCGCTGGGCCTCACAACTCTCTCCTTTTTCGCGGCGAACAAATCTTGAGTGCTACAATATGGCAATTGTTGTGTACGGCAACGAAAACTTGTTAATTGTTTCGCGCTCGAGTGGCCGAAAGGGCCTCCTTCAGCGCTGAATGGGCGTTGGGATGGAGGTCTATGGGTTTTCAGGGAAACACTTTCCAGACAGCCCATTGTGACCGCGCTGCTCCATTCATGAAGTGCATCCCGGGAGCGGGAGGATCGTGACCCTCTTGGCGAGGGGTGCCAGCAATTGCTGCTTTGCCGCCTGCCGCCGCAAATTAGATGCTCGATTACGCTACGAGAATTCCTGGGTAATTTCACAGCCATTCAGGCTAATCGGCAGTACACCTTAAAAAACTGCAAGGAATTCTGGGCTTAGGGTTTTCCTTAAAAAAAACTCTAAGGACTCTAGCCTAGAGTTTNGCTAGGGTTTCCAATATAATGTTATATTTAAGGACCGATGCAGCTCTTGTATCTTTAAAGGTAACTCTCTTGGCGGTGGCTAAAATATGTGAGACAAATGCTTACCTAACTAGCTCATTTATTTTCCCCAAGTGTTGCATTTATCCCCACTAGATACCAGTTGGTGACTCACTCGCCCGCTCTGAAAAGTGAATCTTAACCACGTGGTGTCTTCGGCGGTCTAGTCTTGGGCTGAGTTCAAGCCCTTCCTTCGCCTTCTCAATCATTTTTCATCCCAGGCACATCCTTCCGCAAAATGTTCTCACACTTGGCCAACTGCGGCAGGGCACGCCCAAGGATCGGATTTGGAGTCGGAGTCGGAATCGAAATCGGAAGTTATTGGGCAACAGGAGGGGACAGCATCCCTCCTAGTCCTTCCCAATGTTGTTTCAAAATTTTCGAAAATCTTATTAAAAATTGCTGTTATTGCGTGGCCTTTTTTTGTGCGCCTTTGTGTGTGAGTTTCGTTTTCGTTTCTTTTTTATTGCTTTAATCATTTTTATTTTGTGCGGCTTCCGTGCCACCTGTTGTGGCTGCGTTGCCCTGGCCAAGAGACCCCGAACGCCGGCGAGGTCCTTCAGAGCCTTTTTGATTTTTCTCAAGTGATTGCGCGTAGTTTTCCTCCGTTCCTTTGTTCCAGCACCAGCTCCAGGAGTGTTTCAAATTTGAATTGATCACTTGGCCGGGATCTGGGATAGCGAAAGGGATAGGGGTTCGTGGGATCCTCTCACGCAACAACGGCCATCACAATTTGTCGATCGGTTATGATGGCCACTTCCGACTCGGAAACAAGGGTAGAGCCCTCCAAATGAGAACGTAATATGCGGCATGAAATTAATGTTTGATAGCCCGATTATGACCAGCGATTTGTCTGTTTCCTTGAATTTCCATTTCGTTTTTCCTTTCGGCTTTGTATGATATGGAATTGTCTCATTAAATACGAATTTGTCATAAATTTAAAAGCATTCGAAATCATTTGTGGAGAGTGCCTTGAAAACATTAAAATATAATTTGTTATATGAATTTGTCAAATTAAATAAAAATTTGTCATACAATTAAACACCTTTGAAATCATTCGTCATGTGAAATTATAGCACAAGAAAACTGGAATTTGTTACAATACTTAAAACCTTTGAAATCAATTCCACAATTCCTTTATCTTATATCTTATATACGAATATATGTATGGAATATGGAATTCACTTATATTCATAAGCGTAAAAGCCTTTTGAAATCATTGGAAGAAAGGAAAGAATGCTTTCCTTGCTAAGAAATAATGCTCTTCTGTTTCTTGAATGTGTTTGGCAGACACATGTTTATGATAATCTTAAATATAAATACGTGTAACGAATCAACTCTAGTTTAGATAGGTAAAATCAAAGGAAAGCGCTGAGAACCGAAGGCTCATTTCTGGCGCCAGTCAGTTGCCAAAGATCAGCTCCGATTGCGATCGCAGCCAATGTTGGCAAAACAACAGAACCGATTCCCAATTGCGGCATCAAAGCCGGTGCCGTGCGACAAAAATTGCCCGGCCACGGTTTGATCCAATCTGAACAGATACGGCCCGAACTGAACTGAACTGAACTGAACTGGACTGGGGTGAGGTGATCTCTCATCCCGAGTGATAACCATCAGTATGCAATCTATGACAAAGCACCGGCACAACAGGATGCCGGAGACGAGCTGAGAGGGCGTGCCCAAACAATGACACAGTGGGCGCTGCAAGGACTCGCCGGGCAAGGGTGTGCCCTGGGCTGGAACGTGTGTATAATCTAGTTTTAATTTTCATGGGAATTAACCCATGGGCGCACCAATTTGGCCGCTACCTCTGCCCAATGTGCAATTTATGCGATATTTGTTTAAGCAATTTTGAACGGCTCCCGCTCAATTGAATCCTGTTGCCAGTGTTTGCTCCGCTTGCGAAGCCAACGTACTCGTATTTGCTTTGATTTCCACTTGACTTTTTATCGCAGCCGAGGAGCATATGTACATATGATATTTCCACTTTTTTCGTATCCCCGTCGTGGGGGGAATCGCGGCGGTCAATATTTGCATAGCCAAGGCAAACAGTTGGGCCGAACAATGCGGCGCTTTCCGACTCGACTTGGGCTCTGGAATTTGCATATTTAATTTGCCTTTAATGAATTTTCAATTGCCAATTTGACAATTGCCGAAATGCCACACAGCGGGCCTGGGACTCGATTCGGCCACCCACGAAAGGGGATTATCCTGGCAACACGGCACGCAACACAGATTGCGTGTCCAGGACCGGCTCCTTTCGCTTTTCGCTTTCGTCCATAAAATGGGACAGAGTGTTAAATGCTCATAAAATAAGTAACATACAAATTTTTCAATTTCTTTCCCCAAATAAAAGAGAGCAAATAAATATGTAAGTGGGCCGAAGATGTTTCAGTTTCAGTTTGAGTTTGAGTTTGACTTGAGCAGAAGCCTGGACGGTACAACACTTTCACGGCCCAGAGCGACTTGCTAATAGGAGTCGTTGACGTGCGCCTACTTTCCTCTTGTTTCCATATCCAGCGCCTACACGTTCCGCATGCCGATGTCCTTTGGAAAGGGTATACCCAGTGGCTGAGTTAACCAGAGGGCTATGGAATTAAACAGCTGAAATCAAGGTAATCCTCAGGTTTTGGGAGTAACTAGGCCCAAGAGTCAAGTTATAGGGTAAAAATTTGTGTCCTTTTTGCATTTGTCAAAGAAATTTTCCTACTTCTTATTAGGTACTATAAATTGTAGTTCATGATTCCCCGGATAAATGAGCTACACTTTTAAGGTGCAGTGATGATGAATTTTTTAGTATGACATCGTTTTCCGTTGCCCAATTCTCTGAGGATTAAGGCCAATTTATCTTGACTTCATCATTAGGAATCATCCTATATTAATAAGTAAAAGGTTGAGACACAAATCGCTGTAGAACAAAGGTTAATAATAGTCTATAGACTAAAATATACTATTGTTGAAAATATGATTATTTCAGATTAGTAGTATACCAATTGGAAAGTGCTTGTAGAATAAGAAATATACATCAATGTATGGCTAGTAAGGGAGTTCCCGATTCCTGCTGAATGTTTCCCAGCCGCCTGATTGCTTTTGTCGTGCGCTTTCTGGAAGCTGCTCCACATCAGCCGCATTCCCATTTCCCATCGCCTCCTGCCCAGCGGATGGGTTGCATTTATGCATATTGACATGAAACGAACGGCCTGTTACATGCGTAATGATGCCTGAGAATCGGAGGCATCGGGGGCACAGACAAGAACCAGTATGTGGGTCTCTCGACTCCTTCGCTCGATAACTGACAGGCACGCAAGGCGCCCCTTGCGACTACTTAGGCAGCAAAAAAGGGCTGCGGACTTGACCCTCTTGCCCCCAGAACCCCCAACCCGGCTGGCAGCACGTGCAGCGCTGTAGCTGGGCAATGAAAATGTAAATTTCAAATCGATATGCAGCGGATGCCTGGCCATCGGCTAATGCTGATAGCATAAACTTTACATCGAGATGCGATCCGGGGGATGCGATCTTTTGCAGGTGTAACCGAGGGCGTCACTTGCACAACTGTCGGTGGCTCGGCTGCGGTGACCGGCTCGTAAATTGCGCAGGACATCGAGGGACATCCGAGGACATTCTGGGGTGGATGAAAGGACATGCGAGTACATACCTGCGTGCGTCCAATAAATTCCTGTTGTGCCGCTTCGTGCGCTTGGTGCGGTTTGTTGTGTGACATTTTTATCTAATTGACAGCGTTTTTATTGCCAAACGATACCGCAAACCGTCGAACAGGTCCTTGGGGCGTGCTACGGCTCTGCTAGACAGGCGACTGGGTGGGCGCGGGACTTCAAAGATGGATAAAAATGGGTGTATATCGAATGGGAATTGCATTATGATTTCCAGCGAATCATTAGGGATCGAGGGGCGTGGGAGGGTTCCCGGGGAATCGAGGGATCGCAGGATCGCAGGACCACCGCGGGTAGCTGGTTATGCCTTGTCATCCTGCTTGCGGTCTACTATACAACTAAATTCCCTTTTCATCGCGAGTATCATCCCCCAGCGACCAGCGTATTAATTGCGAGGCGCTAAAATGTTAACCCAACTCTTAGTTAGTGTCTGCCACGCTTATTAAACCGAAACCCGATCCGGTCAAGCGTGTCCTTGACGGGATAGCGCCGGCTCAAGGCCGTCGAAACAAGCGTATCAATTGGAAAATTTGCCAAGTTGTAATAAACAAGATTCCTCATTGCGATACTCTCGACGTCCTCCCCCGATTTTCGGGCATGCCGAATCGCCTGACGGCGGCAAATTTGTAAGGATCCTGTGCGGGTCCTGTGCGGCCCTCCAGGTAGTTGCAACCGATTCAGATTAGATAGGAGCGGTGGGCCAGCTCTGCCATTTGGTTGCTGGTGCTGACAAATCGTTGATGATGGTCAGCAATCCGGGGGATTTTTGCAAATTTCGATGGACTTGCTTGCGGTCGGGCTTAGGCCTAATCCCGTATTTATACTGCCCGGGGCGATTGTTTGCATTTCCGCCCCTGCCTGTTCCGGTTGCCAGCCAACCTGCAATCATCTTGTTAGCGGCTTTAGATGCACTCCTTGCGATAGTCGCTTTTCTAGCGAAGCGCCATTTTAAGCTCCCCAACGCCGGAGAGCGCACTCGGTCCAACTCACCACCAACTGCCATTGGCCGGTGGCTTCGTGCGGCACGTGCTGCTCATGTTGCCGATGTTGCTGCCTGCGCGGCATGCAACAGCAGCTCGTTTACCTGTCCCCAGCCTACCTGCCTGCTCGTGGTGGGTTTGCGGGTATAAATAAGGCCGCCAGGACGAGAGGCCAGTCAGAAACCCGCCAGCATTCGCTGTGTTTACATCGCAATATCATCGGCAGTACAAGCAGCAGCATCGAAAGCAACACCATGTCGTCCAGTGAGATTTATCGCTACTACTACAAGACCTCCGAGGACTTGCAGGGCTTCAAGGCTGGGGCCACCGAGTCCTACTTCAATCCCATGGCGGCCTACAATCCCGGCGTGAGCCACTACCAATTCAACTGCAACTCCCTGGCCACCAACAGCAACTACCTGTCCGCCAACGGCTTCATCAGCTTCGAGCAGGCCAGCTCCGATGGCTGGATCTCCTCCTCGCCGGCCAGCCATCGCTCCGAGAGTCCTGAGTACGTGGATCTCAATACCATCTACAATGGGGCCTGCAACATGGGCCAGCAGCAGCAACAGCAGCCCCAGCAGCAGCAGCAGCAACAGCCATTTGGACTGGGTCTGGAGCAGGTGGCTCCGGCACCAGCCATGGCTCCTGCCTCTCCACCAGCAGCGGAGGTCATGGGCTCCTCGAATGTGGGCACTTGCAAGACCCTGCCCGCCAAACCCAAGCGCACCTACACGAAGAAGAATCAGCAACCGGCCCCTGCTCCGACCACCTCCGCCCCAGCATCCAGTGGAGCCAATCTCTACGCCGACGACTTCCAGAACTTTGATTTCGACAACTCCGCTCTGTTCGACGACAGCGTGGAGGACGAAGACGACCTTATGCTCTTCAGCGGCGGCGAGGACTTCGACGGCAACGACGGCTCCTTCGACCTGGCCGATGGCGACAGCGAGGATGCCCCGGCAGCGGGCGCCGGAAAGAAGCGGCGGGGCAAGCAGATCTCGCCCGTGGTGAAGCGGAAGCGCCGCCTGGCCGCCAATGCCCGCGAGCGTCGCCGGATGCAGAACCTCAACCAGGCCTTCGATCGCCTGCGCCAGTACCTGCCCTGCCTGGGCAACGATCGCCAGCTCTCCAAGCACGAGACCCTGCAAATGGCCCAGACCTACATCTCCGCCCTCGGGGATCTGCTGCGCTAGGCCCGGACTCCCGATGGAGTCAGTTGTAGTTGGAGCTTGCCAAATATTGTACCTACTAAAGTGTGTGCTGTAAATAGCTAGGAGCCCAGTAGTGAATTACCGCTTAAGTATTACCCTGTTTATTGTTTAGTTGACTAGGTTAAATGGAAGACAATGATTACACTAAGGAAGACAAAATAAAATACAAAATCAACCATAAATATTTCATTGATTTTATTTCTCTGGTTTCGAACCTTCTGTCTAGGTTGCTTGCTTGAAAAACTGAGACTATTTTCTTTTAAAAATTTTATTTTGGATTTAGAGTTTTTAATTTTCAGTTTTAACCCTCGATCCAGTACTGTTCTTCTTTTTAAGAAAAATTTGGATTAGCCTAAAGCTCATTGCGAAGTTATCATATTGTGCCCAAAAAGTAAGAAACTAAGAGAATAGAACTTAAAACCTATCCAAGTTTCTATGTTGTAGCCAAGATAGCACTATTTTTCAAACATTTGTATACTACCAGTATGTTCCCCAAATCATTTAAAGTATTCAGATATGAAAAAACAGCTCCAGAAGCGTATTCAGTTGATTAAGCTGCCCTCGCCACCAACACTTATCTGCGGGCATCAATTCTCACACAGTTTCGAGGGCTAAGCGTCTCGCGCCCATTGAATTGGCTTTTATTATATGGGGGAAGGTGATCGATTTGGCGCTTCGCGATCAATTTGTAGACAGTTCGACAAAATTAGGCCCGGCTAACCGGCCGGGTCCCGCTTCGGCCAAAACAAATACGCAGCGCCCGATCGGCGATCCCCGAAAACAGTATTGTGCCAATAATTACACGGCACGGCGCGCCGGAGTGTAGCTGCCAAATTAAGTTAAGTGTTGGGCTGATCTGCTTTCAGCAGTCGCAGGTCGCATGCGATGTCCGTCCCAGTCCATGTCCGACTCCCAGTCCCAGTCCCCGTCGCAGTCGCAATACCGATTTCGGTCCCCAGTCCCGAAAATCAAGCGCCACTCACAAATCGTTTAAGACGAAGTTCGATCCTCGATCGTTGCCGGCGGATAAACTCAGCGGCTTAAGACCTTAAGCTGAAGCCAACAGGCAGAGAAAAAAGAAGTCATCAATAGACAAAGTTGGTGTTATTCAAGTTAAATAATTTGTAAACAATTCTGCCGGATATATTCTTGCACTTTACCTATGTTTCTTAACGATTAAAGCGAAAGTATGACGAAGATATACGAACACCCAAGCTGTAGAGCATACAGTTTAATGCGCTTAGTGAAACCTTNGTTCGATCCTCGATCGTTGCCGGCGGATAAACTCAGCGGCTTAAGACCTTAAGCTGAAGCCAACAGGCAGAGAAAAAAGAAGTCATCAATAGACAAAGTTGGTGTTATTCAAGTTAAATAATTTGTAAACAATTCTGCCGGATATATTCTTGCACTTTACCTATGTTTCTTAACGATTAAAGCGAAAGTATGACGAAGATATACGAACACCCAAGCTGTAGATAAAAAGGCTTTTAGAGCATACAGTTTAATGCGTTTAGTGAAACCTTTTTTGTTCTTAGTGCAGGATTTCATTCAGCAGAAAGCGGAGCAGATCTCGAGCTCAGTCAGTCAGTCAATCATTCGGAAGATTCGAAGCCAATTTGTTGATAGCGACAGCCAGGACTGCTGACGATCGACGACTCCCGCATGGGAATGGGAATGAGAATGGGAGCGGGTGCGGGTGCGGGAGCTTGTAGCTTCGAGGGGGCGTGGCAGTGACCGGATTTCGGGGCTGTTTCTGTTTGTTTTATAAAATCATTTTCGGGCGTCACCGCTAAAATGCTCGCGGGGGATATAGCGAGCTCCGGGACTCGCAGTTCGCGGATTTCGGGGCTTATAATCAAAAGGAAATTCACATAATTAGTTACGCGGCACCGCCATCGACAGGGCTTCGTTAAATTGTTAATGACTTATTTTAGTGGTCGCGAGGTGCGGGCGTCTCCCCGGGACCAGGCAATTATATTTTGTATGCGCGATATTCGCGCGATATCCTGCGGCGACCGACAGGGCCCCCTCCTGCCACTCTGTCCCCGAATTCGGGCGCAGGAGTGTCGCTCTTGTTAGCGACAATTTACGGCTTTGAACGCTTCCGCACAATGCGTGGCCGTCAATTTGTCAATTACACAAATTGTTTGGGTCCCCCGACTGGCAGCCACAAAAGCTGCGATCCCGGCCCGGACCTCTTCCTGCCGATATCCGCTGCCTGAATTATTCCCGAGCAGCTACCGCTGCCACCTGCATGCAGCTGCACAGATTCAGCTTCAGATTCGGATTCAGATTCGCATTCGATTTCGCATTCGGTTGCTGATTCGCATCCAGCTTCCAAAATGCA
Organism: Drosophila ironensis; assembly: GCA_021223825.1. Taxonomy (NCBI): domain Eukaryota; kingdom Metazoa; phylum Arthropoda; class Insecta; order Diptera; family Drosophilidae; genus Drosophila; species Drosophila ironensis. The sequence goes on along the minus strand of JAJJHQ010008452.1, from coordinate 5,688,417 downwards.
ACTGCCTGCCAATACAATTAGTTAGAATTCATGAATGGGAGCTCGACCCCGGTCGTCTTTTGGTCTTTTGGCTTTCGGCTTTTGGCAATGCCGACACAGCAGCAACATGCAGCGGACACGGCGGCAGCAGACTCCTGCGGCTGCCTCAGCAGCAACATCAACAATACACAGGAGAAAAAGTGTGAGGCTTCATAAATACTTATAGTAAATGTGTTATTACATTTCCAAGGCGAAATAATCGTATCCCATCTATTAATTTCCTGGCCGATAGACCCAACTAACCTCCGAAGCTACCTCAACCAAGATAACATACATCAAATTATACCACAAATAAAATATGTGTCAATACATAAAGATATAATGTACATAGTTCTATTTAAGCAGCCTTTTGAACCAATATAGAAAGATCCAAATGATATATCAGTTAAATATCCAAAGGCCTTANAAGCAGCCTTTTGAACCAATATAAAAGGATCCAAATGATATATCAGTTAAATATCCAAAGCCCTTACAGCCAGTGCTCTACCCACTTGGTTAGGTCACTTCGTAAGCTCATATACCTTTTAAAATAAATAAATAAAACAAAGTAAATGGGTTATCAACAAGGTTTATAAAAGGCTATATAAATTGTTTGTCCTTGATTTCTTTTTGTGTAGCAGGAGCATTTACAAAAGCAGCAGCAAGCAGAAGTCACAAAGTTGCCTGTTGCATGTCTTTGTCAATTTATAGACAGCTTGCCTGAGCATTATTAACACGTATTATTATGCAGTCGATGTCCGATCGGTATCCACTTTTTGGGGTGCATCGCCCCGTTGCCGTATCCTTTTCGATGGCGAGCCGTAGGGGAATGAATGCTACGAAATTTGTCATGTCGATAATTGGCGAGCTTTATTTTGAGGTTCTTGAGGTTTTCTGGTTTTTTGTTGCATCTCGGTGGTTAGTGGCCGTGCATCTGCATTTGCATCTCCATCCGCCCGGGCATCTGTATCGGAGTTAAATAAGTTAATGAGCTTTAACACCATCAATTTGTCATTTCTTGTTAGTGTCGCCAAGGGGCAGGATCTGGACATCTTTTGTTCAATTTGGTTGTGAAGCCCTGAGTTCCCTGATTGCTCTGCTTTCAAAGTGCTCGTATTTTGTGGTGTTTAAGTAATGAATGCCAGAGGAATTCGGTCAATGGCTCAGGTAATAATTTTGATAATTTTTAAATAAATATACAATCGGGTAGTTGTGTAAATCTATTGTGACCTGGTTCGGTACAAACATTCTGTGGTTTTTTAATTATTTGTAGTTATCTTTTTGCGTTCTTTTCTTAGGGATTTTATAATAGATTTTCTCATGCCTTTTTGGGCACATTTTCCATAAATTTTCCGGCGGCCAACCGCAAGCATTACTTTGTATCTTTTCTTCTATTTTGGTTTCAACTTCAAGTGCAGTTTCCGTTTCCGCCGTCCTGTTTTGGCATTGTTGTGTGAACATTTTGCGCTGATCCTTTAATTGTTGCGCAACGTTTGCCGTAAAAAATGCAGGAAATCGGGAAAAATAACAAAAGTCCAGGTACGCGTACAGGTATCTCCGATTGATGGACCTTTCTCCTGGGTCGCGTGTGCAGCGAAATTAGTGAGCGAGTGTGTATCCGATTGGTTTTGGCCAAGCCAAAGTCCCGGCCAAATGAATGCAATTATTAAGTCATAAAACGAACAGCGTAAAATGCCAAACTCTGTAATTAGCGACACCAAATCAAGGCCCGACCACGCCCAGTTCTTGCCCATTCCGAGGCCATTATCCGGCTTTGTGTGCGGTCCGACAGGGGAAGAAGGATTACCTACAGGCAGTCGGTAAGAAAAGTGAGTTGGAGGCGCAGGGAAAGTGAAGCGAACAGGACTCTAAGATCGCTAGTTGTTTGGGGCAGTTTCGGTAAATATAGCGATTCACAGGGCCTCTGCCATCAATCAAATGCGAGTCCCAGATCGAGTTACCACCGGTCCGCAATGTCCTCGTCCTTGTCGTCGTCAGGAGCAGTAACATTTTTAACCGTTACCCATTTGACATTAACAATTCGCACGGCCAACGGTCGAAAAATCGGAGCCTGTCCCAATCTCTGGGTAACTCAATTAGCCGCACAGATCGGCACAGTTGAGTGGGTTTCGGTTGCCCCATCTCCTCCTCCACCTGATCCTGCCACTCCACCTCCAAGCTGATCGAAGTTGGTGGGCATTCTGCGCCGAAGCTTAAAGTTCTCAGTGTCTCACGCTGCAGCCAAAAGGTGATCGGTGATCGGAGATCAAAAATCCACAGTGAAAGTGCATCAAAAATCAAAGTCGTTCGGGATTTTTTGACAATTTTTGGGCGAGGCATCAAATTAACACAGCAAAAACGATGAGATGCTACCAAAACGAGGTTCAAAGCGAGCAAAAAAGCGGTCAAGGGTTCTCAAAAGACCATGAATCAGAAATACCCTAACGCATAAAATAATTATTTAAGCATTTTAGGGATTTGAATTGCGGGAATCCCTGGCTTACCTATTCCTAGCCAAATGACTCTAAAAACACATAAAAGATTTGTATTTATACCTTGATAGGGATAAGAAAGAGTATTTCCAGGTGGGGCAAGCCAAATCAGAGTTCTTCTGCGTTTTCAACTTAAATTGCCACACGCAAGCCATCGCTTTGTCACGTTAAGATGAGGCTAAAAGATTCCACGAGACCGGGGAGTGCGGGGCCGAAGACTGCAGATTTGGTCTGGGCTGCGTCTTCTGGGCGAACAAAAGATTCCTGGTCCGGACCGGAGCCTGTAATTTTGTATTGACATTGGGTCATTTGATACAGTTTTCCAGCTCATTTGCTTGTAATTGGGCACCGCAATCCTCGGCCAGACTCCACACGAGATTCCCCCCAAAAAGTTTGCGCTCAGGTTGACGACTTTTCAAATTATCAGTAATATTGTGGAACTTATATATTTATTAATCGGGATTTCGTGTGAAAAATGCGTCCAAGGTACGTTCCTGATGTGTGTTCGAGCCAGACTCAGCAGACAGGACTGGCAATTTAATGTCAACGTCGTCGGTGGCGTTGGCATCACTTCATCTCTGGCCTCTGGGCCAACTTCTTGGGGCCCTCTTTTTTGAGGTTCACTTCATTTTTTTTGGCAATGGCGTTGCTTTTGGTTCAGGAGCTGCCACCTGCATTGACTTTGCGACTTTTTTCTTGAGGACCGTCGCGACTGGAGTGAGTGTGAACTTAATCCCCTGGCCCCAATTATTCAAGTAATTAAGTATTAATGTGCGAAATTTTATCACCTGCGGCGAGGGGTGATTTGGCTTTGGCTGAGCCGTGATTTTCCAGCCGATTTGTGTTTAAACGATCGTGAAAGTGGGGCTTCTGAAGCCGATTATGCAAATACGAGAGGGAGAAGGCATCACAACATATAGATCCCCCAAATTCCTGCCAGCAAATTGTATCTACAAAAAAATTCCCTGAAAAACCATACCTTTGAATAATTGCCAATAAATGTCTGCGATCAAGGGGCGCCGCTGGCTGCGGCCAAAGATCTAACAGAATCAGTGCTCGTACAAGTGCAATTAGCAGATATAATCCGTGTGATTCCACCCAACTAAAATGTCAATAACAATAAATTCCTGGCAGCTACGCAGCAGAACGCACCGACAAAACATCGAATCAAGATAGCAATGTGATCAGCTCATAACTGTCAGGAGGCAATCAATTGAATTTAGGAGAGGTCCAGCCCAGCTAGGAAGGATGTGCGTACCCAGAACCGAGAGGGATACGCCGCGGACCTCACAGGACCTCGGTTCGCACAATATTTTAGAGGCGTGTTCCGCCTGTCAACATTTTATGTTGGTGGTCAGAGAGTCAAATTGTGGTGGCAACTGCCACGGCAGCCGAGCCACAAAGAAATCCTTTTCGGTGCTGGGAACCTCGCGGGTGTTCCCAGGACAGGTCCTTGAGCGAACAATGGAACAATGGCCAGTCCCTCATGTAACAAAGGCAACTACTTACAACACATTATGACACGAAAGTGAAAACGAAAACTTCTATGGCCCAGATCCTCGGATCCTCGGAATGCCAATGGGCATTTTATTGCCCTTCGTTGTCCTGATTCATTGCTATTGCTCTATTTCTGCGGCTCCCGGTGAGCCGCGGCATGTCCTTGTGGGTCCTTTTGATGGTGGTCAGCGCATTGAATTTGCGTGAACCACAACGAATTTTATTGCTTAATTTTTTGTGTGCCAGCGATTTCTCTAATTGAATTGCGCGATCTGGAACGTTTTACATTTTTCTCCTCAGCAAAGCTCATTATTTATTTGCTTGTGCGGGCCCGACCTCTCCAATATTGTTATTTAATGTAAATGAACTTTATTGTTTTCGCTTTTTTGGTTATGCTTGTTTCTGTGAGCGATTTGGAAATTTTACACGCCTAGCTGGCGAGTAATTTGTTCGTTTAAGCGATTTATAATACCAGAGTCGAGAAGGTATTTTGATTTATTTATTTCTTTCTATAAATTGGAAAAGGTTTGCAGATACACATTTCGAATATTCTATTTGTCATAATTTTTGGGAATATTCCTTGATCTGCAGGAGATTTTTTAAATAATTTATATCCATTATAACTTTAAGGGAACTAAATAAATTTGTAGGGAAGGTAAATCGCAATCTTAGAACTACAAGATATTAAAAACATTGTAACAACCCAAAATCTAGGAATTACAAGACATTAAAAACACAGCTACAACCCTTAGCTGACATATGCGGATCCCTGGATTTTTCTAGCATCTTCATAGGCGGACCAATTACTTTCGGAGGATATCTTGGCGAGGGGCCAGCTGACGCTTCGATTTGTTGGCCGGGTCCTGTGGCACACGTGTTCAATTGGCAGGCATGCGCGCGATTTCGGGGCTCAATTTGGATTTGTAAGCCGAGCCCCGACTCTCTGCGTATCCTTGTCGGCCTCACACCTTCCCCATTCCTCGGCGGCGGCAGCAACCCTTCCGATTCTCCGTTTCGGGTTTTTTTGGGGCTGTGTCCTTTAAGCCGCTTATCCTGCTGTTACTGTTTCGGGCATCTTCCCGCTCCTCTGGCACTCGTGCTGATCGGAAGTCAACAGTAACCGTTGGCCAAGTGCTCCCGCTTCCTTCGAAATTGTGTGTTGTGTGTGTGTGCCCGAACCCCAACCGTAAACGAAACAGCTACAAAAAGTATAATTTCGACTGAGCAAAGAAATGGATCCAGCACTGCGAAAAACTAGGTGTCTCTGGGTCATTTTGGGTGCTTTAATGACAAATCTTCATGATCTTTAGATCAGCAAAAGCCTCCATTAAAAGAGCAATGATCGTGCACCCTTTTTGATTACATTTTAATTACAATCCACTTGAATTTGTCACTTACATATTTAGGTGTTTTAATGACAAAGCTTATTCATGATCTTATGCTGATCTACGCTTCCATTGAAAGGTTTTATTTAGGAAACAAATAGATCGGTGATCTTGCACCCTTTCTGGTTCAATATCAACCACAAGCCTCTTGAATTTGTTCTCAGTGTGGAGTGCGAAGGAGCGTGGGCAACCCAATTTCCGAAGTCAAAAGTGGCACCAGATGACGGCGTGCGCCGTCCGTTTGTTCTGGGCCAAAAGACAGTGCCAGAGCGAGATGGCCGGGCACGGAGAGGTCCTTTTGGAGGAGGAGGATCGGCAAAAGATGGCATATGTTGCACTATCGCTTTGGAGTTGGCTGCTTCTATCCCGCTTTGGCCACTGCCCGGGAGTGGCTCCTTTTCGCTGGCTTTCACTCGCACGCCACGCGGCTCGTCCTGCAGGCAGTAGGAACAATAACGATTATTCCTTATTGTCTGCCCAAAACGCGCCAGTTGGTCGCAGGCGGAAAGGAAGCCCGAATCTCAAGTAGATACATCGCAAACTGCAGCAGTAATAGTAGCAGCTCCTAGATATCCTGAGGGTCTCCCTCAGAAGCCACCGCCGATGCGTCTAGTTACAGTTAACCGAAAGTTCGGCGGTAGCAGTTTGGCCCACGCAATTAAAGCCGCATCAATCAAAATTTAAGGCAATTCAGCGGCGATTCCTAAATGCCATCTCCTCGAGGCAGGTAGGCCAGATTCTCGGGACGGCTAAAATCAAGACGATTTTTGATAGCTTCTTCCTAAGGGAATAATGACATGTGCTAATACTACTCAAGGTAAGATCCATTAAATTCAGATTATTGCATGCAAACTGGCAATATATTGACTATTCAAAAGACGATCTATAAATGATTACTAAATGTGTATATTTGTTGTGGCATTGGAGGTCGTAAAAGTTGCAGTTTGTGTTTTTACTTACTAGTTTCCGTTCAAATGTCTCTCAAATTTAACAGATTCTATACAAAAAATATACAGGTAAACAAAAACAATTTTAAATAGATCAAATTTATCAGCTACCATAAAACAGTGATTTTGCCGGATTTAATGCAATCTAAACACATTTTCCAACGAATTCAATGGCCACCAAGTATGAGAACAATTTAAATTTAATTCTTTGTTTGCATTACAACCTTACAATAATGATTCATATAATTGATTATATTACAAAAGATATTGAAAATACGTATATGTTTGGTAACGTTTCTGAATTAACTCTCATTGCATCGCCTACAACCTTACAATAATGTGGCATATAATTTGTTGGGAAATTTGGGAACTTCAAGATCTTCTGGCTCCGAATAGACAAGCGTCGCGCGCCCACCGAATTCCGTCAGATGTCGGAAAAGGCTCAACAGATGTTGGAGTAGGTGCTACTCTGCCCCGAAATCGTATCTCGGAACTACAAGAGCCCAGCGATCACATCGCCATCAGGGGCAACAACTGTTACAAGCAGTAAAACTAAGATAAAATTCAGACTCTTAGTGAAATTGCGCCAAGAGGCCAAATAAGAAGACGTAGAGGCGCTTGCAGTGGTGCCCAAAAGTATCTGACGGATACTTGGCAGCAAATTCGGTTCAGTGTGGCGAGGGGCAGGTCAAAATAATTTGGAGAGATAGGGATAGCGAAATGGCTGGCAAACTGGCACCAGATCCCCTATCCCTTTCTATGACCAGCTGTTGCCGCATCGGTTGTGGATGCCACATTGTATGGGCATATCGTGTGGCTGCCACGTGTCGTGGGCAAGACCATTGGGCAATTGGCCAACCGGACAGGCCGAACAATGGCCAATTAGTATGCATGCGACTTTGAAAAGTGAACTTGCGATTAGCCACAAAATTGTCCAAAATATGCAGGGACAGTGGAGATTGGCCAAACTGAACAGTTTGGATGAAACAGGTTTGTAATAATAAGTATTTGAGTTTGAACTAAACTAGCCAATGTTTGCGGGCACAGTTTTAAATTAATTCTATAAGTTAGTGACGTTTCACTGTACTGTCGCATATGCAGATACGGACAGCAGATCGGTGCGGCAGCTGTAAAATCAATCAAAAAGTTGTCAAATAAATGTCATGCATAAGCAACAAGTGAGCAGGATGTGGCGAGTTGTTCCGACTCTGCCATCCCGTGGGTGCATAAATTTGTCTCGTTTGTATTTCATCTCTTAGGGCTACATGGTCAGGTACTGCTGGCATTGATCCAGCTCCTGGCGCAGATAGTTGCCGACCTGCTGCACCACCGCCCCGCTGCACCCCTGAGCCAGGGACACTTGCTCCTCGGTGGCCTGGTGCGTTTGCACTAGCAGCAGGGAGGCGTTGTGCATGGCCTGGGCCATGCCCACATTCACCTCGGCCATGCCGTTGATGAAGCACACATTGGATGATGCCGTGGCCAGCGGATTGAGCTGGGAGAAGCCCATTCCTTGGCACTTGGCCGGCAGGTCGGCGATCTGCTGGACGAATCCCTGCACCCTGGCCATCGCCTGCTGGCCATTTTGGCTGAAGTTGAATAGCAGGCTGGACAGGCCCTCGGTGCACACAGTCAGCTGGGACGTAACGTTCTCGTTGAGCTCGTCCAGATTCCAGGCCGGATTGCAGTCGGGATTGGACCCAAGCAGCTGGTTCGTCTCGAAGATGACGTCGCTCAGCTCCGCCAAGGAACTGCTGGTCAGCACCTCGATGTTCGCGCGGATATCCTGCAGGGTGCGAAACATTTTGGCCTGCAGCCGTCCGGTGCTCTCGTCGCTGACATTCACGGCTATCTGCGCCAAATCGTTGACCGCCATGGAGACGGGTCCGTAGTTTGTGGTCTCAATCTCCGTTCGGGGCTCATTGAGGATCACTTTGACGGCCGCTTCGGTTGCCTGAAAAGTAACCGTATGGTAAATACTGAAAGTATGATAAATTTCATAATTCTTACTACCACAGCAAGCATAAAAAGTCCCAGAACCTTAGTTGACCGACTCATGATGGTTGTTTTCGCATCTATTGCGAGTGGCCCCCAAGGTGTGGTGGTTTAAATACTCGTACTCCGGGCATGTGCCCTTTATCTTGAGATAAGAGTTTTTCGTTCTAAAAGAACACGAAAGAACAGGGATTTCCATTTGTCTAATTAAAACGCAACCGACCAGCTGACGGGTTTCTTGTAAACATTAAAAAGGTAAGGCATCCCCATATTTATATCATATTATTCCTACAATACGTATGTGTCTACCATTTCTTACATGCAAAATTTATGAGTAAAAGGTTCACGACTTATTTCATGACTCACTGTTTTTTTTGAGTCATCTTATATTTGAAAATACTCTCTAATGAATGGTTGTAAATGGCCAAGTCTGTCGCATTGTATCTATTGATAAGAAGGTTCTACGGAAAACAACAATATGTCTTGGATATCTTAAACAGTAACATTGTTCGGATTTATAAAACACGGCGTTTGGTGTTGTGGTGTTGTTATTTCGACACTTGACTCAATTAAAAGGCCCACAGATAAATTGTATCGGATAGATAGTAAGCCTTAAATTTAAGGTTGAAGGAGGAATCAGTTTCAAGATGAGTCTCGCGCGGAGTCCACTGATATTGCCTCTCCAGCTGCTCTGGCTGACTATTCTTTCCGTAAAATCTTTAAATTAAATAAAAATAATTTAAAATAACCCAATTATTTAACAGGTGGAAGGCCAACGGGCTTGGGGAAACTATGGACCACTCTATGAGTCTACAAGGCTGCTGATATTTGGCGAAAGCAGCAAGGCGATGGGGATCTGGAACAGAGCCCAGGAAGGCTTCCAAAATCAAACCTATCGACTTGACCTGGCCAAAGAAATGCTAGATGAAAAGCAGCAACAAGTTACTNTTCGCATTGTATCTATTGATAAGAACGGAAAACAACAATATGTCTTGGATATCTTAAACAGTAACATTGTTCGGATTTATAAAACACGGCGTTTGGTGTTGTGGTGTTGTTATTTCGACACTTGACTCAATTAAAAGGCCCACAGATAAATTGTATCGGATAGATAGTAAGCCTTAAATTTAAGGTTGAAGGAGGAATCAGTTTCAAGATGAGTCTCGCGCGGAGTCCACTTATATTGCCTCTCCAGCTGCTCTGGCTGACTATTCTTTCCGTAAAATCTTTAAATTAAATAAAAATATTGTAAAATAACCCAATTATTTAACAGGTGGAAGGCCAACGGGCTTGGGGAAACTATGGACCACTCTATGAGTCTACAAGGCTGCTGATATTTGGCGAAAGCAGCAAGGCGATGGGGATCTGGAACAGAGCCCAGGAAGGCTTCCAAAATCAAACCTATCGACTTGACCTGGCCAAAGAAATGCTAGATGAAAAGCAGCAACAAGTGACTGCCCGTTTGGGAAAGTTCTTCGGTAGCGATTATACGGATGAGTGGAGAGTCTGTTCCAAGGAACACGAACTCCAGGTGGCCCACTTTAATCGAGAGATTGTGGACAAGTACAGCGTTTGCCGTACCTCCTTGGAGACAGCTACGGAGCATTTGGAAGGCGATATTGCGAGGGAAGCAAATTTTTTAAGTACGGCTTCTCAGGATATTTCTGATCTGGCTAAAACCTGTAAAATTTGGCAACTCAAGCAGCAGGGGTTCGATCACGCTGGAGTACTGCTCTGCACGGTGTCCGGGATCGGGGGAATCAATCAGCGAATCAGCAACAGTCTTGAGATTTGCGACGACATTCTGCTGGAGATGTCGATGGAGGACTTGGACACACCTAGTTGTCTGTACTACCATGAAATTAAGATGCAGTTCGACGAAGTCTTCGCTCAGATTGAATCGTGTGCGACCGCTTAAAAGTAGGAAATAAATATCACCCTGATCTGTGCAATTCCGCATATTAGTTCGCCCAGATAGCCATTCATAAAAGGCTATTGCCAATTTGTAATTTGTTTACTGAAACATTGCCCCTGCCGAGGGTTATATATAGAGTAATATACTAGTATGCGATAACGGGCGATTATCGGCGGTTAATCAGCCCACTCGCCACTTAAGGAAATCCAAGTGTGGTATCTGCGATAGTGTTTTACGAGCTGATAGGGTAGCATGTCTTCGCGACTGGCCAGTTGGACTCGATTCGTTGGCCTGACAAAATGTCAAGAGTTGCGCTGCTCCTGCTGGCCTGCGGGCTCCTCTGTTCCCTGGCGAGTGGCCACCAAGAGCTGGAGAATCTCCTGCTGAAGCAGCAGGCGGAGTTGCAGTTGTCCAGCGATGAGGTGGCGGCCCTGCGTCCGTTCTTCCGAGAGCTCCAGGCCCAGTACGACTACTTGTACAGCCTGCAGCTGCAGAAGGGCGATGGTAGTGACCAGAGTCCGAGCCTGAATCAAACAGAGGGCTTGGATGATGGCTACCTCCAGGCCTTTTCGGACTTTAGCAACAAGTTTGACGCCTATTTGGACCAGAAGCCGAGCGTGGTCTACGACACTCAACTGCCCACCATCGAGGAGATCATGGGCGAGCCCAGTCCCGACATGAGTCCGGATCAGAGGGCAGAGTTTGAGGACCTGCGGGACATCCTGCAGGATGTGCTCGTGGAGGCGCAATTCGGGATCGATGATCTTGTGGCCAGGGCCATCAGCCTGGAGACAAACCTACTGAAGCTGAACAAACCGAAGATTGTGACTGTGGCCCTGGCCGGCTTGGGTTACATGTGGAACTACTGGGGCCGCGGCACTCAAGCCGCCTATTGCAGCTACTCCCTAGTGCCGGAGTTCCAGGTGGCCCTGCAGTCCATCAACGAAGGCGTCGACTGCTACACCCGCACCATGGCCCTGGTCCTGCGCATCCAGAACGAAACCGTGGCCGCCGTCAAGGAGGTGAAGAAGAATGTCGGTGGACTAGTGAAAATCTACAAGAAGATTGCCGCCAAGCAGACCACTGTGGGCAAGATCCTCTCGGGCACGGTGAATGCGCTCAGTGCCGTCCGCCGGGTTCACGACATTATCGCCGTGGCCATCGATGTCTACGGCAAGATAAACGACCAGCTGCCGGATGAGGCTCTCATGTCCGTTCAGTGCGGCCAGCAGTTCGTGAACAGCATTCCGCAGATGCTGGAAACGGCGCAGAACCTGACGGTCTGCATTACGTACACGGATCCTGACACGACCGGCTACGAGTTCACCTTGCCGGAGGAGGAGCGCTACTGGAACAATGGCGAGGAGCCGCCACAGATTCCGCACGAGGAGGAGACGGACTGGGATGACGAAGACGACGACGACACAAACTTCGAGGAGGTTGACGACTATGTGGATCACAGATAGGCCATCCGTGAAATTCCCGAAGCAATGGCTAGTGCGATAAGCGGACTGGTAATCGGATTACCCCTTGATAATACTTGGCCGCAATCCAATTAACGTAACGAAAATCGTGATGTTAAATATAAGAATCAATCCGGAAAAAGGAAATATAAGACATTGAGAACTTGCCGTTGATAAATGTTGATGTGGTTTTAAGTGTAACATTAAGAAACTACAAATGAGATCAGATGATCATTTGAAAATACTACAGAAATACGGGTAACTATATTATATCAACTTGGCTATTGATACTGATATATACCTATACATAATAATACCTATAAATTAAGTACGTTATTGGGTCGGTAAAGCATATTTAATTGGACTTAAGTAGGTCACATATTGGAAATCGCAAAACAATGCGGAATACCTCGATCGAAAGCTGATATCCCCACAATTCCTTTTTGGCCAAGAAATACATAGCCAGAATATAAAAGCCGTGAGCCGCATAGACGTAGCATAATCGTCCTCTTACATACTCGTACCATCCCTAAAATCGAAAACAGTCAAGTATACAAAAAAATAAGGCAATTTTATGTCGTAGATAGTACACACAGTAAATGTTAGTGAATATCCATTTCTTGTTCATTATTTTCAGTGTCACATTTCTTCGCACTCCTTCCTACCCTCACAGGGTCTTACTTAAGTAGATGTATGTCTATGACTAGATTCTGGACTTGGGACTAGACGTCGCTCTCCTTCAGTTGACGCACGTACTGTTCGCTCAGGGACTTGTTCAAGTAAACGTCAAAGTCCACGGATGGCGGAGTGACGGCCTGCGGCGTACTCTGCGACTTGAGCACGTTTCGGTTGGTGGGACTGGGCGGCGGCTTCTCGCCGGCGAATGCCTGCGGAATGGCGATCACATCGGCCATCAAAGTTTGCCGGCAGAGGGCGGACAGGGCACTGCCGGGGCCCGTGGGCGAGGGCGAGTTCTTGGGCTTCTTGTTGCCGCGCCGGAGCTTCGAGGTGAGCGTGGCGAAGCCCAATTTGCTGGAGATCTTGGCACTGCGGCTGACGGCCCGTGGCAGGCTGTCGTAGGCACTGGAGGTGCCCACACTTTCCTGATCGGTAGATGCATCTTGCTGCCTCGCACTTGTGTCCGGGACAGCTCCTGCGCCCCTCATGCTGCCCGCACTGATGCTCTTCTGCAGGACAACTTTGTCGTCGGTGCCACCTTTGGGAGTGAGAGGCTCCTGGCGGGGAGTAACCGGAGCACTTTGCAGGAACTGCGCCTTGGCCAACTGCAGGCGGATGGCCCGCTCCGAGAGGGGCGTGGCCGGGCGCTCAGGCCCCAGAATCTGAGGCGGTGGAAACTCAAACTGCTTCGCCTTGGTGGGAGTGTTCGGATGCTTGCGCTGAATGCGCGGCAATGTGTTGTCCTGTTTGTTGGGCAGCACCAGAGGCATCGGGACCGGAGGCGGTGGATACGCCCGGGAGAACGTGGATCCGGAGCTGGTCTTGGCTATCTTGTGCTCAATCTTGTTGCTAACCGTGGCGCTGTGCGACTTGTGCAGCGAGTTCTTCTTGTAGAGATGGGCTTTCCTAGGGGGCACCGGAGGATTGGCTGACTCCGCTTGCCGCCTCGCCTCTGCCAATCTCTGTATACTGTCACTGGCCAGAGGTGGACGCACAAGGAAGGCTCCTCGACGCAGGTTGTCGCTGCTTTGGCACTTCCGCGAGTCCTCCTTGAGTGGTCCTCCTTGAATGCGGTCCAAGCTGATGGATTTATACAGGCTGAGGGGCCGGGGTTGGGACTTCAATCTCTCCAGGATGTCCAATCTGTCCTCGACGGGACTGTCTAGATCTTTTTCGATTACAGCTATGCCCTCGGAAGAGGTAGGTTCCGGGATGGTGGTGAAGAGTTTGCGTTTGGTCTTTACAAAGACATTGGCGTTGGTGTTGTAGTTTCGGGCGTGCGTTTCCGGCAAAGGAGGCGGCACAAAGGCGCCTATTTTGTTGGGTGGAGCAGGCGCTGGAGCAGCCACAGGATCCGGAGCCGGAGCAACACACTGGCTTTGTTCGATCAGCTCCCCTGGCTTGACTTTTAGCAAGCCATAAACAATGTCCTCTCTGGGCGCCACCACTTCCGGTTCATTCGTCGTTGAGCCCAGGCGGAAATCATCGTCCAGGGATCTCTGCTTGAGCCGGAAGTTCTTGCGCCGCAATCGACGCGGCGTCTCCAGGACAGAGTGCGTGTCCGCGTCACTGCTGTCGCTCTCCGTCTTGCTGTTTTGGCGGGAGCCCATCTTCCGGAGACGCAGCAACTTCTTTTTGGCGCACATGCTTCCATTGGCCCCAGCATTCGGATTGGCAGCGACCGACGGGGCAGTGGAGCGACAGAGAGTGCCGGTGGTGGTGCTGGTCTCCGTCTCATGCTCCATCGGAGAAGCGGCGCTGGCACTGGCGCTCTCGTCCTGGGCCAGGCGATCCCGACTGGAGTTGTCGCAGGTGGCATAGGCAGAGCTGGAGTCCAATTGCAGGCCGTCCTCGCTTGTGATGTTTATATCTGGCACAATATCGCGAGGGTAAATATTTGAGCCGCCCTCTGAAAAGCAATTATTGCAACATATACAAATATTTTCTATTTATTTATATAGAGAAATACTCACGTATACTCTGCTTGAGACACTGTAGCGATTCGAATAGTCCCTGCAATTCGTCCTGGTACTCCAGAGTACGCTCCTGCATAGTCTCTTGGCAGCAGGCCTCGTCCAGAGGAGACTTTTCACTCTACAAAGTTAGATGGGACTCAGTTAATAAATACTAATTAAGTGCAATTAAATCAATCACCAATTCCGCCAGGCGTCCCAGCTCGCTCTGTACATCCGAAATGGCATTTAGCACACCCGCCTTCATCAGGTTGTTGGAGTAGTATGGATAAATACTGCGAATGCTCAACAATGCGGCCTGGCAGTCCCGCATCGAGGGGTGCTCCACCAGGTCGGGCGAGGCATTCCTCAGGTTTCCGAACAAATCATCGGCACGTTTCAGTGCACCCAGCAAGGGCGCCAGATTTGTGTGCGACTCAAAGCTCTGCACGCGACGTGAGTTGCTGGAATATTTAAACAAATTAATTCAGTTCCTGCGAGGTTTGTTCGGGTAACCTACACATAGTCGTTGCACTGCACCTCCTCGTACTTGTATATGGGCGTCTGCTGCTCCACGAGGGTGTGGGCTGTAACCAGCGGCGAGGCAGTGTCATGGATGTGCTCCTCCACCTCCACCATCACCGCCTCCGGCTCGTCGTACTTCTTGAACTCGTGATCGGTGAGGGCGTCCGTGCTGTCCTCGATCTCCTTCAGATCGTTCACGTCGTTAAGCGAAAGCGAGGAAGCCTGCTGGGAGATGGCAGGCGCAGGATTGCAGTTGGGCGATACGCTGTCCAGCGAAAGGGATCGACTGAGAGTCGGCGAGTGCTCCGCTGCCACTAAATAGGATGATAAGATAAGTTTTCTTTACACTTTTCATAAGGAAACTTGAGCCCACCTTTATTGCACTCCTTGTTGATGCGTCCCACGTCAATGGGACAGTATCCAGGATGCAGCAGCGCAAAGGTCGAGGCCTCCGGTCCGATCCCCCTGGCCTTCTCCCACTCGTACAGCTTGCGGGTGAACTTGCGCGAGATGCCCTCGAACTTCATCACTTCGCCATCCGACGTCTTCACTTCGATCTTCTTGGTGGTGTGGTCCGGCGCGACAATTGCCTTGAGGCGCGCCAATCTGTGGGAATATTGAACGAATCAGCGCCAATATTTAAATCGTCTTTGATGGTGGACAAACTTTTCCTTGTCGTGGGGCCTGTGCTTGTACCATCGGTCGTCGTCGGATCCACGCCGCGTGGACTGGCCATGCTTGGAGCCGCGCTTGAAGGAATCCGTGTCGGAGATGGTGCCACCGCCAGGAGCACACTTTAGGCGGTTCCATTGTTCTGTCGTGGCCAAAAAGGTACGTTAGTTAAGGCAGATTTTCATCGGAAAATTCACTCACCCAACTTCTTTTGGAACTTCTCGGGCAGATCCTTTTGGTCGGGCAAAGCACACAATCCCTGCCCCTCGAGCTTTACCTGCCCAGTGCTCCAGAGGTTCCAGTCGATCTTTGGCTTCACGTCCCCCTGGCTCTGACTCTTGGTCGTGGGACTAACCCCCGGCTCTGAAAAGGAAGACCCGGAGCAGTTCTGCTGCTTGGCCCGCCATTTGTGCAGCTTCTTCTTGAACTGCGGGGTGAGATTCTGCTCCAGCTGGGCGGTGGACTTGAGCTCGCTGTGCAGCAACTGGGTGGGCGAATGCTCCTCGCTGCTGCGCTTCCCGCTTCCAGAGGCTCCGCCTGACGTCCCAGGCGCCGATCCGCTGCCCATCTTGACACCTGAAATGGAGAAAGTGCGGCCCATTAATAGAGTCTTGGGTCCTTGGTCAGGTGTAGACGAGTGGAGCCTACTGCGGTTGCTGGCGCTGGAACGCTCGAACTGCTTGTGCTTAAACTCCGAATCTAGTTTGAGTACGAGAAGTTGATAACGTTGAAATACCTCGTCATCTTCGATTTGTGGGAAATTCTTACGATTTGGCGTTGTGGGCTCCGAAAAGTCGCCACTGGACATATCCTCGCTTTCTGTAATAAAATTGTGTCTTATTTTTATATGTTGTAAATATTTACAGGTAGTAGAATAATCGATAAATAATACTGACAACTGAAATTCAACATTGCTTTCTAACTTGTATAGTGTTCTTTACGTATTTGAGGCCCTACAAGATTCATTAGCTATATAAATTATATTTTTTAGTTCTGTATAAAGAATCCCAGATAAAGAGTTTAATACTTAACAAAATCTGTTGTTTTTACCATTAAAATGTCAAGAATATTGTTTTTCATTTGATAAATCAGTCGGATCAAACGCTATCGTAAAGGGAAGCACAAGATGTGTTTTAAAATGCTTATCAACCAAGTATTATAAAATAAACAAAACCTCAAGCCGCAGAACTCCTTATCTAAACAAACTTTTGCAATATGAATCACTTAAATTTATTTGTTTTGATTTATTCGTTTTATAGCGCACAGAAAATAATATTTTAATGAAATACTCGGCAACTGAGACTATATGGTTTGTGGTTTTATTTATTAAAACACTTCACCATCGCTAATCGGAATGTATTGCTTTAACTTTTTTGAATCATACTCGTAGACGCGCCTACTAAGTGAATCTTTATGGAATGATTCATATAATAAACTACAAATAAGATGAGACATTTTGTAGTTCGATTCATACAATTATACTGCTATAAAATAGTCCACGCCCCAGGGACTCATGTTTTTAATACGCGCTCCCAGAGCTCACCCACCGAATTCTCCAAATCCGAAATCCGAGTGCCTCGAGGGACTGCTGGGCACGGAGGAGGTACCCGGGGAGTGCACGCGACGCATGCGCGAGTCCTTTGGACTCTTGAGGGGCGAATGCAGCTGCGGCAGATCGCTGCACATCTGATTAACCTGGTTGAGATTCAGCGGACTCGGTGGCAACTTATGCCGCCGGCTGCTGGTGGACTTGATGTCGGCCACATGATCCTCAGGCAGCACTTCGAAGTCGGAGAAGGCCTTGGAGCGACGCAAAGACTTGCTGGACGAAGACTTGGCAGGTAGCGCCGGCCCAGGGGTCGACGATCGCTTGTTATCCAAGCGCTCATCCGTGGCAGATTTCCGCAGCAAAACTTCATGACTGGAGTTCCGGGAGTCACAGCGGGTGTCGCTCTTTGAGGAGTCGCGACCTGAAACAGAGCAGCGATTAATTTACGGAACATTTTATTGAAAATTCATGGGCTTTACGAAAGTTATGGCGACTGCCCGTCTCGAGATCATCCATTGAACTGGCCGAACTAATGGTGCCTGGCGTGCCACCAACGTCGCTGACTATTTGGCCGGAGGAGGAGCTGATAAAGCTGTCCGCCGAACTGCTTCCAGTCGCCACACTTATGGGGACTTGGAGGTATCTGGGGAGGATTACATTTTAGAGGATCTCAACAAGGCTTCATTATACTATGCTCTCACCTCTGCACCTCATGATTGAGAGGCATTAGGATATTGTTTTCCGGCGCCCCTGTTCCCGAGGGCGGAACATTGGCCCGCTCCCACTTAAAGGCGGCCTTCACCTTGGTCCACTTGGACACCTTGGCCTTGGTATCGCTGAAAGAACTTTGTCGCCTGAAAAGGTCATCATCCATCATGGACTTGC
Organism: Drosophila ironensis; assembly: GCA_021223825.1. Lineage (NCBI taxonomy): Eukaryota > Metazoa > Arthropoda > Insecta > Diptera > Drosophilidae > Drosophila > Drosophila ironensis. The sequence goes on along the minus strand of JAJJHQ010008452.1, from coordinate 5,670,444 downwards.
TGCGCTCGCGGATCCTAGACAACAATATTCCTCATGAAATACGAAGTTTACCGAAAATCGACCCTCTTACCGCTTAAACTTGCCGTGCTTAAACGTTGGCACTACCTCTGTTCCCAGCACGGATTCTAGCCAAGTGAGAGAGTGCTCCAGTAAATGCTCGATATCCGTGTCATTAGCCTTGGAGGAGCTATTGGCTGCTTTTGGTGGTGCTCCCTTCTTGACACCTTGGCTTGTGGAGGGAAGCTCCTCCTCCGCTGGAGACACAAGTGGCTTCGGCTCACGATCTCCCTCCTTTTCGCTAGATTCTTTATCCATTACAGTGGCCAGTCGCTGTTCCAGGAATCCCTCTAACAGGGCATACGTTCGAGTGAGCTCATCCATAGCCTCAATGGCGGAATTCAGGCGGGTCTTGAGGGGCTCAATGGTGCCACGATCCCCTCGATATGGCAGGCATTCGGAACACGAGTGCTTGCCCAGTTCACACACCGGAAGGTCCTTGACCTCCCGCCGCTCGAATTTCGGCGAGGCGGAGAGATTGCGGGCCCGAGAGGCGACGGCCGGGAATTGAAAGATGTTCTCCTCGGCCCGACCGCACATGGCCGGTGGTGCTGTGGGCAAGGACTCGAAGTGGTGGAGGTAGGGGACACTTTGCCGGACCCGGGTCCTTCGGGGCTTCGGCGGCGGCTTGTCCACATCCATTTCGAAGCGATGCCGGTGATCTTCTCATGCGCGAAACGCTCAATTAGGATTTGTTTGTTTACTCTGCCAGATACGCCACTAAAAACGCACACAAGACAAGAAAATCCGAGAATTATCAAAATCGGGAGATTGTTTATAAAAGAGGAAGACAAATGTAGAACGTCCGCCGCCTCAGCCACAGCCTCATACATTTCGATGTTCGCCTTAAAGTGTAACGATTAAATCCACGAAATGTAAACAACAATTTCGAAACCCCAATTTCGGCACGTTTCCCCACATGTGCGAAAGTTTTGAATATTTTCTAAAAATATGCACGCGTGTGGTCACTTAACCGAAACGGAAAACAATCCGGAATGCACTCCGTCCTACATGGAATGGCGTTTTTTGGTTTTGATTTTCGGATTTTGGCTCAAAAACTGGATTCCACCGCTCGCCGGGGGAGCCGGAAAGTGAAAGAACAAATAACATCACGTTAAATAGAAGTGCTGCCGCAAATTCAAGCCAAACCAAACCAATCCAAACTATTTTTAAAACGCTGACACTCTTTTGTTTGCCTCCCCATGGCGATAGCCTTATAGCACACACCCATTCCGCATCTCTCGAAAAGTGCGCACACTTCCTTTATTCCACTTTTAGGTTACACGCAATTAATATTTCCAATTTATGCGAAACTGCACGCACGCAGGGGAAACCAGGGACGCAAGTGGTGCTTTTTGGGTGGAGAAGTGGGTGGCGGTACGAGATCATGTGTATACGAAATGTGCGGCCCCCATTACTTTCACTAGGCGTTTCGCCACTTTCCGAGCGTTATATCGAAACTGTTGCCACACATTGAATACACATTTTTCTTTTTCCCCATCAGAATTTTCTTCCTGGCTGCGCTTCTTTTGTTTTATCGGCTTATGCGCAAGGTTGTCGGGCTATTTCTGGTTTGTTGAAAGGAAAAACAATAACAAATTATTACTTGCACTTTTCTTATGCACACTGGGTCGTCTGCCACGCCACAGAGATCTATATTTTGTCGCACTCTCTCGCTGCGGTGTTCGGTCGCGATTTTCCGACTTTTCACGGCGATCCGTATTCCGTAATCCGTGCCGTACCGCCCGTCGGTCGAAGCTATTCTGAGCACGGCGAGTGCGGCGCAGCGCTTTTCATACGCATCACAAAAGTCGGAAAATGCGAGATTTATTTTTAGAGAGGCGAGGGATCTAGCCGAGTGCTCTTGGGGGGATTATAAATTACTCTTAAATGTTCTTGGATCGCTTATATGTCTTTATGATGTGAAAAGTCTTTAAAAACCATGGCAGTCTTCAAAGACATTAGAGCTCTTTCAATCCCATATATATTGGCTATTTTATTTGAAATTACCAAAAAGTATCTTAATATTAACAGTTTACGCAGATTTTGTTCCAAATCATGTTATCTTAATTTAAAAAGCGGTTACTTTTTTTGAATTTGATGACCTGGTTTGGTTTTCAATCGATAAGCCACATGGACACACCAGATTTGTAATCGGACTTCATCCATTCGCCTCTGGTCACATTTGTGTTATGCAAAACGGTCTGAACCCAAAGAATCCCGGCTAATTGGTTGAATTTTGAAAGAAATGCAGTCCATTCTGTCCTCCATGCGGGCGCTGGCCCTGCGCCAGACCACTGGAGACGCAATCCGCCTGCTGCACGTGTCCGCCGTGAGCGAGGCGGCCCGCAAAGGCACCCGCGAGAAGGCTCGCAAGAAGAAGGTTAAGGTGGAAGTCAAGAAGGTGGGATTCATTCCCCACAACCAGCGCAACAAAAAGTGAGTAGTTTTACAATAATCAATGAGATATTAACTCTCCCATCTCGGCAGGGTGAATGTGAAGCGGGCAGACCGGCACGTGGACGACTCCTGGAAGCAGGTGCCCAAGGATGACTGCTATGTGGGGCGCTACTACCGCTGGCCGGTTTACTCTGTGACTGAGGCCATCCAGTGCCACCGGGAGACCCACCATCCGAGCATGTACAACGTGCCCAATGCGCCGCTCAACGTGGACATCGAGCTGAACATGCAGGCCGAGAAGGCGACCCGCTTTGTGGACAACTTCCAGCGCATGGCCATGATTCCGCACAAGTTTGAGCACGGCGAGGAGCGCAAGATCATCGTCTTCACCAAGGGCAACGTGAGTAGATGCAGATATCGCTGCAAACTATCAGGATTATCCTCTTATCTCCCACAGAACGAAGTGCTCAGGCGCATCCTTGGTGGGCGGCGTGGAGTTGATCAAAGACATTACCAGCGGCGAGCTGCTGCTCTCCGACTACCAGTACATCATTGCCCATCCCAACATACTGCCCGAGCTGGTGGCCCTGCGTGGCCTGATGAAGCGCAAGTTTCCCAACCCCAAGAGCGAGACGTTGGGCGCCAATCTCGCCGAGATGATTGTGAAGTTCTCGAGCGGCATCAGCTACAGCGCCGCCAAGGACGAGTACCAGCAGAACTTCGGCCTGATAACGGCCAGCGTGGGAACTCTCGACATGGACGAACAGAAGCTGGAGGAGAACATCAAATTCCTGCTGCAGGACGTGAACAACATGCGGCCCAAGCGGGAGGGCCGCTTCATCACCCGAGTGCTGCTGAAGAGCCCACCCAGCGGGGAGCAGCTGAAGATCGATCCGTTCGTCTACGTGCCTGAGATGTGGGACAAGAGCTCGGCGAAAGTGAAAAGGGAGGAGGCCAAGAAGCAGGAGGAGCCGGCGGAAGTCAAGGAGGCGGTGGCCGCCGCCAATTAGTTAACATACAAGCCTATGTATTTGAATTGTTGATGGGTCCTTTGTGCATACTTTAAAACTTACATCTCCTAGAGTCTAACCAGTCTAAGATACTTTGGCGGCAGAATGGCCGCTCCCATCAGGCCTTCTGGGGGGCGGTGTTTCGCTGCTGGTGCATCCGCAGCATCTCCAGCTGCTTGACGCGCGTGTAGGCGGCGCTGGCCACCAGGACCACCACATTGGAGGTCCACCAGAGGGCCGAGCGCACGTCGTGGTAATACTGGGTGGCGATCACAGTCTGAGCGCAGGCCTTGGCGGTGCCGGAGATGTTGTGTGTCAGCGGCGATGTGACCTGAAATCAATAACCCGATAAGCTGGGTCCCATAAAGATTAGGTGGCCGCTGGCTCACCTTAATTTCCAGGGCCGTGACAAAGCCGATGGCGAAGCCGCAAATGCCGCTGAGGGTCATGGCGGCCCAGAACCACGAGGCAAACAGGTGCGGATACGTGATAATCGTCTCCAGCTCGCCATTGATGATGATCAGCGGCAGAAAGAGCAGGGTGGAGTACAGGTTGTTGTAGTAGCTGAGCAGCCACACCTCCTGGTTGACATGGCAGAGCGACTTCTTCGTCTGGATGGAGAACATGGCCAGGGCCAGCGAGCTGAGCACCCCGAAGATGGTGCCGCGCCAGGAGAAGACCTCGGTGAGGCTCTCCTGGTCGACGCCCAGCCAGAATCCGATGACGATGGCCGCGCAGCACAGCAGGCACTTGAAGCTGGTGCGCTGCCGCAGGATCACGTAGGTGAGCACGACACTGAAGACGGTGGTCAGGGAGCGGCCGATGTAGTAGAAGGCCACTGTGACGTACGTAAGCGAGAGATTGTTGGCCCCAATCATCAGGGTGTACAGCACGGACAGCGGCAGGATCTTGCGGAAGGTGTCGATGTCCAGGGGATTGCCCTCCGGGAAGGTGAACACGGAGGGATACTTCCTGCTCAGGCGGCTCATGGCGAAGCAAATAAGCGTGGAGACCACGCACTGGAACCAGGACATGAACAAGGGGGCGCCCAGGTTGACGGTGTCACTGCTCAGCAGGTGTTTATTCACAAAAACCGTCAGAATGGAAGTGACCCTGCGGATGGGGCCGGGTGAAGATTGCTTGCAAAAAACCTATGCCTGCCACTTACCAGTAGAGGGCCACCACAAAGAATATCTTCAGGTATTTGTTCACCAGCCGGTTGTGCTCCTCTAGGTTCTGATACATTTTGGAATCCTGTTTGAGCGGGATTTGTGCGGGGAGAAAAAACTGGGCAGGTCTTTTACACGTATTGGCTAGCCGGTCTGGCGATCAGCTGTTCTCGAGAGATATTTACAATGGACAGCGAGGGTGGTTCGCAAAGTTGTTGATACCCTAAAAAAATACCAAATTCGCTGCGATGAATGAGCAGGGGTTAATGCCCGATTTATAATAACAAAACATCTGCCATGCTTATGTGAACTTTATTGAAAACAACTCGTGTTAATTCATATTAATGACGATTCGTTATACACGTCTCTTGGTTTTAGTGGTATTAATGTATAATATTTGTTCGGATCTCCATCTCCATCTCACTTCTCCCACTCGCGGAACTCGGTTCCGTCGGGCGGCTTGACGGTCACCTTCTCCTTGGAGACCTCGCCCCAGTTGGTGCTGAGCACGGTGCCGCCGGACTCGGAGAATGACTTGTTCATCGCCTTCTGCACCTCCGGCGAGGAGGTGCTGTAGATCCTCTTGAATAGATTGTTGAGGGCCGCCTCCTCCTTGGCCTCCTTCTCGTCGATCTTCTCCTCCTCCTTGACCAGCCGATCCCAGTTCTTGGCCTGCGCCCGCGAGGGTGCCTCCTCCTGTGCGGCTTCCGGGAGCGGCTCCTTCTGCTCCAGCCCCTCCCAGCGCAGGCCGGTGAGCTTAGCCAGCGTTATCTCCACCTTGGAGGGGTAGGCCTTGTGCGAGGACCGCTCCACCACGATCGGGTGCTGCAGCTTCAGGTCCAGCTCGTACCCGTCGGCGCTCATCTGCAGGCGCTGCTCCCCGATCGTCACCTGGTAGTTCTTTTCGGCGGCATTCTTCAGCAGAACCGTCACCACCACCTTGCTGTCGGACTGGTACCAGTCGTGGCGCACAGACATGATGACGGATTCGGTCCCGATAGGGTGCTACGCTCTAGACTTGGATCTGGGCTAACTTCTAACGGGGATTCGGACCTGGCCGCAGCCTGCTTGGCGATGGAGTCGTTTCGAGTTTGGTTTTGGGTCAGGTTCTGGCGCAGACACCAGGCAATAGAGATGACAATCCAGCACACTTATTTCCCCAGTTGTTGTACAACAAACACAGGCAGGGCAGCCATCGATAGAGCTGAATCGATATGTGTGACCGTTTGTGGGGCGCGAGCTTTTTAAATTGCCAAGTCTTATGTATCCATAATAAAGATTAATATAATGTGCTTTACTATTCTTTAGGGAAACTATCAGCAACTGCTTTATGGTAATGATAGGGGCTTGACCCAAATATTACAATATTACAATATTTTTGGGTCCCATAGACTTAAGGAGCCCCAAGAAACCCAAGACCCATCTCTCATAATCAGAGCAAATTAATAAAAATTAAATAATAAAAAACCTTAAATTAAAATTATGTTAATGGAATAAATAAGTAAGACATTTAAAAAGTGTAGATTTTCTTTACCAGCTATGTTTTAAACATTTATCCATTTTTGATACGTTACACACGTTGATATAGCAGCTATTCATAGAAACTTCCACTATTAGCCAAAGACATAGAGCAGCCGCAAACAAAGTTTTGGGCAATTTACGTGCACTTCAACTTTCGCAATCAATACATCGGGGCTTGCGAAAACAGCACTCACAGCCAAAAGCGCATAAGACAGCAACACAAATTTTCCGCGCTCGCTCCCTCCCCCGCCATGAAATCCGCATCTATCCGCATCTAGTAGCTCTTTCAAAGTTTTCCCAAGTGACAGAGCAGATAAAAAGGCTGAGGCAGGAGGCGGACCAAGTTGTCCAGAAACTATTTTCACTTTTCAATTTTATGATTCGCAGTAGCAATGGCTGCAACCCAAAATCGAACAGCAACGGATGATGCCGAAACTATTTCTAGCTTGCTAAGAATTTAGAATTTTTGGGAAAAATGCTGGTGCAGTTTTTGAAATGGATTCTGCCTTTTGGATTCTTAGATTTACCCAGGTAACAATCTGAACCAATATAAGATATAATTTGAAGTTTTAATGGACAAAAGACTAGAGTTTGGTTGCATCAAAATTTGTTGAAGATACGACATGCATATACACATATAACCCCATTTAATTTACATTTTTCCACAACCAAATTATGCTAAATTTTAATGGAATTATTGTTAAAAGCCAATGCTGTGTAATGCAAGATTTATGGCACTTACGTTATATGGGCAGGTGTGGTTGAAGTTTGAATAAGACGAAAATAAATCGAACAGGTATGCAAACACCGGATTCACTTTGCGATTTTGTAAAAATTTACACCCATCAACTGTGACGTTGTACAGAAATGGCTTGTAGCCGTTTAAGCGTTTGTATATAGCAAAGTTCATCTGAAATGCGATAAACTTTAGTCAACCGTTTCAAACTGAAAAGTTAGTACATACTTTTACTTTGAAAACGGGAATTTTATGCAATTTATAGCCTTTACTGATACGTATTTGTAGGTCCGGTTAATTGACTTGAGAAAACAGTATTCAAACGAGACATATGATTCGTCCAACTGTACACTTTGTAAACTCGAAGGTAGAGCGCACCTTTGAGTATTCAAAAAAAAGGTGTTAATTATGCGAAATTGTTGTGTTAACCTCGACTCACTTGTCCGATGGTAAAAAAGGCCATAAAAGGCCAAAACAAAGCCTGCCACAGGTTCATGAGGGAAAATATTCAATTTGTGGAAGACGGAATGTTGTAATACAGGCAGAGACTATAGTCGAATGCCAACTGAATTGTTTATCTATGTTTTTTGCAGCCATAATTACATTAGCATTAACCTAATTTAACNATCGCATAGATATAATTTTCCCGACCATACTCTTTCATTGCCAAGGCTTGTTGTTTATCATTAATAACCTTGGATTTATTATACAATTATGTAACATGATTAATATTAGTCATGTGTAAGTTATCTATTATGAGAGTATGAATAAACAATTTAAATTTATTGAGAATTTATTACTAAACTTGAGAAATGTACATATGTAGGTAAAATACAGCGAACATTCTCCCAAGCGTATGGAGTTTACAGCATCAAGGGGAAATCTTTACATGCTGTTTCGCTTCCCATTTCTCATAGGAATACAGAATTATCGCATGCGATAAATTCACGTGCATGTGCTGAATCTGTAACATAATTTACTCGAGTAGAATTTTACTCGTTGTAGAATGTAGAATCAAGGTACCCCAGGCATGCTCATGTAAAATTTGATTTAACTTATTTAAATTGACTCGATATAAAACAAACTTAACAAAAATTTATATCAATCTTATACTCATAAAAACTATCAAACATCTAAGAATATTCACATTTCATGAAAGTTTTATTATTGCTACAAAAGATTAGAGAAGTATATTGCTATAAAGTCAAGAGTAAGATAAATATGTAACGAATTAAAAATAAAAAGAAACCCATAGAATTTATCATCCTCTGCTGGTGCTTTTCATGTTTTAATATCTCGCAATTAAAGAGGTTATATCTAATTACGCTTCAGCTGCTAAAAACAACCGGAACTGCCAGTTTGGAATCTAAATTTATCGAAAACTTTTAGTTAAGCAAATATTGATGTCCTTTTGGGGGGGTTTTGTGGGCGCCGAGATGTGTGCACTTGGCGGCGGGAGCCGTGCCTGTGGCATACAAATGGATTTTGCACTTGCAGTCGCAAGCTTGGAGTGATATGTGGGCGAAAACATAGCTGCCTCCTTACATACTCGCGCAAGTGTGAAATAGTTGTCGTCCTCAATCTTTAACCGTTCCGTGTTCGGCTGGTGGTCGATTCAAGGATAGAAGGGGGACAGGGGCCAGGACAAAACGCAGAATGGAGACTACCCACAATTGACAGCAGCATTCGCCAAAAAAGTTGCCTTCCCGGGCACTTTGCGCTCAAGTTCTTGTGGCTAATGGAGGCAATTTATGTACAGCAGATTGTATAAACAACTGCAGTGCAGTGACATCGACCTTTGTCACCATGCCACCCTCCTCCTCCTGCAGGCCATGGCCACTGATTAATGTCTTAAAATGAAAGCAGCCATAACCGTAAACCTCTATTTGGGCAGCATCCATCCGCTGGCGCAGTCGTTATTTGCATGATAAAAAGTGAAGTGGTTGGATGGCCGGTAAAGCACCGCAGGTAACTCCTTCGCCCCCAGATTACTGCCTGGCAGCTGCAATTTTAAGCAGCCAGAGCGCCATAAAAGCGTGCCGGGGGAGATAAAACCAAGAACACTCCCTGCCAGGTTCGCATTTTAAGTTGTCTGATTAAAAATGCTTGAGCATTCCATGCTGGTGGCCACCCAAACTGGCTTTGATAGTTTGATTTGTTTCCATTTGTGTGCCACTCCCCGCAGCGCATGCCAATTATTTTACACTGTCATACAGTTCAAGAAACAGTCTAGAAGATACAACACATGTTTAAGCGCTTAAACAACAATCTCCGGGCTAATATTCCCGCCTCTTGAAATAGTATTTCATACGTTGGCGTTGGTATTAACCCGTCAGCACTCCTCCCTTTTGTTTGGGATAGAAAATAAAGTTTAGAAAGTCTAGAAAATGAAGTTTATTCAGGAAAGCCGAATAGTTTGACAGTGCCCGCGTCGCGGCGCCTGTCGCCCATCTCCTTCTCGTCGCAGGCGTAGGCTAGGAGGTACTGCTTGGGATGCCAGGACACCGAGAAGGTGGAGGCGTCCACGTGGATGTTGGTGACCCGTTCGCCGGTCTCCGTGTAGGCCACGTCGATCATGAGATCCTCGCTGGCCGAGGCCACCAATCGCTCGTCGTGGCTGAAGGAAATGGTGCGCACGGGCCACTCCAGGCGGCTGATCATCCGCAGGCAGGCCAGCTCGTTGGCGTCCCAAATCGAAACCTGGGCGTCCGCCGAGCCAGTGGCGAAGTATTTGCCTGAAAAAAGCCAGTTAACCATGGAACTTACGCTCTTAGAGAGGTTTGTAGCTTACCCGTGGGCCCAAACTCGATGCAAATGCAGTTGGCGGGGTGCGCCTTGAGCATCATGTACTGCTCCAGGCTGGGATAGCTGAGCACGTGCATGCAGCCCATGCCGTTGGTGAGGAAGAACAGGTCGTTCGTGTTGTTCCACGATATCTCGTTCACCTCGAAGCTGAACGGCTCCTCCGCGCGGATCTTGTGGGTGCGCGTGTCGATGAACGTGATGAGGTCCTCCTTGTTGCCCACGGCAATGGTCTTGCCGTCCGGCGACCACGCAATGTTGATGTTCTCCCCCTTGGTGCTCGTGACCGACACGCACTTGGCTATGCGTATGTCCCAAATGCGCACCGTCTTGTCCCCGCTGGCAGTGGCAAATATGTCGGGATGGGTGCGATGCCATCGCACCTGATCCACGGAGCCAGTGTGGCCGCGATAGGTGTTGCCCTTGAGGAAGCGGTCCCGGTCGAGGGAGAACACGCAGACGGTCTTGTCGAAGGAGCCCGAGGCCAGGTACCGGCCCTCGGTGTTCCAGCAAACCGAGTGAACCTGGCGGGAGGGATTTAATGGAGATTTAAGTGAATCCTCCAAGGCAGAAGGCACTGCCGCCACTCACCTTGCTCATGTGGGCGCGCTGCTCGCGTATTTTGCTGTGGGTCCGAAAGTGGGACTTCAGGTCCTCAAATGTTTGCTCTGTGCGACTCATGGCGGGTCCGTGGGTGCAGGAAATCGGTTTAATTAATCTAAATCAAAGAAAACAAAAACGCCGGCTGGCAAAACCCAAACAAATGTGGTCCAGTGTGACCGTACGCCAAAACTTCCATAACATTCCAACATGGTCTCTAGCTTGCTATCGATTTTGAAATTGGCGGTCTTTTTAGTCAATGTTTGGTTTCAAAATTAATTGAAAAATATGTTTACAGTTGCAATTGTATCATTCCAAGACCAACACAAACACACAAATGATAAACTAAACTTTATTCAATTGAACTTCTGCAACAACTTATTTGCTAGGGAAATACCAATAAATAGGGATTAAATGCCAACATTTATCAGTTACCAACGACCTGAAATGCTTCACGGATGTCTGTTGTTGCGCGGTGGTTCCCCCACATGGCGGTCGCTCTTGTCGTGGATGTGGACCGATTCACTTAGCTCCACATTGGCATGCAGGGCAGCATCGTTGGCATTCAGTTGGGCCTCCTGGGCAGACAACGTGGCCTTCTCCGCCGCATCGCGGGTCTCCTCGTAATCCAGGCGCGCCGCATAAGCATGCGACTCGGCATGTTCCAGCTTGGACTTTGCCTGGGCCACCATGTCGATCTGGGAGGCCAATTCGGCCGCCGCCTCTGACGCAGCTTTTTGTGCCAGCTCGGAGGCCGACTGGGCATTGTTGAGGGCGGCAGTCAGGACGCTCACATGGTTAATGGCCTGTTGGGCGGCGTACTGGGCCGCCTTAGCCGATCGTTTGGCCTGCTGCAGTTGCGTTAACTCGTTCTCCATTGCCTTGTGGGCCTCCACGCTCTGGTCCTCGAGGCGCCGCAGCAAAACCTCCTTGCCCTTCAGCACGGCCACCGCTGTTCCGGCAGCCTGAGCCGCCGCCTGGGCCAACGTGCTCTTGGCCACATAGGACGCCTGCTTGCCGGCCGCATTCTGACTGGCCACCGCCGAAATGGCCTGGTCCGCCGATCCCTTGGCAATGCTGCGAAGTCCATTGTCCGCCAGGTAGCTGGCCCCGACGCTGCTGCCGCCTCCGTTGTGCAGCGTGTGGACAATGTACTCGGCGTTCTCGTAGTGCGACAGTTTCGAGCTCTTGGCCGGCTCGAACTCGTCGTGATTTATAGCCTCGAAAGTGTACGGCGGCACCTCGTGCTCCACAATGGCCGTCTGCTGCGGCACTGGGCCTTGGCGCGAGGGCGGCGGTGGTGGCGGCGGCACGTTCAGGTGGTAGTGTCCCTCCTTTCGCTTCACCTTTCGACCGAGCGCCGGCATGGCAGCTAAATGAATAGGGGAAATCCGAGATTAATTGGGGATTTGCATAGTTCAATCGAGGGGGCTTACCCGAGAGCAGAGCCAGGAGGAGCAGCAGCTGTGCGATCGACGGCATCGCGTACCGAGTGGTTATGCAATATGCCACAGCAGGAGAAAGGAAGAAAGCCGCGCAACCGGAAGTCGTGGGACTATCTGAGATTCAAGGAACGAGTCTTGGTTCAAGTTGCTGGGTCCCAAAATGCAAATATAGGTGCGGTTTTGTAATCTCCGGAAATGGGTTTCCTAAAAACACAGAGCGATAATAAAATTAGTTTCTTCAAACATCCTATTATCTATCAATTTTATTAGTAGTTCCTGGAACCCAGTATCTGGCTGTTTTTTGTTAATAAAGACTAAATACTGTAGAAATACATGGAAAGATACCCACAGTAATAGATTTAATTATTAACATGCCAATGTAATAATGAGTATATGATCATAACCTATGTCCGAATAAGATGTTTAAATTCAACAAACTATCAAATGGAATCCTGTATCTAATACTTAATATTGGAGAAATAGATTTAATAAACTTTGTATAGCTATGATCGGGATTCCTTGTCCTACCACTGCTTCCCGTGGCAATATTTTCCTGAGTGTAAAATCAAATTGCAACCGGTTGCAACACCTGGTCTATTAGCTAATAGATGATGGCACTTTCTTTCATTGGCTCTAGGATGGCCGGGGCAAGTAAATAGTAAGTGTGTCACGGACTGATATGTTCCACAGGAGAACCTGTTTATTTTAAGGCCACCCAAACTGGACAACTCACAAATCATGCAGTAATCACTCAAGTTGACAGACCACTCCAACGCACTTTGCACACGCACGAATGCTTACTTCCGACGCGAACGTCCTGCCTGGACCGGAGCCAAAGTGTTTCTGTGGCCAGCTGCCGATCGGGCGATCTCCTCGAGCGGCCGGCCAACAAATCCAATGTCGATGGACGGGTTCGGTGGAAAACGCTTTTACTTTCGCACTCGGAAAAGCTGGGAACAGCGGTGGTGCGGCCTCGGCGAAGATTGCAGCCGGGCACCGGAGGCGCCATGTATTTATAAACAAACTGGTCGCCTCGGGACCAAAGAAAGTGCAAACTCGTTGGCCTGTCGTCTTTCTTTATGAGTGGCCCGGGTTGGCCCCGGGAGGGGGAAATAACAAATCGGTGGCAACAACAATGGGGCTGGGTCAATGCTACCCATGTCGGACGATTGGATAATTTGCAGGCGGCGCAATTATGGAAGAGCCTCTAATTGCCATGAGATGCTTTAAGTGTCCGCTCCGGGCGAGGCCACCGAGATTGAATGTGCCAAACGCTCGAGTCCGGCGTTGATTGTTTATTGTTATTGTTTGCTTTCTCGCCAATCCGCGTGCGAACACGGAGGCGGAGTCGGAAGTTTGTTTGGAGTGGAGTAAGAGCTCAACACACATCTTGATGGCTCCTGAATGATGCGGCAATCAGCAGTTCGAGAGTGTTTATTTCTAATCTGCAAGAGTCTTTATTTGTCCAATCGAAACGGTAGAAAATATACATAGCAAGAAAATAATTGAATTGACACTCTAATGCGCGTTTTGAATGCGCTGATTCCACAGACTGTAATACAGATCTGCCCGTCGTCTCTCCCGGGCGGCTCTTTGCCTGGCCTCGTGGGCGGCACAGGCCGCCTTTTCCGCCGCCGTCTTGGTACTTTTGAAGTCTATCTTGGCCGTATCCAGCTGCTTGAGCAGCATTTCCACCCGCTTCTTGGCCGCCTCCACAAGCTGCTGTTTCGCCGTCAGCTCCTGCTGGGCTGAACTGGCCACGTGCTCGGAGTTGGCGACATTATCCTGCGCGTTCTTTGCTGCCTGGATGAGGTTCTTTACCTGAGTATCCGCCTGCTTGGCCGACTCCCCGGCGGCTATGTAGGTGTTCTTGGTGGCCTCCAGCAGCACCGACTCCTCGTGCACCACCAGCTCCCCCTCCTGAACCTCCGACTCCAGTTGCTCTACGATCAGCTGCTTGCCCGCCAGCGCCGCTTCCGCCGCCTTGGCCGCTGCATGGGCCTTGTCGGCCAGCTGCTGCTTCACCTGCCGGGCAGCCGCCTCGCCGGCCTCAATCTGGGCATCGGACGCGTCCTTGGCCTCCTTAGCGGCCTTCTGGGCAATGCAGGAGGCCTTAGACCGGGAAGGGCAATCGAGTTTTATAGGACACTTTCTTTCATACTCCTGGTTGGGTTCGGACACCTCTTTTTTGCCGCAGTCATCCATTGCGGTGAGAGCAGCCACATCATCAGCGGGCTGAAGGGGATGTCCTTCAGTTAGAGTAGTTTAAAGGGATACGCCAGTTTTACCTGAAGTTTGTAACCATTAGAAGGAACTGAAAATACCACCAAGAGCAGGAATAGTCTCGATATATTTCCCATGATTTGCACTAAAATCAAATTGAGTTGATATTTATCCAAAAGGTAGCATGAGAGTAGGAATAAAACGAATTGTTGCTGCCCGACTCTAAATTTATCATGTAAAGCTTACATTATACAAGTTTACATCCTCAAGCTTATACACATGTACATATATTAAGCATAAAAAAAATGGTGGAACAAGGATCAATAGAGGCGGAGTTATTTTTAAGGGCGTTCCCAAGTAATAACGAAACTTTAATCGCGTTTTCCCCCACACACGATAGCTAATTATTTGTAGATTATAAAGATATTTTGTAGGTATATTGTTTTCTGATAACCCAAACTTGGCGTTTTATTTACCCTTCTTAGGTATCCCCTTGACGAATTTTATTGGGACGAAAGATCGAGATTTCCAAGCCCTTCTTAATTAAAAAAAAAAATAACATTAAACATGTCATTGTATTTAGTAGAAATGGGAAAAAAGCTAACTAAAATATTGCTCCCCATGAGCAAAGATCCTTTTGGCTCGCTCTGTTTTAACAGTTTGTATCTATTTGAATTCAACCTTTCCCACGAAAAAGTGATTTGACATTAGAGTCTCCCAAAAACATAATCAAATATTTTAAATGAGCGCTTTAATTTATGTATGATGCGAGATTCCAGATGCGTTGCGGGCCCTCGGTAACGGTTATATTGGTTGCAGTGGTTCTATTGGCGAGTTTATCGGATGCTGCCAGGCGACCCAACTCGCAAAGCGGACCCACCACCTCCCCCCTCTGCAAGTCCAACGTGAAGTCCAGCTTGATGGCCTCGCAGGCGGCGAAGGAGGCTAAGGACGCCAATGATGCGCAGTGTAATGCGGCACATGCGGCAGAACTACGGGTCAAGAGTGTGCTGGCGGACAAGGCTACCCAGGCGGCCAAGGCCGCGGAGGTGGCGCTGTCCGGGAAAAAGCAATTGCTCGACGAGCTCGCAAAGAACCTGTGCGAGACACAACGGGTCATGGAGGAGATTAAGCGCATCATAGGCAACAGTTCGTGCGGCATGAAGGCGGAGCTCTCGCGCCAGCACCTCCAGAAGAATGTGAACATGATCAGAACTCTCTACTCGCAGATGATCATAAACCTGAAGAAGTTTCAGCAGGTAGCGACCAGCGCCCAGCGAGAAACGGATCAAAAGCGGAGGATCCTGGAAGCGGCCAAGCTGCGACTGGACGAGCTACACGCCTGCGTGAAGCAGGGTCGGGATGATCTGGAGGCAAACCGCCAGTTCGTCAAGAAAGCGAAGCTCGCCGCCAAGGATGCCAAAGATCGCATAGACACGTTAAGACAGTTGGCCTCGAGGATCAAGACTCTCAAGCGCAAGGACCTGAACTCCCTGAAGCGCTACTTGCGACAAAACAGAAAACACCGCAAGACCCCCAATCCGATGAGTTGACTGTTAGTCGTGGTGCTTAAATTGTTTATATTTTTTAATATTCAATATACAGGTTACCTAGTCTATGACGCTTTAATTTGATGGGTAATCTGATGGCGCATCTTACTTCGATGGGATTATTTTATTAGGGCCATATTGGTTTATAATAGACAACCGAAACATTTTAACTTTAAATTCTCGTAGATAATTTACACAAGAATCAAAATATTAATCGCAATAAGCAACTATCATATAGCTGGCATATTCCACAATAGTAATAACTTAGATCTCCAGATTAGATTTAAGTTGTGGTTATAAATATTTTATCTTTCAAAGGGTTAGTAATTAAATTATAGGGTGAAAAGCAAAATGCATAACTCTGTAAATCAAGCTTAAGTTAATGCGATTACTTAATGATGAAAGACAAATAAATAAAATAAACATATTAGACAAGCCAAATTGTAAAATCAAAGCAAGCGCTTGTCGGCGGACTTTGGTCCACCCTAAAAACGCCTATCAATTGTCGCGGCAATACTAGTAGGATTTCGGCCGGATCGCCGCCTGGCCACACCGATTTCCATCCCCAGCCGCGTTTTTCCGTGAAAGTAGAAGAACTCGCCGAAAAAAGCGAAGAAACCGAAGAAAACGAAGAGGCGGATAAGCATCCTCGATCCACGAGCAACACACGCACACGCAAGAGATGGCGCGAAAGAATGCCCCGGCCGAGGACCTCTCGAACGTGGAGTTCGAGACGAGCGAGGACGTCGAGGTGATTCCCACCTTCAACGCCATGAACCTCAAGGAGGAGCTGCTACGCGGCATCTACGCGTACGGTGAGTTGACGCCGTGTGTGTCTGTACACCCCGAGCCGGCTTAGCTATAATCGGATACCTTTCCCCGCTCCCCCTCCCTGGCAGGTTTTGAGAAACCCTCGGCCATTCAGCAGCGCAGCATCAAGCCCATTGTGAAGGGACGCGATGTGATCGCCCAGGCGCAGTCCGGCACCGGAAAGACGGCCACCTTCTCCATATCGATACTGCAGAGCCTGGACACCACGCTGCGGGAGACGCAGGTGCTCTGCCTGTCGCCCACGCGCGAGTTGGCCGTCCAGATCCAGAAGGTCATCCTGGCCCTCGGCGACATGATGAACGTGCAGTGCCATGTCTGCATCGGCGGCACCAACCTCGGCGAGGACATCCGCAAGCTCGACTACGGCCAGCACATTGTTAGCGGCACCCCGGGTCGAGTCTTCGACATGATCAAGCGACGTGTGCTGCGGACGAGGTGGGTTCCCCTGCTCCCCCCAGCAATTACCCATTTAAACACTCGAAACTATCCTGTTTTAGGGCCATCAAGATGCTGGTGCTGGACGAGGCCGACGAGATGCTGAACAAGGGCTTCAAGGAGCAGATATACGATGTGTACAGGTACCTGCCGCCTGCCACTCAGGTGGTCCTCATCTCGGCCACCCTGCCCCACGAGATCCTCGAGATGACCTCCAAGTTCATGACGGATCCCATACGCATCCTGGTCAAGCGGTAAGCAGGGCCCCTGTGAGGTGTGAGGTGGTGACCCTCCTAATTCTGGTTCTTTGCAGCGATGAGTTGACGCTGGAGGGCATCAAGCAGTTCTTCGTGGCCGTGGAGCGGGAGGAGTGGAAGTTCGACACGCTGTGCGATCTGTACGACACGCTCACCATCACCCAGGCCGTCATCTTCTGCAACACGAAGCGCAAGGTCGACTGGCTGACGGAGAAGATGCGCGAGGCCAACTTCACGGTCAGCTCCATGCACGGCGACATGCCGCAGAAGGAGCGCGACGAGATCATGAAGGAGTTCCGGGCGGGCCAGTCGCGGGTGCTCATCACCACCGACGTGTGGGCCCGCGGCATAGACGTCCAGCAGGTGTCGCTGGTCATCAACTACGACTTGCCCAACAACCGTGAGCTGTACATCCACCGCATCGGCCGATCGGGTCGCTTCGGGCGCAAGGGTGTGGCCATCAACTTTGTAAAGTCGGACGACATTCGCATCCTGCGCGACATCGAGCAGTACTACTCCACACAAATCGACGAGATGCCCATGAACGTGGCCGACTTGATCTGAACAACTCTTTCTAATTATTCACCTAACACACCATTTCTAGCAATAATAACGATCAACATGAAGTAAATACATTTGAAGAGTATTTGGCTTTCAACAGATGCAACCGAAATCTGTGTAATAATAAATAACACATAGGAATTTAATACACAAACCAGTTTGTTTTTGAATGTCAAAGGGGAGCGGGTGGTAACCGAGTGGCGAATACAATTAATTGCGTTTTGAGTGAGTTAGCACTTAACAATCGCTTTCTTACAGCTAATGAATTAAAACTTACAAATTGTCATACACGTATGTACACTATTCACCTAGCTAAAGACTTTGGTTAAGCGAAAAAGCGCGCTTAAGTTTAATTTAAACTAAAAATCCGCTGGAGCTGATCGCCTCAGCTTATGACCTCCGGTTTCTGAGGCAGCGGCACGTACGAGCTTGCGGATGCGGTGATTTGGGTCGATTGGCGTTGCTTCTTTGACTCGTCCGCCTTCAGAAGGGTCCCCAGCACAATGCCCAGGAACAGGATGAGGCCCACCTGGTGGTTGGAGAAGAACTTCTTGGCGCAGTCGCTGGGGTTGTCAATGTTCAGCGAGTAGATCTAGAGAAAGGCATTTTCAAAGTAACCCCTTGGGAGATAGAGCTATCGAAGGGACCTACCTGCTGCACTAGATGAGCCCCCACAACGCCCACGGCCGCGTAGTAGGGCAACGTTTGATCGCAGGCCATTCCGGCCGTGGTCAGGCCCGTCAGCATGGCAGCCGTGAATCCGGAGAGCCAGACTTTGGTATTCTCGCCGAACCGCAGGGCCGTAGACTTCACGCCTATCTGCAGGTCGTCGAGCTTGTCCTGATGCGCGTATATCGTGTCGTACACAATCGTCCAGCACACGCCGGAGAGGTAGAGCGGCAGGCAGGCGGCCAGGCTGACGCTGCCCTGGGTGGCGCACCAGCCCAGCAGGGCGCCCCAGTTGAAGGCCATGCCCAGCACCAGCTGTGGCCAGTAGGTGACCCGCTTCATCAGCGGATACGTTATGACCAGGCCCAGCGAGCTGGCGCCCAACAGGATCGACTGCCAGTTGAGCTGCACCAGCACCAGGAGGCCGAGGCTAAGCTGCGCCGAAAGGAACACAATTGCGTCGAACTGGCTGATCTTCCCGGAGGCCAGGGGACGCGTCCTGGTGCGCTCCACCTTGGCATCGATGTCCTTGTCCCAGAGATCGTTGATGGTGCAGCCGGCGCCGCGCATTATCAGGGCCCCGGTGCCGAAGAGGCCCAGCATGGTGAGGTCCGGCCAGCAGCCAGCATCCGCGCTGAGGGCAATGCTCCAGGCGCAGGGCCAGAAGAGGAGATAGGTGCCAATGGGCCGGTCAATGCGCATCAGTTGGGCGTACGGCTTGGCGGCCGTCACAAGCTCCGCCAGCGGCGTCTTGGGCTCCGTGGCATGCGAGGTGGTCATGCTGCGGGCCCACTGCAGCTCCTGCACCATGGCAATCCTCTCCAGGTCGTATCGTTGCACTCCAATCAGAGCACGCGCCGGCACAGCTGCTCGCAGTCGCATGTGGCTTGTTGTTGCGCCCGCCAGGGAGCTGCGAAGGTGAGTCGCGCCCTGCAGTCGCAGGTGTCGCAGCGCAAACATTGCTATCTAGCGTCTCCGGGCCGTCGGGGATGTCACTGGTTGCAGTTATGGCATTAAATCGAGTAAATTGCACTCGTAATATGAATGGCAAGAGGTTGGAGGAGGATACTTCGGTGGGCAGACCACCGGGCCGATAACGATAACGATACACGCGGCAGCTGGTAGAGAATATACCACAAAATACCACACACGCAAACATATTTGAAAAATCCCCTTACCTATTTTGGTTAATTTCTTTTAATTTCATAATTTTTTTCCGCTTTTACGCATGCGGTTCCATTCAATGTAGTAAATTAAAGAATAAAAAACCTCTGTGGCTTTTCCAATACAAGATTTCTAATTGAATTCAAAGAGCTAATCGTAATTAACTGAAATGATTGTCCTGTACTCTAGTATTGACAAAAAATGTTTGAAAAAAGGAATCTCAATATAATTATTCGATGGCTTATGTGGATTTCAAATCAATATATTAGTCTGAAACAGGAAAAAATTGAAGTAAACGCAAAACAAATCTAGAGCCAACAAATATATTTGAAAAACCTAGTATTCCTGTAGCCGTTTACTAAACAACTCTTCAGCAACCACTAATTGTGCTTTGGGATAAAGCTTCCGAGGCAAACAGGGATCCAAACCACTAACTTTACCCCTCTGCAATAACTTTAACCAACTTGCGCCCGTCACCCTCTTTTCGAAGTTGGCACACGGCCGCAGAATGTCCGTAGTTTTTGCACACGGCCATGGCAGATTTGCGCACGGCCATCAATTTTGGCGACAGTTCGGGCCCAGTTAGAAATAGCACTTTTTGAAAGCCAAGTGGACTAAGGCAGACGTATCGCACCTCCGCCTGCTGCGGTTGCTATCGCTCCGGGCAGCTATTCACCTGCACATGTACTCGTATGGCCGCTGACTTCGCTCCCGGCCAGCACCATAAACGAAAGAAACAATAATGACTACGTTTCAACACGTACTTATTACAGCAACAACGTCGAAAATACTGTTGGCCAATTATTGATAATCTATTTGCAATAAATTCTGCACTTGAGTAAATATTTAGACTTTTGCCAGGGACCCATAAATTATACTTTCAACCGAAGTGGATCAAGTATAATTACCAACTTCCCTGATGAATATGGATTTACAAAAATATTAGAATGCTAAATGTTTTCCTTTTCGTATCTATTACGTATGGACCTTGTTTGTATCTAGGTTAGCGTTTCTACTCCTCACCGTCTCGCCAGGTCAGTGCTATCGGTTGATTCGCCGATACCGGTTGATAAGGAGCGTTTTCCATTTCTCACAGATAAGCGCGCCCTATCGTCGCGCCGGGATTAGGGTAGATTTTCTTTAAAAAACCAGTGGCCAGCCCAGCAGTTCAAGCAGTCGACGCTCTACTCTCAACACCTCCGCAAGTCTTGCGCTTATCTCTGTGCTTCTTCGATCACCAATCAACTCTCCCCCGTGTCAATATGGATCACGATCATGACCACGGCACTACGGACGATGCCACTGCCGCGAAATCCTGTCCCATGATCATGGTGGTAAGTCCTGGTTATACAATCTCTGTCCCCGATCCGAGTTGACACTTTGATTTGAAACAGAACCGTGTATATATACGCTAATTGCTGCAATTTAAAAGTCACTCATCCAGTTTCGAGCGAGAGCAGAGATCTCGCTCGACATCCGATTAAATTGCTCGGGCTAGTCGCTAGCTAGTACATACAGACATACATATAGTACATCAAATGTGTAAACAAGTGCGAACTCAGCTCTCGCAATGATTTATTATTTGCTCTGTGCAATGCTCTTTCAGTTATTGCTCTCTTACCCAACAGGGTGTTTGACTTCGAGCGAATATATGTACCTACATATAAATATAAACTAATAGCGACCCTGTATTGGCAATTAACACCTCTGCAAGCGCTTGAATTAACCCTCTAATCTCGATCCGCTTGCAGTTCCATGCCGGGCACTGCGAACGAATTTTGTGGCGCGGCTGGGTGGCTTCCACTGTCACCGAGTTTGTCCTGTCCGCCCTGGCCATCTTTCTGGTGTCCTTCCTGTACGAGGCGCTCAAGTTCCTGCGCCAGCAGTTGGCGCGCCGGGAAGCTCGCAAGCAGAGCGAACGCCTGGCGGAGGAGCAGCGTCGGAAGACCGAGAATCCCGTGCCTGGAGGATGCTGCTCGGAAACGCCCTTGGCGGAGCCAAGGGAGCAGAGCTACTGGCAGCGGCTGTTCGCCTCAACCCACATCATCCAATCGTTGCTGAATCTGCTGCAGATCGTGGTATCCTACCTGCTCATGTTGATATTCATGACCTTCAACTACTGGCTCTGTCTGGCCGTGGTATTGGGCCTCGGCCTGGGTTACTTCTTCTTCGGCTGGAACAAGAAGAATCCCGACGAGAGCGAGTGCTGCCCCTAGACCGACAAAGACCCCGAATCCGTTGTTAACCTCCTTTTTATATTGTTTATATTGTTGAAACTCTAAAAGATTTAGGCCCTTTTCAGACTATTCTTGCATGCGAGCAGTCCGTCCCCAAGTGATTAGAGAAATTGTCTAAAAATTACAATTTTATTCGATAATTACACTTGGTTTAATTGTTATTAATGTAATCGTAGCATAAATTAGTCAACTAGTTTACTTAATGAGCATATTGTACAAATAGTAGTTATGAGAACAAGACCTATACAACACGTACGTATGTATGTTTAATCCTAAATCGACGAACGACGTACCACACAATACTTTCCATTTTACAATAAAGAATTGAATTTTACTTGATCTCTGCAACGCCAACTCACAAATAACACAAAAGGATAAGGTTAAAAAAAAAACGCAAAGGAAATCTCCTCAATTACATAAAATTCGTATAGAAATTGGAGCAGTGCCAAGTCTGAGTCCTGGCAACCCTCCGCAACTCACATCTGATGGCATTTACCAAACAGCACCCACTCGTCACTCAAAAATCTTCACACTCCAATAACACTTTTAGAGCCCCACTTGGATCGTAGCAGAAAAGCCCTGAGCAGTTAAGCGCGATCGTTAAAAACGACTATTAATTTTTAAGTTTTAGTTCTGCTGATTAACTACTAGAAAAACAGTTAACATTTCATATTGCAGAGACTATTTTTAGCGCAGTTATTTTGTACAATTCGGTTGTAGAATACTAATCAATGGATGTACTTTCTCGCAGCAAGTGCTGACTTCAGGTTCTCCCAGATGTAGGCTCTAAAAACTGCTCGTCTTATGAACAAATGGAATTGGAATCGGAGTAACAAGTTCTGTCGGTGCCATCCTCTTAAGCTCTATAGTATATCCTAAGCGCGACAACAGCAGTCCGTAGAAGCTAGACCCACAACCGACCCGCTGACTAACCCTCCGAGGGTTGATATCCCACTAACCCCTCTTCATAAGCCCGTAGCTCCCGCGGCCATCATTCCGCCGTGATGGTGGTGGTGCATGCCGCCATTCTGGAAGTACATGTAGTAGTTGTACGGTGACTGCTGTCCCGCCCCACCCTCGCAGTCCAGCAGCGGTTGTCCGCCCGCCGTTCCCGCCACCGGTGACGGGGTCATCGGCAGTGGCGACACCGTGCTCCCCATGCCGCCCATGCCACCCATTCCGCCCACGCCGACGCCCACCTGGCAGCTGGCGCGCAGGGCAACGGCCTGATGGTGGGCCAGGATGTCGCTCACGGAGTGCGAGGAGGGCCAGTGGGCGGCGGCAGCAGCAGCGGCTACGCTGCGCAGCTGATGAGGGTGCGGTCCGCCGGCCTGGCCGCCGGGAGCCTGCGGCGGGGAGGGGCTCCCGCAGGACACCGCCTTCATGCTGTACGCCGCCGCCGCGCTGTACGGCTGGTAGATGGAGTTGTACAGGTGGGCATGGGCATGGGCATGCGCATGGGCGTGGTGAGCACTGGCCGCCGCTGCGGCAGCCGACTGGTGGTGATGATGGTGCGGGTGTGGGTGGTGGGATCCGCCACCCGAGGCGCCCATGTTGCCGTTGTTGCTTTGGCCTCCATTTGTGGTGGCATTGCCTCCCCCGCTGCCGGCTCCGACGCCAGCCGCACTGCTAGCACTCCCCATCACGGAGCCGGGTGGGTGCTGGTGGCCCAGGCTGCCCAGCTTGTTGCGCAGGATCCGCGAAATGGAGCTGACGCTGGGCACGTTCGTCTTGTCGCAAATGCCCTCGCTGAGCAGTCGGTCGCGAATCTCCCAGGCAAAGATGCCCGGGTCCCGCTGCTTCAGCTCGCGAATGTAGTTGACCACCTTCGGCGTGGTCACCCGCGGCTTGGAGCCACCGATGGCGCCGGGCAGGATGGAGCCGGTCTCGTGGTACCTGGCCAGGATCTTCGACACGCATCCGTGGCTCACGCGCAGCTGCCGGGAGATGTCGCAGGGTCGGATGCCCAAGCGGGCCAGCTCCACGATTCGCATCCGCGTTGCGTTGGGAAGCGGTCGCCCGTTGACGAACACTCCGCCCAGCTGGTTCACTTCGCCGTACTGCGGACACTGCGACTCTGCAACGATAAATGGAGTGCAAACGGGTTGTGCATTAGCCAAGATGCCATAATACCGAACAAAGAATGGGAGACGAGTGCATCTGCACACCGAATCCTAGATGCACTTTAGCGGTTTCAATAATATTAAACATCAATTAGAATAAATCAATCCTTATACCATAAGGTGGCGGCCTTTTCGAATTAAAAAACCTGTTTCTTTAATGAATGCCGTTGATTTGCCTTAGAAACTCTCCTAGTAACATACTAATTCTTAGGTATTAATGAAAGTAAAATCTCCATGCTTGTTCTTATTACCAGAAGTGGCAAACAGAGGGATTCGGAAGCCATTCCCGGTTCTTGGTAGAGGCTGCGGACAACGAGCGGTGCCTGGGAATGCGAACCGAACAAAAGCACATTTGCGTCTAATTAGTTTCGGTGGCAAATGAGTTGGGACGGAGGAGGATCGGCAAGTGCAGGCCCAAGACCAGTGGACTGGGGTACGTCCGTTTGTTCGGCTGAAAATCTCTACCATTTGCTTCTCAGAACTGCGGATGTGGGTGCTTGGGGCATCTTACCGCGGATTGTGACTGGAAAATACAATTTGAATGCCTGGAACGTGCGGAAATGCATTTTAAGAGATGACGCAAAGATTTCCCCTTGGCGCTCAAATCCCCACCTAATGATAGGTGCATCCCGGCACATTCTAATTTTCTTAAATTTAAAAGATTTATCTTGCTACTTTTTAGCTTCCCTACAGTCGGATTCTGGTGCAATTAACTGAATATAAAACCCTATACTACATTTTCGGGACATTGTTGAAGGTGTTCTTTAATATGCTACGTGTTAAAATAATCGGTAATTTGCTTTACCTAGTAGTTGCAACTATGAAATATTAAAATTTTAATTGGCCTTGCAAACAACTCAATTTAAAACCATGTGAATTGCAGAGTGTGACAACAAACAATCAAGCGCGGTCGTTTGAAAGAATTAAATATTCAGCCCAACAGTGCAGTTACCGGGATTTCGTTGCAGGACTATAATTAAACAATTACCGAAACCTATATAAAACAACAGAATTTGCAAACAATTTACAGTCGTATTCAGTCAAGCGATCAGAAAGTTTTAATCAACCTAAAGCAACAAAGCCAAAATGTTTTTTAAGTACTTAGTAGAGCCAACCCCGCAAAATATTTTTCGTTCCCGAGACTCACTACAGTACTTCAATGGAGCCTTGCTGCGTTTGGGATGGCGACTGCCGTCCAGAACTACTCAATATTGGTGGATTCATTACATTTGGTCAGTGGTGTCTTTTATAATTATCTTCATATATCTTCCCCACAACGAGATTATGACTGGAGTAAAAGGATTCAAAAACTTCTCGACCTCGGAACTATTCACCTTCATACAGGCTCCTGTTAACACCAATGCTTTTGTTTTGAAGGCCATAATTGTTTTTGCACTGCGAGGAAGATTCACCAAGGCCTTGAACTTGATGGACCAAATGGATACGCGTTGCGTGAAATTGGAGGAGAAGTATCTGATTCACCGTTCGGCAGTTCTAGCCAACTTTGTTGTGGTTGGCTTTCATGCTATTTATTTAAGCTTTCAAGCCATGACAGTATACGGAGGTGTGACGGCCGGAAAGACTCCATTTTGTATTTACAATCCTCTATTCGACGCAAAAGAAAATCTTTACTTAGCTATCTTGACTGAAACCATTCCAGCAGCAGGAATCATATTCGGAAACCTTGTTTTAGATGTATATGCGATTCTCTATGTGATTGTGATGCAAGGTCATTTGAAAGCGTTAATTGAAAGGATCAAAGTCCTGCGATCCGACTCGGAGAAATCTGACGATCAGGACTACGAGGAGTTGGTGGCGTGTGTCAAGGATCACAAGCTGATCGTTGAGTGAGGATTGCAATAAAGTTTTCATGATATTAAAGATATTACTCGCCACTTTTCAGATTCGGAAACCTATTGCGCCCGATGATTTCTGCCACGATGTTTGTTCAACTTCTGTCTGTTGGAATATTGCTTGGCTTGGCAGCTGTTTCCATTCAGTTTTTTACCACCACATCGGAGCGCCTAGTTTCATTGGCTTACGGCGTAGCCATACTTACGCAAACCTTTCCCTGTTGCTATTTTTGCGACAAACTAAAAAGCGACTGCGATTCCCTCTCCAACTCTCTGTTTCATTCAAATTGGATTGATGCCAATCGTCGATACAGAACCACGATGTTGTATTTTATTCATAATGCGCAGCAGTCCATTGTTTTCACTGCATCTGGGATTTTACCCATTGATTTGAGCACGAACGTGAAGGTAATCATTTTAAAACTTATTAAAGAATTACCTAATATGAAACCCAAACATTTTAGATGGCTAAATTCGCTTTTACGGTGGTTACCATTGTGAACGAGATGGATTTGGCAGAAAAATTCAATTCAAATTCAATTATCTAAATCGCACCACAAGGGCCACCAAGGTATACAAAACCCGTATGCCTTAAAACAAAACAAATAGAACACATTTAAAAAAAAGCATGTAGTCATTAATATAAAATTGCATTCACAAATTGCAATCAAGTAATAAACATTAATAAATAAACTGTTCTTTGGCAAGGTAGACAAACTATAAAATATATGTATGCATAAACATATAGTAAGTGTATGAAACAAGGCACAAAGAACTAACATACAAGCCACAAACCACATAGAAACAACTACAAAGGAGCATTTAACATTCTTGATAGTTTCCGCCATTTACTTTTTGCAAGTGTGACCTTGCCAAATCCGCCCTTTACAAAATTGACTACAGTCACTCTGATTTTCAATGTCGTAACAACTACTACATAAATATGTACATATTTATGTTCATCTTGAACCTTTCGCAGTCATATTGCAAAAAAACCCTCTTAATGTCAGAAGCGTACCATTTTATGCGTAATTTGTTTATTTCCCCAAACATACGACTACACCAATGAAATATAATAATGGCTTTCCAAAGCAAAGCAGCACTCACCATAATTAAATCTAATAATTTCAGTGACAATATTAATAATGTCTGTTGGTTTTTATGTTTAAGGATTTTGTATACTTTTATTGTTTTCTCCATCCGGTGGTGAATGGGAGGGAAACCGTTTATCTGGATGATCCACTTCTGGCACCTGCCATTGGACTTCACTCTCTTCGTCTGGCACTGCAGTCCGGCCCATTACCATTATGGGCAGTTGGAGGAAATATTGCACATCTGGGCTGACTTCTAATTTCGAATCGTGTTGCACAACAACAGGCACTACGAATGCAACACGTACTCGGGAGTGCAGCGCCATAAAAACCACAATAGAGCTCCCGGGTTACACGTGCCAGAAAACCGAAGAAATCAGGAAGGAACCCCGGACAAAAAGGCATTGGCAAGCTATCGACCTCGATTGTTTTCCATTCAAGAAATGACCAACAGAAGGGCGTTTCGCGACTTACAAGCTCGTTTTTCCGCAGTCGGATATCGCATTACGATCCCACTTGTTGCCCCAGAGCACCATTCCATCCACCGCCAAACTATTGCCCAAGTCTCCGTCTAATGATCCATCCACAGACAGTTTCAAATTTCATGTAGTTTATGGTTATGGATTTGCGCACTTGTCAATTGCAGTCCGATCGTTGCCGGCACTTGCACTGCGGCTCGTTTTGGGGCCCCCAGACAAAGGGGCTAATATTGCGGCGAGAAAAACGTGCAGCTGCATAAATAAGGGAAACAGTTTGGAATAGTCGGCATCGACATGGGAATCTCCCGACATTAAAGGTGATCGTAAGTTTCGAGAGCACTTTGGATGACTTTTTTTGTGTCTCGAATAAGACTTTCCATATTTTTGGTTTTTCATTTTCATATTTTGAAAACCACGAAATATACAAGCAGTCAAACGAAGATCATTTTAAAAGGGTAGGTAAAGGGTTGTAGGAAAATATCATTTAAATTCGTAATCATATAATTTGATAGCTTTCTCCAGCTATGTTCATTGGAAGAAACTGTGTTCTTGGCCATGAAATCTTTAATTTATGCTAATATTCTATTTGTAGTCGCAAAATGCTATGCAGCCTAATCCGCCTCATGCTGATCTTGAATTTGCATTAGCTCACTGCAACCAACATTAAGTGGCACTAAATATTGCTCAATATTGAGTGTGTAAGTTCTATATAAGCTCGTTGCACCGGCACCCACTCAGTTATCGTTGGGATGTCGGCCAGAAGGGATCTTATTTTCACCCTCAGCTGCTGCCTGTTGCTCAGCATTCTGGGCACCGAAGCCAGGACTCCCGTCAGAGTGGTAACAGGATAACATTCCTCCCCTTCTGTCACATTTAACCCTGCCCGTTGTAGAAACGCGATGGCGACTGGATTTCCCTTATTTCAAGTGCCTTCGATGACTACTGGAACGACGACGATGCCGATGAGGACAGCGAAACATATTGTATGAAAATGGGAACTTTGATATATTTTTTTCGAATTCACAAGGGCCTTATTATAGTGATCTGCCGCAATTGCACGGTTGTTGTAAATGCAGCGAACTCTTCACAACCTATGACGCCAACTACAGTTCCGAAAGAAGGAAATGCTGCTTCAGGAGCTGCTCCCGAAGGTGCAGCTGCCCCGGCGACTGGAGCTGCTGCTGCTCCTGCAACTGGTGGGGCAACTGCTCCTGCAACTGGTGCAACAGCTACCGCAGGTGCACCCACAGCAGGAGCAGCAGCAGCACCTGGCGGCTAAACAATAATCGGTTTCGCAGAGAGGACACAAACACTTTCCAAGCTTCTCACCTTCTGCTCATCCTCACTAACCTTACTTAGATAGTATTATCACAAAGGGATTTGGTATACGAATTTTAAGGGCTAACACAGGAATAAACTTTGTTTTGTTTGATCCCCCCATTAAGAGGATGTTTTCGCCAAGCATTTGGGAGATCCTCGTACTCGGTGCGCGGGTCTCAAGTCGTGTAAC
This sequence comes from Drosophila ironensis, assembly GCA_021223825.1. Lineage (NCBI taxonomy): Eukaryota > Metazoa > Arthropoda > Insecta > Diptera > Drosophilidae > Drosophila > Drosophila ironensis. The sequence continues at coordinate 5,641,721 of JAJJHQ010008452.1, read as the reverse complement.
GCAATTGTCTTGACACAAGTCACAACAAATCGGCTGGCACTCGCCGCAGACCCACACACAGTGAGTCTGGTGGGGCTTGGCGGTGCCGGGTGGCCGGGGATGTTCCACGTTCGCCCGGGGACCAAGTCGGTGGTTTTTGTGTTCGGTCTTTGAACATTTTTGTCGGTGAAAGGAGCCCCGGGCGTTTGCTCCCGACATGGGAAGAAGGGTGTCATGCCCATGCTTGACATTCTGTTTGACATTTGTAATCCCGGGATCGTTAATTATTTACGAATTGAGATGCCAGGGGAGCGGGTCTTTATGCGCTTCCAGCGCCAGCCAGGGAAGGAAAAGTCAAGCCAAAGATCACACAAATGACAAATACGCTTTAATTATGTATTTAAGGTATTTTGGTTTAATAAGATTTGCATGTTCAGGTTGTTAACACCAAAGAAAAAACCAAAGAATTAAATCGGTGAGACATTCACGATTATGACCCGAACAATTGTATGATATAAGAAATACAACAATTCAACAAACTATTACCTTGAATGTTCTGCACACTGTATTATTGCTTCATTCATTTTTTGTTGGTTATTTTTGGAAAATATTCCGAGCATCTTGTTCAATGGAGACTTCAATTTGTTGGTTTCGTTGAGGAGACATTATCGTCGAGTGCTTGACTTTTGTGTTTAGCGCCCATAAATTTGCCTCAACAAATATTTTGTAGTAGTCTCGATGTTGGGTGCTCCGCTAGCTTCTTGTGTTTCATCTTCAGATTCAGATCTATTGACGATAGCTGCGTCGTTTTAATGTCTTTCCAAATACGCATGACATCAATTCCGGGCAATTACCAAAGATTAACGACGGGCAAGCAGTGTTCGGGGCTCAATTATGATATGTGAGTTATGCTACCGATAAGAATCGAACCTTTGCTAACCGAAAAATTGGAATATTAATTGAATCCGCTATCGGTTAA
>JAJJHQ010008452.1:5517245-5640546 GCA_021223825.1 Drosophila ironensis | reverse complement strand
TTATTTTTGGAAAATATTCCGAGCATCTTGTTCAATGGAGACTTCAATTTGTTGGTTTCGTTGAGGAGACATTATCGTCGAGTGCTTGACTTTTGTGTTTAGCGCCCATAAATTTGCCTCAACAAATATTTTGTAGTAGTCTCGATGTTGGGTGCTCCGCTAGCTTCTTGTGTTTCATCTTCAGATTCAGATCTATTGACGATAGCTGCGTCGTTTTAATGTCTTTCCAAATACGCATGACATCAATTCCGGGCAATTACCAAAGATTAACGACGGGCAAGCAGTGTTCGGGGCTCAATTATGATATGTGAGTTATGCTACCGATAAGAATCGAACCTTTGCTAACCGAAAAATTGGAATATTAATTGAATCCGCTATCGGTTAAAGAACCGTCCCCGCGATTATCACTTGTTCCAAAAGACATCTTCAGCGTCGTGAGTAAGAGTTCCCCTTCTGATTTATGGCAGCCAATCGACATCCGGCCAGTATAAAATATGCTCCGCCACATGCAAATTAGTCACGTATTCCCTATTAGAGCAGCTCGTCGATTCCCCTTACAAAGCGATCACTGAGATGAGTCAAGAGCAGATGGCAAACAATAGCAACGTGCCCAGTGCAAAAGGGAAACAAATTTGATCGGCCCTGAGTTACTGTGATTGCCGAGGTAGTTACAAAATTTCATTGCGAAAATATTGATATTGGGTACCCAAGTCGGGGCTAAGATCGGAAAAATTAGCTAAAGAAAATCAATTTCGAAAACGAAACCAGAATACTATAGACTTGGGAATATCACACATGGTAAATATCAACTACAAAGATTCGTTTCTAACAGTGTGGAACGGTAGGAAATCCATTTGACGAAAGTTATATCCAAGGTTTTCAATGAACTTTATGTTTCGAAATCGCAAAATAGAGCTCAAAAAGAGCCAAGAATTGGTTTGGGTATGTTACACATGTTCAATATCAATTACAAAAATTAGTTTCTAACAGTGTGGAACAGTAGGCAATCCATTTGACGAAAATGTCGAGCGTGTAACCATTTTTGTCGATTTTTTTCCCGATTTACTTAAATTGCAGTTTGAAAATCGTTAAATGAGCTCACAAAGAAGCCAATCGGAAAAGGAATAAGAATGGGTTTGGGGTATTGCACAATTTCAATACCAATTAAAACAATTTGTTTCTAACAGTGTGGAACCGTAGGCAATCCATTTGACGAAAGTGTCGATCGTTTAACCCTTTTTTCTTGATTTTTCCTGAGGGATCACAAGTGCAACATTTCGTTGGCCCTCAGATTCGAAGTGGCTACTTGGGCGACGCGTCGGCACTGATTGTTGGTCTTATTAAAGGTGCAAACATGCCACCGTCGTTGAGTGTGGATGCAGCATTGCTGGGTGTCGGTCACGATCAGAGGAGCAGCGTCTCAGGTGCAAGTGCAACCCGGGTCGCTGTCTGGGCCTCTTCGGTTTGTGTTTGTTTGCCTCCGGGAACCTTCGAGCGCTAAGAGGCCGGTTTTTGTTTGTTTAATTTTAGGTTACGCACAAAATGCGATTTGCTGCTGTTGATGCTGCTGTTGGAATGAGCTACTTTAGCTCTAATGAGGATCCTTCCACCACTGACTGACTTGCCGACTTTCCGCTAGTCAGCGACTTAATCAAGGCAAACAAACTGGGCCCGTTCCGACCTGAACAGCTTCTGTTAATGAAATGCAAACAGCAACGGGGATTCGTGAAGAGGCAGGGCAAACAGCTTAAAAAATCATAAACTCGGCAACGAAAACGCTCAAACTAAATGCAGGGTCGCCAGGCGTAGCAGGGCAGACGCTGCCTGTTTCGTAAATATTTGCCCATGGATTTTCGTCTCTCGATCCGTGGTCCTGTCGGATCCCGGGCGGAAATTGGAAGCGGATTCGGTAGCAGCCTGCATCTTCTATTTTATGTGTGTATTTTTTCGGTACAAATGGCTTACAAATGTGAATGTGTCCGCTGTATTTGCTTTGAAATCGTACACTTTTACTTGCTCGGTCACGCTTGGCCCGAGATCTGGAGATCGGTTCGGATTTTCGGTCCCCCGTTGTCTCTCCTGCAGCATGCCATAAAAAGCTCAATTAAAATTGTCTATACGGCAAAATTATAATTCATAAATTCTGGGAAATTGCCGAATACAATGGCGGCCACTGTTTTCGACCCCCGCGAGCGATCAGCAAATTACAAACGCAATCCGGAGTGAAATGTCGACTTTAATGTGCGTACATTCATACATACATGTTCATCTGTGGCTTTCTCGGAAAATTTTCATCACTCGCCGCCCTTTTCCCTCAAAAGCTTCGCCGACGGCAATTAAAGCCGCGCATACTGCTCAAGTTCTTTTTTATAAATTATTAAAATATCATTAAAGTATTCACGAAAACCACTGATGCGCGTAAATCCAATTACAGGAGCAATTAACGAACGTTAACTAACTAGAACTAATTAAAAATAATAATTCGCTAAACAAAATGGACGGAGCGTCAAGCCGTCAACGGCATACAGTGAGGCCTCAGCTAATTAAAAAGCAAAACTATTTAAAATGTGTAAAAACTTGACTCCCATCAGCAGTTGATGGTTCTTATTTTATATCTGGTAAGATGCGAAATAATGTCATTAATCTTCAGCATATCTATTGCATCTACTGTAATTGTCGCTCAAGAAGAATCCTTATCGCTCAAGCAAATGCCATGTATTGCTTTTGTTATCAGTGCAAAGCCAATATATTATATATTGATTGCAGCAATCTCTTCCTATTTGTCCGTCTGCTTGATAATTTGCAACTACTTAATATTGCAATTAAAAATACTTGCCCCTGCAAGGCAGCCGACTGACATGGCGATTATTTTAGAAACTTGAATGCCGAGAACATTTTCGATGTCAAATGTCGAGGGGCAATGAACTTGTTTTCCGCCTAATTGATTTTAACAAATTCAAACATTTCAGATTGATAAGAGACATTTCGTTTATGCCGTCGTTAAAATACATTGTATGATTTATAACATTTGATGCGTTTCGCGTATGGCACAATTTCAGCGGTCAGCAGCGATGACAATTATACTTATCGCGCCTATACGGTTTTTATTCGAATAAAATGGAAACAAACCATTCAAAATTCATTTAATTAATAAGCGGGCAAGCGTCAATTAACACGTTTTCACACTAAGCGAAGCGTTCTAACAAAATGGCCCACTAAATTGTACTAAATCGCAGAGAATTCTGAGTAATGGTCTGACTATTCACAACATTAACTGCAACCGAATAAAATAAATATCAGAATATCAAAATGGCTGCCAATTTGAACATGTACATATTTTTAGTTCTTTTGGGACCAAATTGAATATAAATTTGCCATGAAATGATGTTTCTGATATTGAGGGCAATATTTTTGCTGCTTCTGGTTGGTTTTTGATTTGATCTGTCTTTAAAAAATATTCCCAAAATGTGTCGGGACAAACACGACGGTTAGTTGCCCTTCTAAGAGGAGAGTCAATACGCAGAAGTCTGTTTGCAAATTCCACCACTGCAGATAAATATTTACTGAAGACTTTTACAATTAATTTCAAGGAAATGACACTTCCATGCTAATATTGATTTTTATTGGTAGTCGAATTGTATAACACTCGCATGTCCATGTTTGATCAGCCTATTAAGCGAATGCCTTTCAGAGGGCAAGGTTAAAGGTATGCCAAGAGGCTGTGGACACTTTGAAAGAGTATAAAGTGCATGGCAAATTGGATTTCCTTTCTCATAACTATGCAAAATGTGTGAGTGCATTTTTGAATGCGTGTAGTTCCCATAAATCTTTGGGTCTTGGCAAGCAGTGCCTTCGCCTTCGAGATATTATATATACTCGTTCCACCAGCAGGTTGATTGACAGAGCGCCGCCGCGTTGGGGGAGCTGAGATGCTTTCATATGTTTATTTTCTTAATTCTGTGCCGTACACATGCATTCGGGATGCAGAAAAAATTAATTTAACAATTCAGTTGACTTGAGTTGAGCCTCGGCCAGGGCATCGCGTATACGCCGTGTGATCCGCCCCTTTTGTCACCGCTCACAATGTATTTTGTTTGGTTGGTCGCCGACATTGTTGGGTTCCTCATCTCTGGCATCGACTTATAAATAGTTCCCTTCAAGTTTTCGCCATGCAATTTTTTCCCCGCTTTCGCATACTAACTACGAGACTTGTCGACAATTTTGCATTCGGAGCGTTGCACAATTTGCCGCACAATCGCATTTATTTATCAGTAAATTTCACAGGCCCGCCGGACGGAGAGAAAGGCAATGGATGCAGCTCCGCGTCTGGCTATCTGGCTCTTTGAACTGTTGCCAATGCTATTTTCCTCTTAATCCGCAGAGTTCAATCGAAGTGTTATCAATGGAAAGTGTGTGGAGTGGGATCGTTATTTGTTTACATGGATGCAGCGCACAGAGCAGCTTTTAACTTAACTTGATAGATTGTTGTTTTAAGCAGCCTTTACTTGCTTCTCCCAATCAAGGGTAAGTGCCTCAAATTATAAATTAATCCCATAAAATAGGCGCCCCCGGGCAAGGGCTGCGGCTGCGGCTGCGGCAGGCGGGAATCAGAAGTACATAAAGCTAAATAGACTCCTTTGGCGTCAACAGCATTGTCTGTCAACAGAAATTAATGAGTCCATAAATCACGGCAGCCACCGCAAAGATAGCGACGCACTCGCGCTCGCACTCGCCCTGTTTTTTCCGCCCCCTTGGGAACTGGGGGCAGGCAGGAGTCTAGGAAATATGACGGCCCTAGGGCTGTGATCCCGAGCAGCAAAGGGGGTGCGCCTGATCCGAGAATCGGGAGGCACAGAAGACAGGCTGCGGTGACTTCAATTACGCATCCCAGGAATGCGCACAATGCGAGCGCGTAGCCGAAATGCTGCGGATGCGAAACCCATGGCCAGAGTTCCGATCGCAGAGATCCAAGGCATCCGACCAATCATTGGCAATGTACTAGAACCGACAACTCCCAGGGCAGTTCGGGTTCGCCGGCACTCGAGCAATGTGGAACGCCCGTCGCTGACAGCGGCATGGATATAAATCTAACCATGTGTTCGTCATCCCCAGATCGCCCACTCGCGGCTTCTGAAGATGCCAGCCGGGCATTACAGAAACCACAAAGCTAACCACAACAGTTACAATTTCATTTTACAAATCGAAATAAATCCTATTTATTTTCAAGTGCACTTCTAGTTTAAATATATCCGTTATCTTAACGTATTTAACGGACAGAACATGGTTTAGATGTTTATAATTACATATTTGAAAATACATCCAAAAACGTATAATTTGAATATACGCGTTTCCGATAGTATTTCATCGTATTTAAAGGGCATAACTTGTTTCAGATGTAGATCTTAAAAGCAGCCAAATCTGGCTGTCGGATAGCTAAGAAGACATCTCAACGCTAACGACTCCAAATGTGCATTTGAAACGGGGAAATGGAGTCGGAATTCCTATGAAGCAGTTCCGGTTGCGGGCCGCCATCGCCCCCTGGGACTCGACACAGGCCATCAAGGGGTTAGGGCTCGGGGTTAGGGGTTAGGACCAGATGTTGGCCACCACCCGATTATTGATGTGCTCGCATTCATTATCCGGGGACGAGGATGCCTAGGATTCCTATACACGTGCCCCCAACGATTAGAAACTCATTAAATTTACGATAATGAGCTGAGTTTATAGTCAAAAACATGGCATAAGTAACTTGACAAATGTCGGAGGTTGGATCCCCAGAGAAATCAACTTACAGACTACTATATGTCGCATAGATTTACAATTTCAAGTGGATTCAGCAGCTTTGGCTTGGATTACTTCATTGGGAAACCTGCGTTGGAAATCGAATTCGCCAAACCGGCTCCCGAATGAAAGTTCCGCTTGGACTGCCCGGGAAGTGATTTAATTAAAGAACTCGGGGGAAACGACGCCACACAATCAAGGCAATGGCAGCGATGCGTTTTCCGAAACTCGAGCTGCAATCGTCGGAGTGGAGGAAGCTGCAAGCTGCAGGTCGGGCTTTTATGATCCACCCCTTCTACCTTCCGCCGTCCTGACCACGAAAACACACATATAGACTCTTCCATTAAGGCGGGTACACATTGACGCGACGTATCTGAAGTGTTTGCCTGCATTTTGTGGACGTCGTCGGTGGCTGACTCTCCGACAGAGCAGACTCTTTTGTTTTACTGCCCCTTTCTGTGATTTTAACATCTTGCACTTGCGACGCGGTCCCGGGCCCGGCTCTGGTGGGCTTTTCGTGTTTAGCTACCGAAGTAGATGGCTACCGGTAGCCGTTAGTCACGCATTTCTGCATCTTTGGTCCAACGGCGGCGGCGGCGTCTGCGTCTTCGTCTGCATCCGCATCTGCGCCTGCGCAGGCGTCCCGTCTATATCTTTTCTCGACGTCTGCGGCCAAGCAAACAAACTGCCGACGCACAAACAGAACGTCAAAACATCGAAAGCAAGTCATTAATGGACCAAAGTGCGGCGGCACCTTCTAGCCGAATTACTTCTACATTCATGTCCAAGTGGCAGAAATAATCCGGTCTCAAATCGCTTTTCGATACTTTGATACTTGACAAGCTTGCTACACATGCACTCGTAATTTCATTGATGTGTAATTACTAATTAGCTTATAAAATTCAACCCTAAAACCCGAACTAGGAAATTATGTCACCTCAAAATGTTGGCAATCGGATCCAGCCCAAGTTATTGGCCAAATATTTCCAAAGATGATCCAAGCGGCTTGAAATTCCGACGCATGCCAAATTACTCAATTGCGCAGATGTTTGTCAATAAATCTGACCGAAACTATGCCCCTTTTTTGGGTTTTGGGGACCCAAAGCACATGGGCAAACAGAGACACGCACTCTTGGAGCCAAAAGTGAAGACCGCACGACAAAGGCACAAACATTACAACGATCATTAGTTAAATTAGGAGGAGTTTGGCTTTGGGTCCGGGTCCGGGGCATGGGTTTTTCGGGCACTAATGTGCGGCGACATCGTCGAAAAGAGTGAGCATCTTTTGGAAAACAAACAAGTGCCGCGGCTACCGCGAGGCTGTCGATCATGCGCAAAGCGACGGCAGCCTTTTGAAACGAAAATCATAAGCAAACACCTGACTCTTGGCCTGGCCCGAAACACAACAGAAATACAAGAAGAAGGTGCATTGATTGATTGTATTTGCCTCCCCGCGATTGCCACACAGGGACTTGGGGATCCAACAGGACTTGTTTGGAGGATCTGGCAAGAGCACTTTGTTGACAAAACACTACAAACGGGGGATTTGAATGCACAGCGAAAAAGGCTTAGCCGGGACTGTTTCTTTTTATAACAATTTAAATATTTCCCACTCAAATAAGTGTGATATTTTGATGTGTTTAAATCATTAAAAACTAACAATAAAAACAGCTTAAGAACTTCAATTTAACTGGGCCTGGGGATCCAACACGACTCGTTTGAAGGACACTTAAATGTTAGTTGATAAAACGGAGTATTTGAATGCACTGGGAAAAATATAAAGACGAGCTCGTTTCTTAAAAAATGACTTTCAATATAATAATTAACATAGTTTCTCCTCAAGGAAGAGTATTATAATTATTAATTTAAGCTAATATAAACTAACAAACTTTACTTTAACTATCCTTAAAATAACTGCCAAATAAATTAGGAAACAAATTTAAAAATCGCAGACTGCATGGGCTCCTACTATTAACCTATTTGGACCATAGTTCTGCACAATTGTAGTTTTAACAAGTACCGACGGCTAATCAGCATCTCTGAGATGCGAATGAAACTCTTTGGTAACCCCGTTTGGGAGGGGGAATCCCACCTACCTGGGTCCATTTCGCCCGCCGATAGCTGATTGAAGAACTCCACAGTTGCGATTGTCACAATCTCCGTTCACTGTTTGCTGGCTCCGCCGAGAAACTTTCTCTGGTTGAGTTTTCGCAGGCTGCGAGGCGGTTGAGGTGATGATGATGGTGTTGTTGCCTAGTCGTTAACTTTTCGCACTTGGCTATAATGTGAGTTTCAATTAAGGCATGAAATTTGTATACAAATTGGCGCCAGTTGTGCGGGACTTTGGAGGGGCTTCGATGCCGATGCCATGAACCAAAACTGAGATCTGATTAGCACATTTTCGGGCCAAAACGATCGCTCGGCTAGGTTGCCCCGAAAATTATCACGCACTTATCACACCTTATTGGGAAGCGGGAAGCACACACACACGCTATTATATGGCACTTGAATGGGCTTGCTCTTCTGCTGAAACTCAATTCTCCTGTTTTGGTGGTCAGACCTCCCGCGCGATCGATGCTACTGCGGCCGCGATTCGATTAGTCCGCACCCACTGATCCGTGCGCGCGTCTCTTGATCTTCCGGTTGGATCTCCTTCCCAGCGAATCGGCTCGAATCGAATCGGATCGGATCGAATTGAATCGAATCGGTCGTATCGGGAATCCCTAGCGCGCTCTCCAAAACGATCGTTGCTGCTCGTCACCCGTGTCTGCTGCGACTAACGCTGCCTTGCGCCGCCGATCTGCTCCGAAGATCGCCAGAGAGCTTGCCCCTTGTCCGCAGCAGCCACAACCACAGCGGCATCGGCACACACACACCCACGGCAGGGCACATGCACATGCACAACTACATCCACATGCCGCTGATCCACTGAGTCGACGCAGCATCACGAGATCTCGCTCGATCTCGCTCTCCCCGAGGCGCTGCCTCTCTGTCCCACCGCCTGCGTAGGCGCGAGGGAGGCGGTCGATCGGCTTGTATTTGTTGGTTTTAATGGCGATGCCCCGACGCTTGTATTGGTGAGCCGGTCGACCGGGGGCAAATAAGAAAAATGAAGAATGTCTTCAGTTTCCCAGGGGCGCAGGCCCTAATCGCGGGTATAAAAGGATTGCAATTAAATAAATTTATTTGAGTTCCTTTCAAAAATGTATCGATATTTTTTTGGTAAATATATTTAAATATTGTTGTTTATAGCCTATAAATTATAGGCATCTATATGTTTTATTTGATTATTATTATATTTCTCCAGGCTCTGATAAACCCCTCAACAAAACATATTTTATTCATGTCATAATTTATAACTCTTATACTTTTATGCCCAATGAAACCTGTTTTTTTATACCTACATATACAAACATATGGATTTTGTCGAATTTTTGTCTAAATTCAGAAGTATACAATTTAATGTGTGTAATCAAAACCCTTTTATAATGCAAGCCTTAAAATTTCGAAAAACTTATTGTATTTTTATTAAAGTTTTATTATATAATGTAATCAGGGCTTGCGTACTTACCCAGAGACATGATATTTACAAATATTAATTGTCCAATTTAATATGTTAAGGGAAGCATGTATTCGGAACTCTGAAAAACACATTTTAATAAAAATTATTTCGATGTGAAAATTCTGAGTGAATCTATTTCATTGAATTAAAAGTGTTAATTTCAATATATATTTTAAATTGCATTGTTTGTGTTGAAGGCCGACAGGGGAACGATCTCTCTAGGATGTTTGATCCAAATAAGCTTACCAATTTTTCCTATGCATATCCCCAATCGAAAAGGATTCGTATGCTAACCGAGGCCGCCCCTGAGATGGCCCGCATGTGAGTGTGCCCTGCTGCGCACGAGTACTCACAGCCCCATAGCCGCCAGAGCTGATTCTCTCTCCCGGCCACATTCGTGTGTGTACAGATGGATACGTAGGCCTGGGTCTGGTACTGGTACTGGGAGTGGGACAGGGACTGGGACTGACTGGCCGAGTGACTGAGCACACGCAACCGGGCGGAGTTAATTTCTGAATGCTTGAATGGCCAATCTGAAGCAAGTAAGCGTATCCGTAGCGTTACGCAGGGTGAGCGAGCTGCGAGATGTCATGACTTTTTAGTGTCACACACATGTGACCGAGGAGCTGCCAGACAAATGGGGGCGGGGCTGTGGGAATTTGCGATCGTGTGCATCTATTTTTGGTTCATTAAGAAAGTCATATCGCTAATAACGCGGCACAGGGACACAGAGACACGGAGAGGTAGCCCCTTCGTGCTGGGAGAGTCCCGGCCAATGCGGCGTATGCGTGATGCCCACCGATTTCGCTGAGGCGTTGCGTCTTGCTTGGTTAGAGTTAATTATAAGAAAATGCTGTCTTCATCAGATTGTCACCAATTCTGAATATCGTCATTTAATGATAGCTGCCAATTTTCGTTGTCATTCCCTCATTAAAATGGCCAAGCGCTTGCAGCTCTTGCGATTTTCCATTTTTCCGCTCTCTTGTATGCATGTGAGAGGGCTGAATATATGTGTGTGTGATTTTAGTTGCTTACACACACGCACACCANGATAGCTGCCAATTTTCGTTGTCATTCCCTCATTAAAATGGCCAAGCGCTTGCAGCTCTTGCGATTTTCCATTTTTCCGCTCTCTTGTATATGCATGGGAGAGGGCTGAATATATGTGTGTGTGATTGTATTTGCTTACACACACGCACACCAGTGCCCATTGGACACACCTCCTTGACTTGGCCGACGCTCACCTGCCTGCTCATACCTTTTGTTGCGAATCCAATCAACTTCGCCGCCTCTCTCGCTGCCCCGCTCCCTCCCCGATTCCTCGATGTACGAGTATCTGCTCTTGACGATCGCCATGCTGAATATCTGAATATTTCCCGGTTTCCTATATGATTTGATCACGCACTTGATGGTACGAGTATTAACGTTTTGGTTGTAAACAATATTGCGATTCCAATTGAATTTCAATTAAGAGATTTTAGTTTAATTCGGCTATTTGGTTATTGGTTCTTGTTTAGTATTAGCAATCTCTACATTTATTTTACCCAAATCTGGGTTATAGCTTGTCTTAGTTTTAGTTTATTAAAACATCACATGCTCAATGAAAGTATCCAATAACTTAGTACGATTATATTTTTGGAATTCGGTTATTTGCTTCTTGTATAATAAAATCTATTTATTAATAACCCAACTAAAAGGAAAACTTGAAAACATATTAGCATTTATTTTATCGAAAATAGTTCATAAGCACGTAGGTAATAGTTAGTATTAGTTAACAAAAACATCGCAAGCTCAATAAAAGTATGCAATAATAATAAAGTAGAGTTCATCAGCTTGTATTTTTAGCTGCATCGAAATCGATTCCAATTTCAATGATATTTTAAAATTAAATATTAGGAATTAAGAATACTTGATTATACAGTATGATTTTCTAAAACACTAAACTTCAAGAGCCACCTTTAATATCATTTGCCAACAACATAGGCTTTAGCTTGTCTTAGTCTTAAGTTTTTGAATACTTTTACTATACCTAATTCTAGAGCCGAATAAAAGAACCTTTGACAAACCAGGTTTTAGAGGATTTCCACTATAGTTTCAGGTATGTGTTAATATTTTATTAGATATCGTTTGAAATAATATCAATAACATTGCTGAATGCCAGTTTAACCTAACTGAACCATGGTGTTGTTTATAGGCCAGATGCTGCGAATTAAGCAGATCAACTTACAAAATAATTGCCCACATGCAAAAGCTAAGAATTCTTCGCCGGCGGGCAAAGCTCGAGGCCAAGCTGCGGGAAGACTCAAAGGGGTGAAGACGATGACAAAATTGTCTCTGCGTTTAACAAATTGGGTGACAGACTTTGAAGTTGCCGGCAGTCAGCGACAAATGACAGCCATAACAAATGAACACTGTGCGTTTTCCGCTGCCGCTGCTGCCTCTGCTGCTGCTCTACTCATCTTAATTTTTTAATTTATTTTTCCAATGGCTCTTCCTTGTTGTGTTGCTGTGTTGGGCAATATGCGAGGCACTTGAGCAAACAAAGGAGCAAACCGGGAAAGCGAGGCGAGAAGTCACAGGAGACAGGGAAGATTTGGCCGAAGGAGCTGCCGGCCGTCCAAGTGCCAGAAGCAGCATCAAATGTCATAAAGTGGCAAACGCGCTATAAAATTGACACATTCAGGGCACAGGCAGAGGCGGTGGCAACTTACATAAGATTACGCCAGATGGGTGTGAACTGTGCACTGAAAGAAATTAACTAATAGCCGAAATAACAACCGGAAATTTCCTTTAACAACAATAGTCTTCATACAGATTTAAGGCTGCTTAAAACGTCTAAAACCTTAACTTGTGTTTCACTTATTTAACACTTTAGGCTGAGCCTAAATACCAAAAATATCTATGTACTCCTTCAGCTTAATGCCTTGTTTATTCTTGAACTCAAAAGTGTATATAACAACGTATAATTGTCTCTTTTTTCCAGTGTCTGGCAGTGGAAATGGGCGGAAGCGTCAAATTGTCTACGGCAGCGGCCCTTGTTAAAAGTGGGCATCGATCTTTCGGACGACATCGGCCCCGACACGTGATTATTCGATCCACTTGAGTCCTGGTCCTTCCCAGTTGCCCAGGCGCTACATAAAACGGATCGACGCAACTGCAGTTGAGGATGAATTATTGGTGTAAGCGAATACCCGGCTCACTTGAGAGCCAACTTACCGCAACCGACCCAAATGTCACCTGATCCCCACGCGTTCGCACCCAATTTCCCAGCTAGATGGAGTTGTTCCCAGCCCACTGGCCAGCTATTCCTTTACCATTCTACCACTCCCGTTCCCTTTTCAGAGTCCTACGAGCCGGACATGTGTTTCTGGTTTGTCGGGGTCTCGGTTTTCCGGCGCATCTTTCCACGGGGCCGGGGCTTGTTACGGCCTATAAATTTCGGTTGCTGTATATTACGACATTCCTCCAGTTCTCCGGCAAGGCATGCAATCTGTTTTTGTTTGTTTACGCCAGTCGATTCCCTCTTTTTGAGTGCAGCCATGGATGCGAAACTATATCATAATAAGATGATCGCCTTGTTGTTCTCTTCGGGCTATGAAGCTCAGGTATTTCAAATAGGTTTTATGGGGATTCCAGATTCGCAACTAAAACGCCGAAATATATGCTTGGTTACGGCATTTTAGTCATTTTCGAAAGACAAAACACTGTCCGCCGCTTTCGATCGGGGACTTGGGGGCTTCCATTAACGCTTGATGAAATCCCCGACTATTTGGAGATGCCTTTGTCGTGAATTATCCGGAGGGTGCTAATTAAAAACCTTCTTCGGACAGGCCCAGGAGCGAGGCGGCTTTAAAGAGCGGTGGCACGGCTTTGTGGTTTCTAACAATAATTAAAGGCAAATAAATAAACAGATTTGTTCAACGACTAATTGAAGTTCAAATAAATCAAAATTTAACTAATAGTACGACGGTGGACCACCCAGAGCGCCCGGGTCCGAGTCCGTGCCTCCGGAGTGCCGAAAAGTTGAGTTGTAATCGAAGTGTTAATAGGCCAAACGGGTTTCGCCGGACAAACATTGCTCGAAACATCGCCCGAAGGTCCGACTTCACCCGTTTTTGGACAACATTTTTTCCGTGCCAGCCCCAGCGACAATCTGACGAAACACTCATCTGAAAGTTGCCCAGATTTGCCGACAGATATAAACCCGGGGCGGAGGAGATGAAGTTGGGGATGCAAATGGAGATGGAGACGAAAGCGGCAGAGAGTTCGCTTCATGCTCGTTGCACTTGAACGCTTCAACGGCATTCTGATTTGTGGCTGCGGCTGCTCTGCGGACTCCCTGCAGCAGGGATACCGAGCCGCTCCGATCCGATCCGGACCAGGACGTGGCCATAATTCACGTGAGGAGCATCTAACAAGTAGAGCAGGATAGTTCTCTGCTCCGACTGCTAGATACCATGGATTTTCAGTAAACAATAAATTGGGGAACAATATCTTAAAAAAAATAGCGGACAGTTCTATACTCAGAATGCTAGATACCATGTATTTTATGTTCACAAAAAATTTAGGAATATAATCATATTTGTAATACTATTTGGTTGTCAATTTAATAGGTTAAGAAACTTTAAGGTAAGAGTTTAAAATTAAGAACTACAAAAATTGTCCAATTATATTTATGTTCAATTGTTCAAAACAATCCCTCTATGCAGTTCAGATTTTAATGTAATTATATAATTATATCACTTCTTACGTCTGTATTTATTTTAACAATTTTTGAGCAATAATGAATCATAAAACCATATGCTGGCAAATGGTAGTTGTATTCAAGTATACCCCAAGAATCTACGAATACCTTGAATCGAAAACCATCTAGTATTTTGAAAAAACCGCCAGGGAAAGGTGAAAGTTTGAAGGGAAGCTGCCTGATTGGCGTGGTAATCAGTTTGACCCGACTTTACCCCAATTGGGCTCTGCATCTCCCGTTTGGGAATCAAAGCCCGCCGCCTTTGAGTTTCCAATATGGCGATGGGGCCGTTTCCGCATCTCAGATGCTGCGATGCTGAGATGCTGAGATGCCGAGATGCTGCGCTGATAGACGCGCTTTAAATGCATAAAATTGCCGACTATAAATAACATTTAATGAAACACATTTTTCGATTCCCGATTCTACACGCATCCGCATGCAGCCCCCTCTTCTATTCGGCCGCCGTTGTTTTTCTCCGACTCTTAGCATATTGTTTTTGGCAAAGGATTGCGGCGAGGGCCTGCGAGGAGTAGGAGGAGCGTTTAGCTTGGCATCTTCTATGCTTCTTGAGTTATTATTGTAATTTGGCTGTGGGCAGTCGAGTGGAACGGCTGTGGCCGCCGGTTGCAGATGCAGTTACTCCGAAAGATCCCGGCCGAATGACGGGATGAGATGGAGCCCTGCCAGCTCTGGCATTTTGTGTTCATTTAAATTTTTCACAGTCTATGAAATATAATAAGTTTGCGACATGTGCGCCGCCAATTCCCCCATCCCGCTCTCAACCGAACGGCCCTTAATTAAAAAACAAGACCACTCCTCAATCTTTTGAGGATTTCAGCGGAAAGGTTACAATGTTACATACAGATATATAGTTTTTGGATCCAAGTTCCGTTCGGAACCACCTACGCAGAACTCTGGATGGTCGTTGGGAATGTGTTAACGGTGGCTCACCGTTCGCTCGCGTCCATTTTATGCGTTTCGTTTCGCGCGCACATCTCACCATTCAAATGGGCCGTATCGGCATAATGGCAAACCAACACAGAAGCGGCAAAAACGGGAAAAAGGAAAGCGCAGTGCTTGTTTTTCCTGCTTCTTTTTCCGGCGGGTACAGTCCGTCAGCAGGGCTTAAGGCCAGCATCCATCAGTAAACACCCACCTCAAGATCGATGCAATACTCCTATATGTATTCATAATACTACGATGGGCAAAAAGTAAGGTAAGTTTTTAAGGCTCTGAAATTCAAAATCAATCTTTGTCTAATACAGTAAGAAATTTACGGACAAACTGTACAATAATTAATATAATTTAGCCCTAGTTCTAGGGCTCAAAAGATTGCACATTCTCGATCTCCCTGATAGATCAAATTCATTAAACGTGAAGATGGTGTTAAGGGAAATCTGCTATCCTGTTATGTAAATATTAGTCATTAGATTGACCTATTGTCACAAGAAAGATTTTAAATAAGTAAGTTAGGTAAAATGGTTAGCACAAGGGTAAATAAATAATATTACAGATTTCACTAAGAGTTCTACGAACTCATGCACAAAATAAATATCCCGAAATGGAGGTTTAAATTAAAAATTGCATCCATAAATATAAGCAAATAACAACCTTCTATAGTAGTTTACAGTTTCGTTACGCACTGCCCGCTGTGTGGCTGGGTGGAAATTGCCAGAGAAAATTCATAAAGCAGCGGATGTTTTCTTAATTTTTAATGCTTTAGTTTTATTTAAGTGTTTATGGAGAAATAACTAATGAAAACGCCTTGAATTGCATATTTTGCTGCAGGCCCCCGCCCCCAACGAGGCGGCTGAGTATTAATAAACATGCAGCGTGCAGGGGCCTGTGCTTGGGGCTGTGCTTGTGCCTGTGCTTGTGTTAAAGCGCAACATGATTCGCTCGATTTAAAATGCATTTCCATGCCAATGGCAACGCGCCGAGTTGCCGCCCTTTGATTTATAAAGCAGGCCGTTGCTGCTGCTGCTGCTGCTGCTGCCGTTCCTGTTGCCGTTTCTGTTGCTGTTGCCCGAATCTTCATTTCCCAGATCTCCTTAAAGAATGTCAATGCAATTAGGGGAAAACCACCGCGATGTCTGTTCAGTTTACAGCCAGAATCTTATATTTCCACGCCTTAAATGCTCTTGCGAATGTTCAGTTAACAGATCAAACTTAGCTATTCTAACGTAAAACATCAAGCCAGGTCGAGCCGGGTTGTGGGTTCGGGTGTTTCACTACTAACCAGGAATCCAGGCAAGGTTCTGCAAGATTGAGACTCACGTTAGATTGTGGGAGCACAAATGCACCCAGGCGGCGATACTTACACAATCAAAACATCGAAATATAAGGCAACTACACTGCAAAACAAGAGTGGATCGGGGCGGGACCGCGGATTATGCTTAGCTTAGGGATGACTTCTCCTCTTCCTTCTCCTACTCCTTCTTGGGCACGCTCAGCTCGTAGAAGAGCTTGCCCATGCCGCCGATGCCGACGAGGGCGAGGGCCATGGTGATGCGGTACAGGACCTGGTCGACGGCGGAGCCCTTCAGGAAGACGGGCTTGCCGTCCTTCTTCTGGAAGTGATCCTGCACCTTCCTGATCTCGAAGTAGCCCTTCTCGATCTGCTCCTTGGGCACGGCGGTGGCGCGGCGGGCGGAGGAGGTGGTGAAGCTGCGGACAACGGCCTGGAGGGGAAAATCCGGGAAAATGTGCGATTAGTTCCTGCAGGCCTTACGTAATTGCAGGCAGTGAGCTAATGCGCGGGCGTTTATGAAGCGGCGGTTCCATAATATCTCAGACTGGAAGCGTGGTGCTGTTTTTCCATGTTGCACTTACTCTCGACAGGTTCATCATTTTGCTGTGGTTTATTTTCGTAATTTAGCAAAACGCGAGTTGACTTTGCCTGGGCGAAAAATTATGACAGCTGTCTTTTGGAGAAAAGGCGTTGCCGGATGGCTGAGAGTATGCAGCCCTGGAAAGATTCAAATTCCTCGGAAAATTAAACACAAGTCTTAGAGCATTCCTTAACGCATTTAAATATTTTATTATTTCGTTTAATATTTATTTTGTTATATTTACAAAGCCCTAAACTTATTTTTTAGATTTTATAGTTTAAGAACCATGCCAGATTTAGAATTTTATCCATTCTCCCGGTTTTTATAATGAATTTATTTAAATTAAAAATGTTGAAAAAGACTAAATTTCTTAGATAAAAAGTATAAGCCTTTATTATATTTCGTAGGTGGTATTTCTCATAAAAAACATAAAGGCCCATCCTAAATGCACATTTTCGTGTAACGAACGTAGAATTTAAAATGCTTAAAAAACTATATAAACCTTTCCAATAATGGATTAATATTTAGAAAGATTCAAAATGCTGCCTACTTGACATTTCTTTGGTAGAAAAATTAAATGCGAGAATTTCAATTTCGCGGGCGTTGCCAGACCTGTCTCGGATATTTGCCATTCACTTGGGTTTTAATTACAAACTAAGGCAGGACAACTGCTGAATAAACTCATATTTTAAATTTCCATAGCCTTAAGAAACCACAGGAAGAGCCATGGGCTTCCTCACAGTATTGAAAAAGATGCGCCAGAAGGAGAAGGAGATGCGCATTCTGCTCCTGTAAGTTAATGAAGCCCAACCAAAACAAGCAAGATGATGATTCACTTGAAATCCATTTTAGGGGCCTCGACAATGCCGGAAAGACCACGATCCTGAAGCGTTTCAACGGCGAGCCCATCGACACCATCTCGCCCACCCTGGGATTCAACATCAAGAGCCTGGAGCACAACGGCTACACCCTGAACATGTGGGACGTGGGCGGGCAGAAGTCGCTCCGCTCGTATTGGCGCAACTACTTCGAGTGCACCGACGGCCTGGTCTGGGTGGTGGACAGCGCGGACAGGATGCGCCTGGAGTCGTGCGGCCAGGAGCTGCAGGTGCTGCTCCAGGAGGAGCGCCTGGCGGGCGCCACGCTGCTGGTGCTCTGCAACAAACAGGACCTTCCCGGAGCCCTCACCGCCAACGAGATCAAAGACGTAAGCTCTTCAGAGTGTCTAGTCGAATGAAATTGTTTAATCGAATGTTAATTGAATGTTAAAGATACTCCATCTGGAGGACATCACCACGCACCACTGGCTGGTGGCCGGAGTGAGTGCTGTGACCGGCGAGAAGCTGCTGAGCTCCATGGATTGGCTGATCGACGACATAGCCAAGCGAATATTCACCCTCGATTAAAGCCCTCCTCTCACTTGTCCAACAAGTACAACTTGTATAGTTTTTCCTCCGATTTCTTGGCAAACTGCGGCCTAAAGTTCACCTTGTGAACCGTGGCGAAGCCCTCGTCCAGTGCCGGCTCCTTGTACTTCTTCTTCATCATGTTGAAGACCATGTCGTTGACCTTCGAGTGCACGGCGTCGGTAAGTTGGCGGAAGGCAATGTTGTGCCTGGCTTGGGCGAGGCTGATGTTCATGACCAGGCAACGGCAGGGAACCTTCAGTTGGGCGGCCAAATCCACGAACTTTTTGCGCGAAGACACGTCCACGTTGGTGTTGTCCACCACACAGGAGCTTCCTGCGTCCAAAAACCGCTTGCAGGCACTCACGCAGGCCTGTGTGCTGCCCAGGGTGTCGGCGTTGACGATTTTGTAGCCCCGCTTTTGGAAGAAGGTTGCGCAAAAGTGGCTCTTGCCCGATCCGGGCAGGCCCACCATCAGGACCAGCTCGCAGGGGTGCTGGTCGAAGGTTACATCGTTGGGCTCGAACTGGGACACGCGATCTTCGACCACACTGGGTTCGAACTCCGGCTTGTTCCACTGCTCAACGCGTGCGCCCAGGAAATGCTCCTCCGGGGTGTAAAAGGAGATGCCAATGTTCGCCGCGAAGAGCCTGTCGGCCAGGGAGTGATCCTTGCGCTGCTTGGTGACTCCCCTGCCTGTCTCGGGCCGTCCGGCAGCATCGCCCACAAAGAAACAGCGCTCCTCCTTGATCGCCACTCCCTCGTTCATCTCCTTCTTCAGGTGCTCCCACATGCCTGTCATTGGTTTTCTGTACTGGCCGTCGCCCACGGCAATGAATACCTGAATGGGCACTCCAATCACCGCCACAATCAGCCTGATCTTCTCCTTGAAGTCGTCCAGCTTTATCTTTCCCTTGGCAATGCCGCCCTGGTTCGTGAAGAAGCAGATTTTGAAGCCATCGTCGTGCAGGCATTTCAGCTTTGGCCGCACTTCCGGGAAGATGAGCTGCCAGTCTTCGGTGTTTTTGGGGAACACGTTCCCCGACTTGGTTTTGATGATGGTGCCATCCATGTCATAGCCGGCTATCTTTTTCGAGGGCACCACACCCGCGCTGGTGAAAATGACCAGTTTTCCGTTGCCAACAGAGTCCCACCTCGCGGCGGCAGCTCCGCCAGACGAAGCGCCTTCGGTAGCGGGCTCTTCACACTCCTCGACGGACGGTGGACTGAAGACCACCTCGTATTGGTGCCGTCCGTAGACGACATCCACGAGGTCTCCCTGCTGCAGTTGGCATTCAGTGTTTTGCATTACCATGAGGCCGTTGACGCCGCAGGGATTCACGCCCAGCACCTTAAGCTTGACGGTGCACCTCCTGGCATCCACTTCCAGGCGGATCTGGCGCTTGGAGCAGCGGGCATCCCGGATTCCTGTTTCTCTGCTGCGTCCCACGAAGTTCTCGCCAGGCCTCAGGTGGATTTTGTGGTGCTCGGCCTGGGTGGGTTTGAGCGCCCAACTCCGGGAAATCCCACCGACATCAGAGCGATTTAGGTACTTAGCCATAGACATATTTCTGTTTGTCTTGGCCTAAATTTTGTACATTTTTGTCTTGTAGTTTGCGATCTACAGGCGCTTGTTAGTGTGACCAAATGAAAAATACTTGGGAAGTATTTACCGCCAAATTTTAAATTGCTTCATACAGTCAAAGCGACCATTATTAACATAGAAGCCAATTAATTTATTGAATGCATTAAAATTTAAAACTTAAGCAAAGTTGGAGTTAAGAACCCAAGTGCTGTATAGCACGACTTTATTTATACCCAATAGCGCTTGATAGTGGGACCAAGCAGAAATGACTTTGAAAATGATTTTCCGCCAAAATTTTAATTTCTATTGAAAGTCAATAACCTAGTAGGCAATCACCTTATTTTAGTCCTCAAACTCTAACCAAGAAGGCGCTCACTTTACAACTCAGACGATTTGAGGCAGCTTCGTAGCTTCATTTTTAGAAGCACTAAAATTCTCGTTGATACCTGTACACAAATTTCACTCTAAATGCAAAGGAGTTTGCTCTCTCTACGCGTAAGTATGAAAAGTTACCAAATCTCGGCCAATAATAAATAATGAAATGCCAAATAGCCACTCATACGGGGAGTGGGCGAGTTGGGTCCCTTTTGTAGGCCCAGCCGTCTTTTCCAGCCCCCGCCGACTATGATGATGCACGCGGCTGCTGCGGCCAAAACACGCCCCGGAAAGCTGCCTCCCAAGATGAAGAAGCTGCGCCAGCAGTTCCAGGCGGACAACGAGCTGCCAGTGTTCCTCAAAGGCGGCTCCATGGACAGCATATTGTACAAGCTGACCTTGGTTCTGTGCGTGATTGGTACGCTTGGAGACGTGTTCTTGTGGTTCGGTTACATTCTCGCCTAAAGTTGTACACGCATTACATTCCTCAAGCATTAATTACCCGCACATGGCGCTGCGCACACCCTACACTATTTAAGGAGGACTCTCAAACGAAGTGAACTTACTGCTGTTTCTCGTCGTTTTTTATTGGCAATTCAAATAAACTATCATCGGGGAAAAAATGTTTTTTCTTGTTTTGGGGAGTTTTAATTTAGCGCCAAAGAGGCGTTAGGCGCAACCGCGGATTGCCCGTACTATCCGTCTCCTGGGCACACAGCCTACTCTTGTACAACTTGCACTTTTGCCGCATTTGGTTTTTTGCATTTTCCCTCTTTCGCAAGGTACGTAAGCTTTTCATCACGCTTGTTCAGATTTTCCGGCCTAATACCAGCGCCCCGAGAGAGCATGTTTGATTTGCCAATTGACTAACCCGTAGCGTTGATCCGAGTTTTTTGCACCCCCCATTCTTTTGGTTATATCCGCCTTTGTGCCACATCTCTGCGATGGTAAAGTGCATCCTCATCAAGTTTCCATGTGCCCCGCACACTGCACACTGTTTGGCCCGCCCTCGAAATTAAAGTAGCCTTTTGCATTTTCCAGACACACGTAATGTAAGCTCGGCCGAACAGGCCAGCCAGCTCCGCGTTCAATCAGTTTCCAGTATCAAAATTGGCAGTAATGTTTTGGCTTAAGTGCGCCCAGCGGTGCCGGCAGCAACTGAACAGGCTCTGCGCTGTCAGTCAGACCGGTGTCCGTGCCGGGATCGATCTCAGTGTCCGCCAGAGACTGAGCTACCCACAGCTAAGCACAAGAAGCCCCAGCCTCTTGCCCCTCTTTTCGGTTCGTCACAGGTATTTGCCGGTTCCCCCTGGCCTTCCCACCCAACCCGACTCACACGGTTATCTGCTCTGGTTTTGTGTCTTTGCAGCTGCTCTGTTAACCTTCCGCAAGCCGCCGATATGGCCAGCAAGTCCGCCCACTTTGTCCTGCCCAACACGCAGCCCATCGCCGACCTGGACTGCAAGAGCGCCTTCGAGAACCTCACCGAGAAGGAGAAGCTCTACGCCCACCACTTCAGCAAGGCCTCCTGGGACGGCGGATTGATTGCCCTCGTCCAGTCGAGTCCCGAGGCGCCCCTCATCTTCAGCCTCCTGCACCGCGTGTTTTTGGCCGACAACCCGACGGCTCTCAAAGCCAAGGCTCTGGAGGCGGGCGTCTCTGCCGATGAGTTTACGGTGCGAAATCCCCTAATCACTCTGCTTGTTTACCGTCTGACTGGCTATCTCTATTGCAGGGCTTTCTGGTGTACGCCTGCGGCGTGTTCGCCAATGCGGGCAACTACAAGGGCATGGGCGACAGCAAGATTGTGCCCAACCTGCCGGCGGATAAGTTCGAGGCGATCGTCAAAGCCTCGGCCGCCTACTCCGCCGAGCCGCGCGTTTCCAAGATCTTTGACAAGGTCAAGACTCTGATCTACGCCCTGGAGTCGCGCAACGAGATTCTGGGCTTTGCCCCGGACGGCGTCACCACCTACTGGTCGGACAACTGCACCAAGAAGGACTCGGAGATCGTCAACTCCTGGCTGACCTCGAAACGCATCGAGCCGTACATGTGCCGCACCTTCAAGGTGGTGGAAAACGGCCAGACCATCTACGACGTCAAGCTGGGCTCGGTGGCGGACTCGGCAAAGGACGGCATCACCCTGCCGCTGGAGGAGTTCAACGGCCATCAGTTCCGCGTCACCAGGGGCGACTACAAGAAGCTGCTGCAGCGCGTAAACCAGCATTTGCTGGAGGCCAAGAAGTTCGCGGCCAACGAGAACGAGTCCAAGATGATCGAACACTACGTGCGCTCCTTCGAACAGGGCTCGCTGGCCGAGCACAAGGATGGGTCGCGTTGGTGGATCAAGGACAAGGGGCCCGTCATCGAGACCTACATCGGATTCATTGAAACGTACAGGGATCCTGCGGGTGGACGCGCCGAATTCGAGGGCTTTGTCGCGATGGTGAACAAGGAGAGCTCGGCCAAGTTCTCCGAGCTGGTCAACCGCGCCGAGAAGCTGCTCGAGTACCTGCCCTGGACGGAGCCGTACGAGAAGGACTCCTACCTCANCGTCAACTCCTGGCTGACCTCGAAACGCATCGAGCCGTACATGTGCCGCACCTTCAAGGTGGTGGAAAACGGCCAGACCATCTACGACGTCAAGCTGGGCTCGGTGGCGGACTCGGCAAAGGACGGCATCACCCTGCCGCTGGAGGAGTTCAACGGCCATCAGTTCCGCGTCACCAGGGGCGACTACAAGAAGCTGCTGCAGCGCGTAAACCAGCATTTGCTAGAGGCCAAGAAGTTCGCGGCCAACGAGAACGAGTCCAAGATGATCGAACACTACGTGCGCTCCTTTGAACAGGGCTCGCTGGCCGAGCACAAGGATGGGTCGCGTTGGTGGATCAAGGACAAGGGGCCCGTCATCGAGACCTACATCGGCTTTATTGAAACGTACAGGGACCCTGCGGGAGGACGCGCCGAATTCGAGGGCTTTGTCGCGATGGTGAACAAGGAGAGCTCGGCCAAGTTCTCCGAGCTGGTCAACCGCGCCGAGAAGCTGCTCGAGTACCTGCCCTGGACGGAGCCGTACGAGAAGGACTCCTACCTCAAGCCGGACTTTACGTCGCTGGATGTGCTCACTTTCGCCGGCAGCGGAGTGCCCGCCGGCATCAACATTCCCAACTGTAAGAGCCCTCACAACGAATTAGAGTTGCGAATTTTACGTTTGCTTATTTTCCCGCAGACGACGAGATCCGACAAGACGAGGGCTTCAAGAACGTGTCGCTGGGCAATGTGCTGGCCAATATCAACCGCAAGGACCCCATTCCCTTCCTCTCCGAGGAGGATCAGACCCTGATGAAGGAGTACAAGGTGAAGGCCTTCGAGGTGCAGGTGGGCCTGCACGAGCTGCTGGGCCACGGAAGCGGCAAGCTGTTCCGCATCGACGAGAAGGGCGCCTACAACTTCGACAAGGCCAGCGTCAAGAACCTGATCACCGGCGAGCCCATCGCCAAGTGGTACCTGCCCGGCGAAACGTACGACACCAAGTTCGGGGCGATCGGCTCTTCCTACGAGGAGTGCCGCGCCGAGGCCGTCGGTCTCTACCTGTCCCTCCAGCGAGACATCCTCGAGATCTTTGGGTTCAAGGACAAGAAGGAGCAGGACAACATCATCTACATCAACTGGCTGAGTCTGATTTGGAACGGAATGGGCGTTGCCCTGGAAATGTTCAACCCCAAGTCAAAGCTCTGGCTGCAAGCGCACTCCCGGGCACGATTTGTCATCATGAAGGTGCTGCTGGAGGCGGGCGAGGGCCTGGTCAAGGTGGAGGAGACCGAGGCCGGCAAGAACTTGCTGCTGACTGTGGACCGCTCCAAGATCGAGACTGTGGGCAAGAAGGCTCTGGGCGAGTTCCTCACCAAGCTGCAGGTGTACAAGTCCACGGCCGACATCGAGGAGGCCACCAAGATGTACGAGCACTACTCGGAGGTGAACGAGAGCGGCTCGCATCCGTGGGCCAAGTGGCGCGACATCTGCCTTGCCCACAAGAAGCCGCGCATGATCCTCGTCCAGGCCAACACGGAGGTCGGCAAGGACAAGAAGGTGCAGCTGAAGACCTACGAGGCAACGCACGAGGGCTACATCCAGTCCTGGGTTGAGCGCTACCCCACCACGGACATCGACGACCTGCTGGAGAGCATTGTGGAGCAGGACAAGAAATACTTCCCGACTGCCTTCTCCAAGTAACAGACTTTGCATTTAAATTTAATCATAACGAGTATATTGCTTGAAAATTGTTAACTTTGAATATCACCAATAATTAAAATTGAGTCATCTAATGACCGTAGGATTTCTAAACGACTTCTTCTGCTTGGATGGGCTGCAGAGGTTAATGGATTGAGGTTAATCCTTCTGATAAGGTTTGCATTTAGTTTTGATCAATTCGAGTATTTCGCATTTCGGTTAACACACTTCTGATAGTAGGATATTTGAATGGCTTTTCATGTTTGGGTGAAGAGTGTAGGTAGTATAAGCCTTCTGACTCTTTTCTTATTTAATTTTGACCTACACGAGTACGAGTATTTTGCCAAAACATTATTTTAAAGCTAATGTGAACAAGAAATAAAATTGGATGGGTTTTTAGGTGGCTTCCATTAATGCTTTGATGGAATAATGAACTTGAGTGTTAAGTACCTTATACAATGAGTGTTTTCTCTATTTAAGCAGTACCCACCGTTAGAGTCGCATGCCAGTCTTGTGGTGACCCTTGGCTTGTGCTTAACCCACATCAGCTCAGTAAGTGCGTAGTGTTTACCTTGGATTGCAGTCAGGCAGGAAACAACAGGATCCTGGTTGGGATTATGGTCCTGAGGGAACCCTGCAAGCCGGTGATGGTCAGACCAAGTGGGGGAGCAGCACATCCAGGATCTCCGTTTTGAGTCAGCGCGAAATGGCATTAGGGAAGGTATTGTGTGGCAGTGTGCACTTAATGATGATTACACCGATTCCTGCAACGATGCACGGTTTTCCCCCTCTTATTTTTTTCTTTTTTTATATTTTGTCCGACGCTAATGACGTTTGCATTTGGCTGCCGATGCTGTCTTCGCCGCACAACCTAATGATGATGACCGGCAAATATAAGGTTGGCGCAAACAAATATCCACGTATACAGCCCTGCCCACAATATTAGTAACTCAAATTATATTAGCTTAATAAACTGAAAATTATATTAAATAAATGTATAGTGTTAACATAAAATAAAATTACAAATTAATAAAAATCGAGTCAATTATGTATGGCTTGAGTGTCTAATGCTGCTGACCTTTGCTGTTGATTGCTAACAAAAAATGAATACAGGGGGATTCCATGATGATGGGCCAAACAAATGCTGGGCCTTTGATGATGATGAGAAGTTCATTTTCTGAGCCCCAACGAGCTAAGAGCGAAGGGAATACTACGAGTACGTGTATTATAGGTTGAATCAGGTAAGGCAGCTACAAGCTACAAGAAGTTGATGGCTAACATGTAAAAATATATACATTTTTATATACATAATATTACAAAATAAACCTAAATAGATAAATATCTACTTATAATTAATTTAAATAATTTCTTAATTTTTGATTAAAAAAAAAAACAATAATATTTCATGAAACAAATATTTTAATTTTGTTTTTTAGATTAATCAAACCAAAATCACAAAATACTAATTGCTGACAAAGGTTTACATACAGGTAGGTATGCTTACAGAATATTCAATGTTTTGTAAGAAACAAAAATTTAATAATTTCGATATTTAGATCACTTTTTCTTGGGTTCTTATGTTGTGATCATCTGCGATTAATTGCTTGTAATATTTCATTCAAAAAACCGCTGATTTGGGAACTTAATCTTTGGCTCTTGCTTCTGCCAAAAGCGTTGAATGGGCCAGAAATAGACGAACCAAAATGCGGTGACCTTGTTGTCGGTCTCTATTTACACCCCAGTCCCCCCGCCCCACGACTGCTCCTTCCTCCTCCTCTGATGAGCTTTGCAATTTAATGATGATTACCCAAAAGCCGACGTCTGTGGCAGCCACATTATCATTTTTTGTTATTTAGCCGCTAATGACGTTCGCATTTGGGAGCCGAGCCGCTGGCTGCTCTCTTCGCCGCACAACCTAATGATGATGATGATGACCGGCAAGTACGTGTGTGCTTCAACATAAGATTGTTTTTGTTGCTATTTTTTGTGGATTGAGGGGAGGGCGGAGCGGGAGTGGGCGATGATGATGAGAGATGAAATGCGTTTGCCTTAACGAGCAGTGTGGTTAGGAATCAGCAAGATAAATTACGGATACCTTGGATGAATGCCCAACTGTGGGATGACTGTCAATAGATATTGTGTCTACATATCTGAATATATTGGCATTCAATTCCCAACGTTCTATAGCTTCGTGCGCCCATCTGGCAACGCCAACTTAGAACCAAACTTCTAGCCGCACTGCTCACACCATGTTGCTCTCGCCCAGTGTTGCCACAAATATCTGATAAAAAAAGGCCAAAAAAGCTGCCTTATATATTTATATTCAAACGTTATTATACTTCTAAAACTGACTTGATATATAGAATTGAATACAATATAATGTATAATCAAATTAATTTCCTACAATAAAAGTTATATTGCATATGATTTTGTGAAAATTATTTCGCAAAAAAATGCCTTATCCTGTAGATATAGAAATACGTTTTCATGTATTTTCATGAACTTAAATGAATTTAATTTAAGAAAATCGATAAGATAAATACTTCCAATACATAAATTTTTAAATAACTATATATATTTTTCATTATGTTGTTAATTTTCTATCTGAACATAGGGAAATCATGTATTATAAATAACTGTGTTATATGTTAACACATTTAAATATATGATATTTTGAATTTAAATGAAATAACACTTAGAGTAATGCATAACTCCAATGTATTTTCATCCCCAGACGCATTTTAGCTCGAAACAGCCATAAAAAAAAGCTAGAACTGACGGCACTGCCTTGCCCGTGCCGCTATCTCGTTCTCGCAAACATCATTATTTCGAGAGCTGGCAGCGTTGGAGCTACAGTTTTTTTCGTGTGTGTTTCCCTCTTGAAGATAATTAAAAATTAATTATTTGACTTATTATTAAGTTTTGTGGCCCGCTGCTGTTGTGTTGAATGTGCTGCCTGGGCTGGTGCATTGAAACGGGAGGAGTGTGACCCCGCAAAAGGCAATTGTAGCTGGAAAATCGAATGTGATGTACGTACGTCCTCCCTGTTGCGTGTGTTGGTGTGTATCTGTGTGAAGGGAAAAAGTTGTGCGTGTGTATTCAAGAAAAGTAACATCTCCCTTCCCCTCTCGCTCCGCCCCCGCAATTACAGTATCCCTAAACCTCTTCCTCTCTCACTCCTACTCCCACTCCCACTCTATACTCCCTCTCGTTTGCACTCGCACTTCCAAGCAAGTGCCGACGTCGCCGAACATCTTTATCCGCATCCGCACTCGCAGTCGCATTCGCATCCGCAGCTCCGCTCTTGTATACTTGAATTACCGCTTGCTTCACTTCGATTCGAGCTTTCGTCGCGTCCACCTCGCAAAGGCGCTCTGCGATTTCTTATCCGAGAGATGCAACCTGCTCGGCCCTCTCGCGCCTTCCATTTGTTTACCGTTGCCGCCTGCTAATGTGTGCGCCGGCTTAATGACAATTCGAAATCGGCTTAATGATAATCAAGAATCGGCAAATGTAATGACAGGCAAGTCATTAACGCTTAGTGCGCGGGAAGGCTGTCCAAGTGTTTACATACGTTGAGTTCCCCTGCCATGTATCTGGTGACATAAATAAAGATACTATGTAAAGTCCAAGCCGCAGCCGATTTGGCAGAATTTATTAAACAAATCAAAGAGTGCTAACTTTACCAAGCAAGCGAGCTAACAATATATTTTGTATTTAACTTTGTTTTAGGCAATACCATTCATTTAAGTTCTTAAGCTCTAAAGTGCTTCTGCAAAGTATTATCAGTATAAAGTGCAATTATGTGTATTCGGGAACATATTGTAAATAAATAAATGCTGTAATTAATATTGTAAATAAAAATTTGCAAGTTACAGTTTTGTGCAGGCATTTCCCTGACATAAATAAACATCTACAAGATCTTGTGTAATATATTACCCAAATCAAATATTGCTNCAAAAGAACAGAATTATATAATAATGATACCAGATATGCATATCTAGCAAACATATTCAACGAGTTCATTATATCTCAATTAAAGTGTAAATGGGGTTTCTTCCAAGTCTCTTGGATACACATTTGGTGTCATTGAATACTTCAGTCAGGTGACCCCAACTTCACCAATCATATCTTAATTAAGGCCTAATAAAAGGCCTTAATGAATTGCTGTCAAGGAAATTGAAATGGTTTATTAACGAATAGGTACTAAAACTAGCAAATGTCAAGGTTTCCTTACAAGTGACATAAATAAATATCTTTGTCGACGAAGGAATGAACCGATTTTGTGCATTTAATTACCTTAGGCAGGTGTCACAACCCCACATTCTTGTATAATACGTTTCTAATCGTTTATAACTAAAACTTCAAAGTAAATTTGTAACAATCCATCAAAAATTCCGAAAACTGAGACTGGCAGCTGATATGATATTATTAACCATATAAACTAGACAACAGAAGAATAAATAAAAGAAATAACAAGTTATAATTAAGAAAATAGGCAGCAATTTCCAAACGACTGCATAAAGAAAAGATTGAGCTGCAATCACTACATTACATAGAGTTAGATGAGGACCTTAAAATCAACATGATATATCATAGAAAAGGAAGGGTTTCTTTAATTATTTTAGAGCGAAACATTTTTTAATGGGAAATCTTGGTAATCCTTTTTGCAGGTGTGGATGCGTGTACACTATGCCGGTCTGCTAGATAATCCGCTTCATGCAGCAGGACTGCGACTCTGCAGCTGGCAGACGAAGTTTGCGGACCCAGTTGTCGGCAGTGAGACCCATGTGAAATGCCTGTAAGCTACGCTTTATAAAACCCCAAGCTACTGTTTCATTTAATTGAAAATCCTCCTCCAACACTAGTATGAAAAATTCAACAAAAAGCGCCGACAATGGGAGGATAGTGGTGTGCTAGAGCTGATTAAACTATGGAAAGTCTGCGCCTATGAGCTGCGCACCATAAAACGCAATGGCCATCTCTATGTGGCTATGGCCAAGCAGCTAACCTCGCTGGGCGTCCCTGTAACCGCACTGGAGGTACACTTCAAAGTCAACAATCTCACGCAACGCTACCGCCAGGAGCAAAAGACCTTCGAGACCACGGGCATAATCAGCACCTGGAAGTTCTACAGTCAAGTGGATGATGTATTCAAGAGTCTGGCCGCGCACACCGGTTACAAGTAAGCCAGGTCAATAGCAGATCCAATTATAGCCAAACTAATGCCTATTTTGCAGAGATAAACGCATGACGAGCGCCTCGAATACGAGCAGTTTACCATCCACATCCGAGTCACCAGTTTGGAAGAATCCAATGTCGCAACAAGAGTTTAACAGCAACAATACGGAGGGGTTCTATAAGTGAGTCTCAATGGCAAATATCAAATAGTATTAATTACGATAATATAATGGTTGCCTCCTAGGACCGAGTACGGGATGCATCGGCACTTTATGGACCACTCCCAGCCGCCTCCGAATGCAGGGAGCGTGGACAACTTCATGGCCTCCTCGGCGGCCGTGGCGGCGGTGGCTGCGGCTGCCTCCGCCCGTTTGGCCGACAACAGCATGGACCAGCAGATGAACACGGCTGCCGGCGGCAGCGGGGCCAGTGGCGGCGGGGGCGGCAATACAAATGGGGGCGTGGCCAATTACCAGAAGATTAAGAAATCTCACGAGGACTACGACAAGTTCGTGGACATTGTAAAGAACATTGTGGACACGCATAAGAGCACGCCCGACAAGGTGGATACCTTTGGGGACTTCATCAAGTCGTACATGAAACGCTGGCCGGAACGGCTGCAGGACGAGGCCATCAACCACATCACCAACTATGTGATCGTGAAGAATATGGAGCACAGCATGGTCAGCAGCCATAATCCCGAGGGCGTGAACAACCGACAATAACAATACAAGCAGGAGCCCAGCAACTGAGCAAGTTGCTGGACGTGGCAGCTCCAGAATCGGCAGGCTTGACACACGGCGAGCATTACTTAAGGTGGCATGCAGTTACTTAAACGAATCTGAGTTGGAGCCAAGCTTATTGGACGTACCCACACACACGGCATACAGTATTTTTTGTATAGTTAAAATATACAACGGAGTTTTAGTTCTCTGCGACCGCCGGCTCGATATCGGTAAGCGGATTCAATCGTGCATAGAGACCCTAGCGAGTACATTACGTTTAGACACCATTTCCTACTGTTAGCTGTAAACTATTATACATAAATTAATAAATGCTTTAACGATTATTTATGAACGGCAAATCTCCGAGGAGGAACATTCGGACTCGTACTTTCGGGTGGTTGAATAAATTGTCTGGCTATAGCGACTCCAAAAATAACTCCCAAAATATTTAATCAAGTGTTACAGGTTCTGTTTGTATTACCTATTGCAACGCAAGTGCTAGACATTTCCACAAATTGATGGTAGAGCTTTTGTTGGCTGCGTAATATTAGTTTTATTTATACCCACGATTTCTAACAATAGTTTTACCGACAACTAAGCTACGAAGTGTGCAACCTCTCAGATACGCTGTACCTGACACGCCACACTGTTGAACATGTTGGCCGCCTTGCCGGGCACTGTGGGGGCCACCAGAAAGCGGGCGAAGGTGCCGCCCTTTGTGTCCGCCAGGCGTCCCGGATTGATGACCAGACAGTCGCTGACCAGGCGGATAAAGTGCCGCTGGTCGCCGGGCAGGATGAGCACGTTGGGCTGCTGTCTGAGCTGGGCGTATTTCAGCGCCAGTTGGGCATCGTAGGCCATGTTCTCGTCCGCCGGCGGATAAACGGGGTAGAAGGATCCCTGGTGGAACAAATGATTGATGGAACGATGCATCCGCTCGCCGGCATTTGCGGCAAATTCGTGGCTCAGCAGATGGTCGATAACGTCGGTGGAGGTGACGCCCACTGTGATGCCATCGAGGTCCACCACCGAGGGATCGGCCACCATGTGCAGGTTGGGATAGCTTCGTCGGAGCGTGGGCGGCGGCGTCGGGTAGACCGGATGCGCCATGGCGTCCTTTTGGCTGCTCACCATGATTACGGTGGTGTGACTGCCCACCACCTCCATAATGCCGGCAACCATCTTCTCGAAAAAGGACTCAAAGGTCTCGGACAGATCGCCAATGGCCTTGTGATCGGCATCCAGGAAGGGCCCCACCATAATCAGCACATCCGGCCGGTGGTCCTTTAGGTACATCATCAGATCGTGCAGTGGCTCGTAGCTCAGATCCGCGCTGTCCGTGAACGGCCCGGCGGCCACCACAAACTGCAGTTCCCTGTCCACTTTCAAGGGGTTCGGCGGCGTCAGCTTGCGCTCCGTGTGCATCTCCTCCACCACAAAGGAGTTGCCCTTGGGAATGAATCCCTTGGCGAGCACCACCTGACCGGGAAATATGCTGGCGCTCTTAATCTTCGAGAAGTTCAGCGACAACAAGCTGCTGTTTTCGGCATCCGCAACGGACAGAATGGCGGAATAGGCATCCAGCGGGCCGTCGTCCTCGGAGTGCACCATGCCCACGGCGTGCAACATGTGGAGCGCTTCCAGAGTGTTCTTGTCCTGCGGATACCAGCTGCACTCGGCCGCACCCTCCGCTCCCAGCTTCCGCTCGATCAGCGCCCGTCCAGTGTCGACAATGCGGTCGTGCAGGTCATCGCAGCGATCGTTGAGGAGATCCTTCATGTAGCGCAGATTGGCCGCCGTGAGGGGGGCATTCTTGTGCAGCAGCTTCTGGACGACCGGCAGCGCGTGCTCCACCTGCGACTGCCAGTTGCTGCCTGCCAGCAGCTTCGGGTGGCCAAAGGTGTCCACCACATCGCCGGGCTTGCCCTTCACCGTGTTGCCCGGCGTCCCAGCATCCGGAATCTTCTTGGCGGACTTGGGCGTGTAGCTGGCGGGGCTGAAGAGCACACCGCCCTTGAGTCCCGCGGGTCGGTTCGCTTCCTTCTTGGCCTTGGGCGTGTGCAGGGCCGCAGAGTCCGCAACCGAGTCACCCATGTACTCCTCCATCATGGGATCGTCCTCGATGAGGGCGTAGCTGTCGGCGGAGGCATATGCCTTGGCCTTCGGTGCGGATGCCTTGGCGTGCGGCCTGTCCTTCCGCAGCTGCAGAACCTTGCGCTCGAACTCGCCGAGGTTTTCCGTCGTGGGCTCGTCGCCGTGAAGATGCGACAAACTGAAGGCCATCCACTGCTCCACGAACTCGGTGGCATCGTGCACGCTGTACGTGATGGCCAGCTCCACGCACCGCTCTAGCACCGTTCCCGAGGGCTCGACGCCCATTTCGTCGAATTGCTGCCTGATTTCCACGTCCATTTGGGACATCCACTTTTTGTAAATAAACACACGCAAATGCCTTTTTGGCGCCAAAACGACGGCGGGGCTGCCAGAGTGTCAAAGTTATCGGCACTAGTTATCGGCCAACGCTAGTGGCGGTGCAACAGCTGTTGCATTGACCATTGTTTTGTTTATTCATTCCCCTAGCAAGTGCAATAAGCGCAGATAGCTTCGTTTCGGTTCGCGCGGTTTGAGGGATTCGGAAAAGTGTGTGTGAAGTGTGTGTGCCATGAGCACGGACGATCTGCTAGTGCGCCGCGAGCGGAGCGAAGACTCCCAGTCGCTCTCCCACAGTCCCAGTGCCTCTTCTTTGGATCCGCCCCCTCCGGGATCGCCCTCCCCCTCCTCCGCCTCCGCCTCCTCCTTCGATCGCCTACGGAACACCTTCCGGCGCACGGAGCAACTCTCCTCGCAGCTCCTCAGCCAGATTTCCACGCAGTTTTCCAACGCAGCAGCGGCCGCAGCAGCCTCCGAGGTGATCGACGGCACCACCACGTACCCGTATCCCGAGGAGCCCACGCCCCCAAAGCCGCCAGCGCAGCAACAAGCTCAGCAGCCTGCTCCGGAAGCGGCCCCGCCCTCGCCCTCGAAGACAATTGCCAAGCGGCTAAAGCGCGGTGAGTTATTCATAATTAGATTGATTATAACGAAGGATACATATGCTATCCAGTCCATCCAGCGAGCTATAACTATAACATAACTACTTTCACTTTATAAAGAATTTTTGCCTTTCCAAGATGCTGGCATCTAGTAAAATACTATCCAGTCTCCCTGTTCTATATTGAATTCGCCAATATTTCTCTAATATTAAATATTATACTTGGATTGATTGCAAATCTATCCAGTTTAGCATCTTGAATGTTGTATTTCCCTGCTATTGAATTATTGAATTCACCAATATTTTTATAATATGAAAAAGTAAAAATCTATCCAGTCTAGGCTCTTCAGGGCTCCATTTTTCTGCTTTACATTAGATTCGCCTATTTATTTTAATACCAAGACTGATATTATATGTTATCAAAACCTTACGAACTTATATTTATACCCCTAATCAATTTAATCATTGTCAACAAATTCAATCCTTATAATATAAGCAAACTTACACATAGTAGTGATTAAATTTTTACATTTTGCAAACCATTTCTTGACACACTTAATATATATAATGTGTATACAAATGGTATGCTGATTAATCAGCTGGTTTGCACCAAATTATAAGTATGTTTTGATAATGGTTTAATTCAGATTGACGCTTGAGTAAAAACCATACACCTATTATATACATACGGAAGAAATATTGCAGGGGTATAATCGCGAAAATAACACAACAAATGATTAGCTTGGAAAGAAAACGCTGTCAAACTATTTTACTAACTATATTTTAAAAATGTAATCCTATATTGCATTGTATTGAAATGCAATCACTGTTAATACATTACCCTATTATTGATATACTTATTTCTTATCCCTCTAGTTTATTTAAAATGGCTGACCATATTATTTTAGGTTAAGAACAACTTGTTGCTTGCATAAAAGCAAACGTTTTTTAGCTCTAAGCGTTGAATTTCTGGCGAAAACAAAAAAGCAATATGGGAAAAAATGTATTTTAAGTTTTCACGCTCTTTTGGCGGTTAAAAATNTATGGTAAAATGAAATTTTAAGTTCTCCCGCCAGTTTGTGGGGAAAAAATACAACAAAAACGTATAAACAACCATTATAAAGAAAGTGCAAGGAAAATCAAATGCGTAACGGTCGCTCGCCAAAAAGGCGTACCCCTAACGAAAGCTCTAGCAAAGTGTAAAAGCTTCGGTGGCTCGAGAAATCAATAGGATAAAAAACTTTGTGGCAGTCTTACTCAACGCGTACACAACAGGATATCGCTGCAGCTTTGTGGCGGTGGATACTATTCAGTTATTGAGTTAAATTCACCGAAAAGGATACCTCTTCCAAAGAGGTTTTGCAGCAGTTAATACTTCTACACAGCCAGGTAAAGAGAGCAATTAAGGAAAACTGCATTCGCTTGCAATCACCTGCTAACCTCGATGTGTATATGTGCATATTTTTTTATGGCCAATCCTTCGAATACACATGCAAATCGTGACACTAAACAACGCAATTAAAACGCAGCCGTTTCGGAGGAAGCCCCATCAAAATGCGAGGACTTGTCGAGGATACGAAAAAGTCCAAGTTGGCAAACAACAACAACAACAGCAGCAGCAACAGCAGCACTAGCGCCAGTGGCAGCAGTCGCCTCAAGTCAGGTAACACTGTAACAGGAACAAGTGCCAGCGGCTCGAAGCCGCTGAGGAGTGCAGCCAAAACGCCAACAATGAGTGGCACAACGTCATCGCTTTCGACGACCAAGAAGGCGCCACAAGCGGCCCAACAACAAGCGGTTGGCAAGTCTGCAAAGGCCTCGTCATCCGGGGCAGCAACACCAACAGCTACAACAACCAAGACGGTGGCAGCTAAAGCACAAAAGGGTCAGAATCCACCCCCACAACAGGCAAAGTCACAGCAGCAGCAGCAGCCGCAGCAACAACAGCAGCCGCAACAGCAACAGCAGCAACCCCAACAATTGCAGGCAAACAACAGCAACACGATTGCCCTGCCAAAAGCCTCGCATGCCAACACCAGCGAAGAGCTGGCCGGCGGTGTCCAGGACACCATTTACCTGTGCAACTTTCGGGTGTCCGTCGATGGCGAGTGGCTGTGCCTCAAGGAGCTGCAGGACATCGATGTGGCCGGCGGACAAGGTGGCCAGCAGGCAGCACAATCGGACAATCCCAACCATGGTGTGGGAAACTTCAACAGCAGTGGATCCAGCTCCAGCAAGCGCAACAGCAAACGCTTCTCGGGCATGTCCACTGGAAGCAGCAACGGCAGCGGCGGCGGCGGAGGAGGAGGTAGCTCCAATGGCGGTCTAGACATCACGGACAATGGTATTATGGCAATTGAAAACCTTATCGGCCGCCGGCTGTGCGACATGGTCCACAGCGGCACCACGGCACTCGGCTCCCAGTCGCAGCACCAGAGTGTCGGCCTCTTCGCCGAGTGGTCGCATCTCTGTAGGTCGCTTCTTGTTGCTCCTTTGTTGCTCCAGCACGCTTCTACTTTGTAGTTTCTCTTCATTTTAACTTTTCTGACTGTTGGATCGCCCAGGTCGGCAAAAAGCTGAGGTACAGCTTCGGGATAGTGGTTCAATCGAGGTCTGGGACACTTTTTAGTAGCTGTATTCATTTACACACAATTACCTGATCCCAAGTCCAAATAATAATCCATTTGACCATCATAAGTTCCTAGTTCTTCCATTGGATTATAATTTTTCAAGGTTCAAAATCTCTTTTAATTTTTTAAATATGTTTTAGTATCCCTAAGTACCATAATGGCCTAATGCATAATCCCCTTGAGATAGCCCTCAAACCTCAAGAGCTTAAGCTTGTTCCTCGATTTTTTGCTGACCTGTGTTATCTTTGATTAATTTGCATGCCTCTTTGCCATGTTGCACCCTTTGTTGCTCGAAATTGGGTTTAATAGATTGGATCAAAAAATATACACAACACCACATAGAAAAACATTAACAAACAAGTAAAACAGCACGTTCTTAGAGCCTCAGCTAAAAGTCGTCTCCCAGCTGCCAGAGTCCCTCGACGATTGTGAAAGGGATGGCTAATGCTTGGTTAGTCATATCATTAGATATTTAATTAATTAGCTCACCTCACTGCCACTCCATAGCGTCTCCTCCTCTTCGATGGTGATTCTCTTACGACTTGGCTTCTGAACGGGTTGCTGTGCATCGGTGGGTTCGTCCTTTGTGAGTGTTATTTTCTTGCGACTTTGTTTCTGAACGAATATCGGATCATCGGCAGACTCGTCAATTGCTCCTGTAGAAACGAAAGTTGAAATAGATTTATTTTCTAAGATTTGAGGCTGTATAACTTACCAATTCTTAAACGACTGGGGTTGCGCGTCTCTGCTGGAGTGCTTCTCTTAGAGCTCGACTTCTTGTCCACCTAAAGATAGAGGGACTCAGTACTTAAACGTATCTAAAGATCAAGGCAACTTACAATCTCCTCCTTGGATTGTCTGGGTGCGCGTTCCTTTCGCGTCGGTGGCTTAACGTTATTGCCGTAGGTCTTATCCTTGTCTTGAGGGCTGTCCAGTGAAGTTGAAAATCTCTCGATGTTGGGTGTGTAGCTCGATTCGGTGTCTCTGGGGGGAGGTGTCGTGGGCGATCGGGGAACACTGGCTGGTGTGGAAGTAAACGAGGGAAAGTCTGTTGTATTCGTGCCGCCCTTCTGGCGAGGCCGTCGTTCGTTGTCCTTTTTAGGGGGCTCGTCACTGGAATCACGACGAAGCGGAACGACCCTGCGACTAAATTGACAGGCCAGCGAGGAGCTGGTGGTAATAGGTCCGTTTCCTAAAATAGGAATCATCAGTCAGTGATGGGGGGTAACTTTTTTATAGACCTACGATCTGTAACGCCTCCGGCGTACTGACTAGACCCAGAATAGTAGGATCTTTGCTTCTGCTTCTGTTTCTGATCCTGGTGTATAGATTTTGGTGAGTCCGACGGCTTCTTCTCCACCTTAGGAAGACGCTCCTCCTTCTTCGGTATTGCAAGGCATTCCGGTTGCTTGATGCATTCCACCGCCTCCGCATCCACGGGCTTCTTCCTGCCTTTGCGCATGCAGCAACAGATGATGAGCAAGATCACCAGTAAAAGTACTGTCAAAAAGGTGGCAATGCACCAGATCAAAGTGTCATCATTCTCGCACTGCTCACGCTCCACGACATTTCTTATCCGTGTAGTCGTATCCTGTCTAGCTCTATTTCTTAGCCTTCGTTTCTGATGCTCTGGCCCTTTACCGATGCGACTCCAATAGCTGGCGGCTCTGCCTATCTTGGGGGTGTCCGCAGCAAAAGAATCGGCGGAAACGGCGCCTTGGCTGCGGCACTCTGCTTCGGTCTCTTGCGCCGATTCCTCCTCGTCCGACTGCCCTTTCATAGCCGCTATGGTGGCTTTGATCTTCAGGACGCCCCCCAAGCCCGGATAGAACTTTTCGTCCATGTAGTGCATCTGGATGTTGTCACGAATCCAGGTCAGCATCTTGCGATTAAACTGGTCTTGGCTGATGCCCTGAAAACGGTGGCAGTTGGTCACAGTTTCGAAGAATTTTACCAGGATGGAAGCGGATGAGGGTGACTGAAGGTTGTAGACGTGTTTGTGGTGGAATGGAACATAGATATCGCCCAAATATCCAATTTCATCCGAAGGGTATAATGAAGGTGTGGATACAAAAGTTTGACCTTGATTTAAGTCAGGTGATTGGGACGTATCCAGCTGAGCGCAGCTGGCGGCATCTTTCTCCGAGCTCGTGGACTGGGACAGCTTGATGGGATCGATCTTTATGCCTTTCAACTCAAGCAACAAGTCTCTTTTCGGCGACCGCCAACCATTTCCATTCGTATTCAGAGCCGTGAGGCACTGCTGATAGAGCTGCACCAATCGCAGCACGGTGCTCTTGTTGACGCGTCCCGCATAGAAGGAGATTTGTGCCGAGGGCACCAGATAGTACCTGAGATAGCCGCCCATGGAATCGTAGAAGGCCTTTTGCAGCAGGCGTCGCGACTCGTCGTCCCCCATCCGTTTGACGATCTGATTCACTGTGTTGAAGTACCTAATCAGCATGTTCACAGTGCCGTCGTTGAGCAGGCCCTGCTGGGGAAAGGACTTGGGCACCAGCATCTCGAAATCCTTTCGGGCGGACATCAAGGCAATGTCCTCCGTGGAGAAGCAGTGCTTTTTGGGGCCATAGAAGAGATTGGTGCCCAAAAAGTCGCCGTCCTTACTACCCTGCGTGCACTGCATTTCTACGCCATGCTCCCATTTCTGCTTTTCGGGTGCGGATGCATCTTGATCGGGAGCTGGGTGCGGACGGGGGACTGAGAAGCCTCTCGGGTTGTCGTGCAGCCTCTCGTTTAGACCATTGCGGTACTCACGCAGCTCCGAGTTGAGCATCGACTGCAGAGTTAGCTCATTCTGGAAGTCCCTATTGTGCACCTCCAGCGTCGACAGGTCGATGCTGTAGATGGGACAGCCGCCGGGCGTCAGGAAAATCAGCAACCAGGATAGCACATACAAGTTCATAACTCCGTTGATTACAGTTCACAGTTGTTTGAAGCAAATGCCAGCGCTTGCCTGGCCAGGAGATCATCTGAGAACTGACTCTAATTCCTACAACGCATCGCTTACTTTTTCAGCCCGGGACACAGCGGAAATTGAGCGCAGTAATTTGGTGAATATCTGCAAGCTGGTGGTCAAGGAACTGTTGGAGCAATCGCTGCGCTATGGCCGCATGCTGGACTCGGATCACCTGCCGCTGCAGCACTTCTTTATCGTCATTGAGCACGTCCTGGGCCATGGCCTGCGCCCGAAGAAGGGTCTGCTGGGGCCGCGAAAGGAGCTCTGGGATCTGCTGCAGAGCGTAGAGCACTACTGCCCGGAGGCGCAGGACATCACGGCCAGTGTGAGGGATCTACCCACCGTACGCACGCACATCGGCCGGGCCCGGGCCTGGCTAAGGATTGCCCTGATGCAGAAGAAGCTATCCGACTACCTGCAGGCGCTGATCGAGCACAGGGATGATTCCCTGTACGTCTACTACGAGCCGCATGCTCTCATGATGAGCGATGAGGTCAGGAGATGTCCTCGCACTCTTGGGAATTAGTTTTTGAAACCTTCCGTTTATCCCCCCACCAGATCGTTGTGATAATGGGCATCCTGGTGGGCTTGAATGTGATCGATTGCAATCTGTGTGTGAAGGAGGAGGACCTGGACTCGCAGCAGGGCGTCATCGATTTCTCGCTCTATCTGCGCTCTAGTTCGCGCAACGCGGAGGCGGCGCCGGAGGACAGTGCCCCACCCGCCTTGCTGGATGCCACCGGGCAGGGCAATATGATTGCCGTGCTGGACCAGAAGAACTACATCGAGGAGCTGAACAGGCACCTCAAGTGGGTTATACCCCCGCCGTGCAAAGGAGTAGCCCGTCTATAAGAGTTATCATGTATTTTTTAGCGCCACTGTGGGCAACCTGCAGGCCAAGGTGGAATCGCTGACGACCACGAATGCGCTGATGAAGGAGGACCTGGCCATAGCCAGGAACAGTTTGTTGGCTCTGCAGGCGGAGAACCAGGCCATGCGGCAGTCCACTCAGCCGGGGGACAACAGCTCCACGGGCTCGGGCGGCTCCTCGGACAAGGACAAGGAGAAGGCCTCCGAGGAGTTGGTCGAGGAGCGGCGCAGGAACAGCGACCTGGAGAAGGAGCTGAAGCTGCAGGTGTCGCTCAAGGCGGAGTCGGACATGGCCATGAAGCTGCTGGAGAAGGACATACACGAGAAGCAGGACACGATAGTGTCGCTGCGACGTCAGTTGGATGACATTAAGCAGATCAACCTCGAAATGTATCGCAAACTGCAGGTTGGTATTTGCTCACACGCAATCATCAAGTTTGGTCGATTTGTTTAGAGATAGAAAGGGGAATCAATGCCTGTCGGGCCCTGCTTCCCCTATTTGTTCAAAACAAATCGTCTGTTTCTCACAATACTCACAACTCATCTGCCCACATTCATTCGCTCATCTGGTCCGTAGCCTTGGTTTCACTTTCCTTTTCGGTTAACAATTAAGTTACATTTATGATTTAGTCATTAGCCGCCAGTCAATCGGTTTAAGTCAAAAAGTTATGCCAAAACGTAATCCCCGTCTAAAATTCAACCAGGAATGTGAAGATGAACTCACACAGAAGGGCGAGATGGTCTCGCGCCTGCAAACGAAAGCCTCACAAATTGGTAACATTTTACAATCGCTAGAAAAGAAGTACGAATCGAAGCTTGTCGAGCAGCAGCAGCAACAGCAACAGCATCAGCATCACCATGGCCCAGGAGCCGGAGCTGGGGGCGGAGCCGCTGGCGGAGATCGCTCGCCCAATACGCGGCGACAGCAGAATCTGGAGAAGTTCGAGGCACTCACCAAGAAGCACAAGCAGGACGCTGGCCCGCCCATGAAGCGCTCGCACCTCAAAATGGATCCCTTTCCGCCCTTCGATCCGAGCAAGTACCGCAAGTCGCCGCGCCAGCCGGAAGCCCCATCGAATCCCCAAGAGCCGCAGGAGGGAAAGGATACGAAGACTCCCACATCCGCCAAGTCGCTCAACGACGAGCTGGCCGAGGCGGCGGCTGCAGTGACCCAGCACTTTGGGGGCGATGGATCCCGTAGTGACTATGTCCTTTGCAGGGAGCCCACACCAACCGGAGACACTTAAATAACTAAAGTTTGGATCCTCTGTCTCAAGGGCCAGTTTCGGTTTTTACATTCACGATCTCAATTTGTAAAGTAAACATTTCCGAATATAGTTATGTTGAAATTATTACAATTTATTAATATACAGAAATACAGACTATATGATTTATATAACATCAAAGAAATAGAACAAATCGAGACAGACCTGTAATGCTCCCCACATCCTTCACAAGCAGGACAAGCACTCAAAGTCCATGTCCAGGTGCCTAAGGAAATGCTTCAGTATTGCCCGTGTGTGTACCATATAGATTGCCTTTCTTAACTTCTAGACCAGGTCCTCTAGAGATATATGTAATACCTAAAATTGTTAAAGGTTTTTGAATTATCATTGTACGCAACCTGTTAGCTGAATTATCTACAAAGAGCCCCCCGTAACCCGAGATTATATACCAGATTATATATACCATGATAAACACGCGTGTATGTATATATGTATAGTGCGATTAAAAGGCTTTAGATTTTTATTATACATATGGTAACCACACGCGACCCGCTTATATTGTAATTATACACTCAGCCTAGTCGAATACCAGTATTGTAATTATACCCATAAATAAAAGCATTGAGACCTTGTGGAATCTCTGAAGATCTATAAAAATGTAACTATACACCCGTTGGAGCATCTACTACTCTCGTACTCTACTCTAAATCGATCCTAGAAAGAATAAAACTTATCCGAACCCCTGGTCTTTCATTTATCATCCCAACTAAAACCCACTAACACTGAACAACTCTCAAAGTCCTGGATCTTTGCCACGCTGGTACATGCGCTTGTTTTATTCGTTGGCAGGACTGCAAGGCGTCCTTGACGCACAAAACGGAGCTGATGGACAAACTGGAGGTCCAGAAGGAGGACATGGCCAGCACAATAGATCAGCTGGAGAAGAAGTAAGCTCATAGGGTTTGGTTGAGGTTGGGGATCGGTTTGGGCATCAGGTTTGGGGATTTGTAGTTCCTATCAAGGGAGTAAATCTAATGGGCAGATACCGCAATATTTAAAACACAAATATTTAGAACGGTTTCCAAAGAAATATCCATGTTGTGATCGAAA
This sequence comes from Drosophila ironensis, assembly GCA_021223825.1. Lineage (NCBI taxonomy): Eukaryota > Metazoa > Arthropoda > Insecta > Diptera > Drosophilidae > Drosophila > Drosophila ironensis. The sequence goes on along the minus strand of JAJJHQ010008452.1, from coordinate 5,598,282 downwards.
TAATAATAATATTAATAATATTCGTAGAATAAAAACTTGATCGTCAAACATCTCTTACACTTTGATAAGGTTTTTTAAAGAAACGAAAACTATTAGTATTGTACATAAGAATTGACGCATAAAACTATGCATTTTTCGAGGGAAGATTACAGATCGCAATGCTTATGAATTTTAAACCAATATAGGATTGAGATATCGACCCATGCTATACTGAAATTTAAGTTAGGTGGGGCTTTGCTGGGGCTTTTGTCTGCACAGATATCGAGTAAAAGTCAACCTTGTGTCGCCCTCCCTTAGATGGACCCATGACAAGAGTAACCTGGGAGAGATCCTGAAGACCACGTCACAAACATTGAGCACCCAGGTGACGGCCAGCGAGGAGCGGGCTGCCCGGGCGGAGGCCGAGTCCCGGATCGAGCGCGAGTGGCGCATTTCGCTGCAGGAGAAGGAGCTGAAGCTGAAGGAGAAGATATCCGCACTGCAGGCCTGCGTCAAGGAGCTGGACGAGGAGAGGGGGCGCAATGGCAAGCTGAAGGCCGACCTGGACAAGGCGCGCACCCAGTGGGCGGAGGCACAAACCACGCTGGAGGAGCTGGGCATTCAGTTGAGTGTGAGCAAGCTGAAGGTGTCCGAGATGCAGGACCAGGAGCGCCGGCAGCGCCAGCAACTCTCCGGTTCCTCGCAGTCGCTTCAGGCGGCCTTGCCGGAGGCTGTGGGAAGCCCTGGCATCTGGGCCCCCGACTCCATCGCCAGCCACTGCACCGGCTGCGAGCGAGAGTTCAACCTGACCCGGCGCAAGCACCACTGCCGCAGTTGCGGCGAGATCTTCTGCAAGGCCTGCTCGGAGCACACACTGCCCCTGCTCAATGCCCAGGGCCAGCCGGGAAAGCCGGTGCGGGTGTGCAACGCCTGCTACGCCTCCAAATGACGATAGATGATAAGCCCTCTTGTGTGTCAAACACGCGTAAATGTTCAATGTTCCGTAAATGTATGTTCTAAACGAGGGTCGGAGGGCAGTGCTTGAATAATCTAGTATTTTGTATTTGAACTGTTATATTCTCGAAACTTGTCTTGATAAATTTTATAGAATTCAAAACATAAACAGGCTTTTACTTGGGTGGAGTAAGATAAGAAATTCTGTCCCGTTATTTAGTTTAAACATTTTTTCTAGGAATAGCTTTAAATGGCTTTCNAATTGCTTTAAATGGCTAGTCCGATAAAGTTAACTATCTTATCAAAAATTCTTATATATCGTACGAGTATTAAATATCTTTATTTTCCAAGAACTAAAAAGATAGTCTGGTCATTTCGCCATTTGATAACTGCAACTAACTTTAACACTGTAACTAAAATAATTCTGGACAGCTTGTAGTAGCTTGTTAATCATTTTTGCATTAAAATCACCTTTTAGTATTTGGAGTTTTGACATCTATAACAAATGAAGTGAAATGAAGTAATGTTAGCTGTCACGGAACTTGGATTTGCATTTTCTTGTGACTTCTATAGCCTTTTTCATTATAAAACATCATATTTTATAAAATAGATCTGATTGGAAATCAAGATTATTTGAATGGCGAGTAATCGTTACTTTTGCAAGCCGCCTATCGATAGCGCTGAATACTTGGCCCTCCTGCCACCTCTAGCTGCTGCCCGATAGCATATTCGATAGTCTCTCGGCCATGCAGCTCTTGGCAACATAATAACTTTAGAATTACTTATTCGTAATTTCCATAGTCTGAGTCCTTCGAACAAACTCACATTAGCCGTAGTTTTTAGCCATGTTTAGCAAGTAAGCCAGGTAGGTAAGGGTAGGTGCAACCGCCGGGCAGGACAGCGGGCGCGTAGAAAGCTCCCCCCCCCAAGAGCCATCGATTTTTGTTGGTTGCGAATGTTGTGGCATTCGCCACTACTAAGCCACTTTCCGGAACGAATCGATCGCAGTTGCAGTTTGGCCCCCGAAGCGACAGCATGAAGGACTCCGGACACATAGCCCTGACCCTCGCCACCTCCACGGCGGGCGATGAGCGGGGCCGGAAGAGTTTGCGGCGGGTGAGAAGGATGGGGATCCTTTTTCCTTGAAAAATCCACCTTACTTTACTACCCTTTGCAGGCCTGGAACCAGCTGCCGCGTTGTCAGCGCAATCTCATCATCTTGTTCGTTGCCGCCGCCTTCTGTGTGACGGTTTTGATCTGCCTCAGCGGCGACCAGTTGACGTCCAGCACCCTGAAGGACCCCGCGGAAAAGCTGCCCATGTCGGCGCCCTATCACCTGCGACAGCAGAATCCCCACCATCACCCCGACGCCGAGTCGCCGAACACTCCGGCCTTGCCTTTGGGCGCAGATAAGGCCAAAGCGCCGCCCCAGGAGCTGGAGAGCGATAAGGTAAGTGGCCGGCGCCTATCGACTTTATTGATTGGTGCTTGGAAATCAAAATGCCACTTCGGGCGCTATCAAGATAGCGCTCGTTATTCACTTACTGATTGCCCTCCTCCCCTCCCCCCCGGCAGTACAACGAGGCCTACGGCGATGTCAATTCCGCTGAAAACGTAGTCCGTCTCCCGGAAACAGTGCCCGCCCAAGTGCTGCCCATGGCCGTGGCGCAGCCTCCGCCGCCGGAGAGGCCCAGGGAACAGGATGCGGGGGACATTGACATATTGAACAACGTGGAGGAGCCCATCGAGCGAGGGCCAGGCGGGACACTGGACGAGCGCGAGCAGCTCGAGCGGGCCATCAAGAATCCGCTGCATTTGGGCGGCCTCGCCTTCGAGGAACAGCTGCGCAGGATTCAGCCGCTGCTGGCCAAGGGACAGCACTTCCATGGCGCCTCCAATGAGCGGCAAACGGCCGTGGTGGCCGCTTTCAAGCACTCGTGGGCGGGCTACAAGAAGTACGCCTGGGGGCACGACAACCTGAAGCCCATCTCGCAGTACTCCCACGAATGGTTCGGCCTGGGCCTGAGCATTGTCGATGCCCTCGACACGATGTACATAATGGGTCTGGATGATGGTGAGTCTAGAGATTCAGCGCATATAGTACATTATTTTCACTGGTATTTGGGCAATGCTTGCTAGCCTCAAATGCTAGCTGTTTAAATGTTTGCTTTCGGAAGGGGAATGTGTCACAGGTTTTGTGTTCTTGTTTGTCTTTGATATCTGTAGAATTCAAAGAGGCCCGCGACTGGGTAGAGCACTCTCTGCGCTTCGATACGAAGCGGGATGTCAACCTGTTCGAGGTAACCATCCGAGTGCTGGGCGGTCTTCTATCTGCCTACCATCTCAGCGGCGACACGATGTTCCTGTCCAAGGCCTCCGAGCTGGGCAACCGCCTGCTGCCGGCCTTCCTCTCGCCCTCGGGCATACCCTATTCGGATGTGAATCTGGGCGACCTCTCGGCCCACTCGCCCAAGTGGTCCCCCGACAGCTCCACCAGCGAGGTGACCACCATCCAGCTGGAGTTCCGCGACCTCAGCCGCTCCACCAACGTCTCCATTTACGAGAAAGTGAGTCACAAATCGAATGCCCCCTATCAGCAATCACGGCAATATATACCCATCAAATCAGGTGGCGCACAAGGTAAACGAAAAGGTGCATGCTCTGGACAAGACCCACGGCCTGGTGCCCATTTTCATCAATGCCAACACCGGCACCTTCCGTAACTACGCCACCATTTCCCTGGGCGCGCGCGGTGACTCTTACTACGAGTATCTGCTGAAGCAGTGGATTCAAACGGGGCGCCAGGACAACGACATGTAAGTTTCAAGAGTGGGAAAGCAATTAGCACCCCATTAGCGTTGCCAATTGGAGGGCTATCACTTGACTAGCACTTACCGTGCCGTTGGTAATTGTTCGGGTTACTCAACCTCTGCTTTTGCAGGCTTATCTTGGATTACATGCAGGCGGTCGACGGAGTGCTAACCAAGCTGATGCGGCGCACTCCGCGCGAGCACTGGGTCTACATCGGCGAGCTGATCAACGGCAAAGAATTCAAGCCGAAAATGGACCATCTGACGTGCTATCTGCCGGGCACCCTGGTGCTGGGACATCAGAACGGCATGCCGGACTCGCATCTGATACTGGCCAGGGATTTGATGGATACGTGCTATCAAACGTACATGATGAATCCCACACACCTGGCGGCCGAGATATCGTACTTTGCGCTCACGGAAAAGGACTCCAACGATATCTATGTGAAGCCAAACGATGCGCATAATCTGCTGCGGCCGGAGTTCGTGGAGAGTTTGTACTACTTTTACGCGCTGACGGGCAATCGCACGTACCAGGACATGGGCTGGACCATCTTCCAGGCGTTCGAGACGCACACCAAGGTCAATGCCGGCTACACGTCGCTGGGCAATGTGAAGAACGCGGAGAACACCCGCATGCGCGACCTGATGGAGAGCTTCTGGCTGAGCGAAACCCTCAAGTACTTCTACCTTCTGTTCAGCGACAACCGCAAGGAGATCGATCTGGACCAGTGGGTCTTCAACTCCGAGGGCCACCCACTGCCGGTCTACCCGCTCAAGACTTAATTACATTTTAAGCCACCATCCAACAGATGCAAAATAGAGGGCGGCACAACTTAGTTGCGCGCGCATTACTAACTAGAAACCGAAAACGCTGTCGCTATCGCTATCGGTGTCGGTGTCGTAGGCGCATTTAGGCCGCAACAATCGTTTAACCTTTAAATCGTACTCGTAATCGTACTTTAGCGCAAATGCCAAATACTAAGCTTAGGGTTAGGCTAAGCTCAGTTGGCCAATCGAATGGAGCAATGCCCAAGATTAGGAAGGCTTGATTTGTTGTGAAATCGGGGAAGTAGTTTTTGGGGCCGGAAAAGCTAAATGAACATGTCGAGCTGAAATTTGCTGGCCCATGATAATGTTTAAATGTTATCTAAAAATAACCAATCATGGTGCAATCTTTGATAACTACTATTCTGCACCCCAGAGATACCCAGAGACGCGACAACGTAATCAAATCGAGACTTTCTATGGTAACCATCTGATTTCAATTCCATCATACGATCGATTGTATATTACCTTGCGTACTGATCTATATTATGTTGTAATAATTTATTTTCTACTGTAAGCACCTATCTTAGAAACGATCTATCTATATTGGGCCACTGCTTGATCCATCTCGTTGGCCGGCATCCAGAAGAGCCAACCATCAGGTTTTACCCTAGTAATCCTCCATCTCCTGTAGTTGAATGTGAATGATTGTTTTACTATAGCACGAAATTAGAAACTCAGTTGCACGCGGCACAAAGGCAAAGTTTGTGTGCGTTGTTGTCATCTCAAGAGCAAGTACGTAACGAATGAATCTCACAGCGAATGCACATGCGGTGCATTTTCGGGCAATGTTTGTAAACCTACCTGCGCGAATAATAAAATTCGATAGTTTTTAAAATTTGATTGAATTTTTGAAATTTCTCTTGATTTTCCCACGCTCCCGCTGTCCCAAAAGAAACACCAAGGCATAAACTTTGATTGCATTTCCATTTATTATTTAGTTTCCGTTTTTCAGTTGGGCTTTTCGGTTTTGTTGCGTTTCAGTGAGATTTTTTTATTGAATCGTTTGTTGGTTTTCGTTCTTGTAATGTACTTAATGTTTATGACGACTATGAATGGATGGGCTTAATAAACTATCAATTATTAAAGTTGTTTCCTTCGCTTCGGCTGTCACGCGTCCTATGATGTTTGTGTTTTTTGATTTTAATTAAAACTCCCAATGCGCTTGGTTTAAAAATCTTTAGTTTTCACTTTATGTTAAATTACATTTAGACACATTTAGCTGAACAATTCAAATGACGACACTGCGATTTGTTGTGGGTGGTTATGGGTCTGGTCGGGTCGGGGCATACTATATGGATGTGGAAGGGTCTGGGCTTTTGAGTTTTGAGTCCTTGAGTGGCTTCTGAATACTCGTACAACTTAAAACAGCTTGCATAAATAATAATCTACTCATAGATTTACATTTATTCAGTTTTGCGACCGCCAACTTAAATTATGCTATTACATGTACAATTTTTACACGAAACTCGTTTATTTGTCTTTAGAGTAATAACTAGGAAGGGGGTTCCCAACAAAAGCACACTCAAAACGGGAGGGGACGTTGGACAGGACAGGTGTGGACCGGGTTGGGGATGGGGATGCGTGGCCTGAATAACGAAGCACATCTTAAAATATGGTACCTCTTGAAGTTCCCTTACTGACTACGCGTAATACAAGCAATCCGTCCATGATAGTACGTATTGTAGTAGGTTTGTGTGGTGTGTTGTGGTGTGGTGTTTGGTTTTGTTGTGTTTACTTTGTTTTTTTTCCGTTTTTAATGGTGGTTTTAAAGTAGTAGTATTGTAATTGGTATGCAAACATCATCCCCCAATCGGATTAACTCCATCCGTCCTACTGAGTGTGAGTGGGTTTCGTTTTTCGTTTAGACTTTAATCGTATTTATTACGTAGGTTTTGTTTACAAGCTAGTCAGACATCTATATTTAAAACGTGGCACAAATCACAAGTCAGATTTGTCGCAAGATCAAGATACAATTGATACGATTCGTTAAATTTGTTATTTGTTTCCTGTGGTTCCTCCTCTCTTCCTCCTTCTTCTTCTTCATCTTCTTCTTTTCCGTCTCCCTTTCGGGGCCAGTTCTCCTAATCGATCCGGTTTAAAGTGTATATAAGATATTTTTTTATATTTAGATTCAATAATTTATAAATGTTTAAACTAAATTGGCTAAAATTGTGATTTTTGAACTGCTTTTGGTTTGCTTCGTAGTTTGCCATAGTTGGTACACTCGTTAAATCCCTAAGATCTTTGCATTCGCACTCGCATTCGCATTCGCTCCAATGACACCACCCGTAGCTATGCCGAAAATTCATCTTCTTTACTCTCGAATTGAGCACGTCAATAGGTTTAGGTTGTGGGTTGTAGGTTTGTCTGTAATATCAGAAGCAGTCGTACGTAAAGCGCTTTAAATGATATCTCCTTCCCATATCCACTCTCTTTCTCTCTCTCTCTCCCCTTTAAAAATGCTTAGCTATACATCTATATATAATATATATATATAATCATTCACATCCCCCCCTGGACAGCTCGTGACTGAAACTGCTGCGTTACATTAACTATTTACAATCTTCCCTATCAATCCCCGCAGCCCATGCACACATCGTATCTATCTGGAATTGCTGGAATCGAAGTCGAAATCGAAATCGAAATTACTATCTCCGACTATCTCCAACGACAACAAAATTGGCAACATGATTTGAATTGTTTCTCTGAAATTGCTTCAAGTAACTTAATTATGAATTATACAACCAATTCGTTTCCCCATTCCCATTTGCGCGTGATTCCACCACTCTTACGTACATTTCTTGGTTTCATTTAAATTAAATTGTCTAGCTCCTGCTCCTTTTTCCTTTCTCCTTTCTCCATTCTCCCTTCCATCGCTTCCATCCTTTCCTCCTCGTCCCTCTTTTTTAGTTACTGCAGCTACGAAATTTATTAGATTAGTGTAACTCTGTGAGAAGCATTTGATGCTATTCGTCGTTTAGTTTTCCCTCTCAATTTCAACGCGCCAACGGCAACTTCCTGGCGCCCTTTCGCATTCTTATTGTTCGCTTGCTATATCCTCCTTGTCCACGTCATTAAGTAATTGGTTAGTGCAGCGGATGGCTCGAATATCGAATACAAAACATTTGGACTAAACAATACACAATACAAACAAATAGTAAAAACAATTTATGCTAAGGTCTAATTATTTAAAATTGTACTCGGGGGGGGAGGGAAAACAATGTGTTGGGCTGACAACTAAAACGGGGTCACTGTACAATCGGAAGGAGGAAGTCGTAGTCATCCACCGTTCTTCACAAGGTTGTGGCATTAAACTCCAATATCAGGCTGTTGGCCGCACTCTCCGACGCCGCACTGGCCGCCGGCACTCCGCCAACTCCAACTCCAAGTCAGGACGTCATTATCGACTTCACGGGGTCGTCCAGGCCGCAACTGAAGTCGTTCAACTGGCCCAGGTGCTGCGCCTGCGACTGTGACATGTTCTGGATGCTCTGGTGGTGATGATGGTGCTGCAGATGCTGCGTCTGCTGCTGGTGGCCCTGCATCATGGGATGCTGGTGCTGCTGCTGCTGTTGCTGCTGCTGTTGGTGGTGGTGCTCGAGGAGCAGGCTGCTGCTGCCGGCCCCCGATCCACCGCCGCTGATCAGGCAGTCGTTCATCTCGTCGCCCATCTGGCGGCGTCGCTGGCTCACCTGGTTCGCCTGCTCCTGCTGACAGCTCGGCAGATTGCCGCTCGGCTGCCGCTGGTCCTCCAGCATGCTGTCGCCCAGGATCGAGCCCAGCGAGAACTGCAGCGAATCGCCGCTGTTCTGCAGGTTCAGTATGCTGTCGATGGCGCTCGCCACATGCCGGCTGATGTCGTCATCGTACTCGCCGCCGGTGCCGCCGCCCATGTGGTTCACCTGCATTTGCTGCTGCTGCTGGTGCTGCTGGTGTTGCATCTGATGCTGCATGTTGTGCTGGTAGTGTTGCTGCTGCTGCTGCTGGTGTTGCTGCTGCTGCGAGTCCATCAGGTTGCCGTACGCAAAGTTGTGCTGCTGCTGTTGCTGCTGGTGCTGGTGCTGCTGCTGCTCCATCAGCATCTGCGGGAAGCCAGTGGGCAGCATGTCCGCATCCAACAGGGGCACCTGCACATGCTGCTGCTGCTGTTGCTGCTGCTGCGAGGACATGGGCGAGGATGAGGAGGAGGAGGAGGCCGTGCAGAGGCGCTTGCTGGAGTTGTCGTCCTCCAGGTCGCTGCCGCAGCCCATCCAGCTCCGCTTCCGCGAATCTCCGCCATTCACGAGCTCGCCGTTGCTGGTGCCGCTGGCCAGAAGATCGCTGTACTGCGCCTCCATGCTCTGCATCCAGCGCGGATTGTTGTTGCAGTTCAGCTCGATGTGATGCTGCTGCTGTTGCTGCTGCTGCTGCCCTCCGGCATATTGCTGCTGCTGCGGCGCCGCCTGCTGCTGCATAAACGAGGCATCCGGCACCCACATGCTCATCTTGCTCTTGTGATTGGCCGCCGGCGACTTTGAGTCGCCGAATATCTCGTCCAGATTCGACTCAATGTCGTGGGCATCGCTGCTCCCCTTCACGTCCAAGTGCACCGGCGACTCCCCGAACATCGCCTCCAGCCGCGTCTCCACCGACTTCTGCACATCCGAGTCGCTGCTGAAGAACTCGCTGATCGCCGGGTGCTGGTTCTGCTGCTCCGCATCCATCACCGCCGGCTGTTCGCGCTGTCCGCTGCACGAGGAGTTGTTCTTGATGCCGTGGATGTCGCTGGCGCAGCTGCTGTTGCTGCTGCTGGTGCTCTGGTTGCTCTTGTCGATGCAGCCGTTGGGGAACAGGTCCGACATGTGGTTGGTGCTGTTCATCATGCCGCCGGTGTTGGTGTTGTCCAGGAAATGCGACTGCTGCTGTTGCTGCTGCTGCTGGCGATTGAGGGACATGTGATGCTGGTTGCCGTTGAGCTGCTGTTGGTGCTGCGGCTGCATCGGCTCGTTGTTCATCAGATTGAGTTCCTTTTGCAGGCAATACCAGCCATCTTCCTGGTCCACCTCAGGTCCTTTAATGTGTTGTTGCTGCTGCTGATGCTGCTGTGGGTGCTGCTGCTGCTGCTGTTGTTGCTGCTGAGGGGCTTGCTGTTGCTGCACAGGCTGCTGCTGCTCCATCACGTTCCTCTCTTGGTAGCAATTGTCCGCGCTCTTGGCCGCCTCCGCCTTGTGATCCACTTTCTTCATAATGAAACTGGTGGTCAGCTCGGACTCGATATCGAAGTGATCGTAGTCCTTTTTGATCAGCTTCTGCGACTTCTCCTGCCCACCGCTCTCCAAGGATCCGTTCACCAAGGGCTCGGCAGCCTCGCCCTTCTCCTCCTGCTTCACCGCAGCGTGCGCTGTCTCCTGTTGCTGCGTGGTCGTCTGCTTGCTGAATGCCTTGTTGACGTCGGCGCTGTTCTTCAGCAGATCGAACCGGTCCACCACGGAGTCCGCTTGAGGTGCCTTGTCGATCGGTTCCTGTTTGATCTCCTCCTTCACCTTGGCCTCGGCCTGGGCGTCGCCTTCGACGGCGGCTGAGGAAGAGGGGACTTCGCTGCTGTGCTCCTCCTTCAGCTGCTGCTCCAGCTCCTTCTCGGCGCTGCGTATGTCGTCGATTTCGCCCTTGAGATCATCGATCATCAGCTGTTGCATTTGCAGCAACTCCGAAGTGCGGTGCGGCAGCTAAAGGCGATATATAGTTAGTCTAGTTCACATATTTAAACACAATGTTGTACTTACAGTGGACTCTTGCATCAGGATCTCTTGGAACTTGCCGTTGAGCTGGCGGAATTTGTCTTGGAACTCGAGGGCCGTGGCCTCGAACTCCTCGTCCTCATCCGACGGCAACTCCAGATCGTTCTCGTGCATGCAGTGGTACCTGGCAAACACGAATGCGATTAAATAGTTGCGCAAACTTGCAACCAATCAATTTGTTACCTAATTAACCGCTTGACAGCCTCGTCCTTGGTGCGGAAGGGCTTCACGTAGTCCGGCTTCAGGCAGCTCTCCTGATCCACCTCCAGTTGACGCACGAATCTGTGAATGCAAAGGCATTAGTACATCCCGATTCTAGCCTGATTTAGCTGTCTGCAATCCAATTGGCCGCTTCAAAGGAAATCGGCATTGTTCAACCAACTACTCACAAGGAGAGGCGTGCAATTTTGGGTTTCTGCGTGGGTATCTCATCCAGCTTGCCCGGCAAATAGAGCGGCAGGCTCGGTATCGTCGGCAGCGAGGGCAATCCAATCGATGCCGGACTAATTCCAACTCCCACGCCCAACGACGATGCCACAGGTGGCAGGATTGGCGTGGGCGGCATAGGTTGTTGCTGCTGCTGCTGCTGTTGTTGTTGCTGCTGTTGCTGTGGCTGTTGTTGCTGCGGTTGCAGTGGCGGCATGGAGAGCATATTGTTGACTTGCATTCCCGAACTGTGGCTGCTGCTGTTGCTGCTGCTGTTACTGCTGCTGTTGGCATTCAGCAGATTCGTAGAGCTTGCAAAGATCAGCGGCGGTGGTCCGCTTTTGTGCAGCACTGCCGCTTGCTGCGACTGCTGCGGCTGCTGTTGTTGCTGTTGGACAACCGGCAGCAAGCCGCTCTTGGGTGGCAACAAGTTGATGCTTCCATTAGGCGTCGCCTGCGGCTGCTGCTGCGCCTGTTGCTGCTGCTGCTGATTGTTGGCTTTGTTCCGGTTAGCTGGCTCCTTGGGCTTTATCTGCAGCTGCGTTGCCTGCGCCTGCTGCTCGGGCTGCAGCTTGGTCGGCACTTGTTTCTGCTTGTTGCTCGCCTGTTGCTGCTGCTGTTGCTGTTGCTGTTGGTGCTGCATCGGGTAAATGTGTATCCTCTGGGTGGCCGCTGTGGCTGCTACAGCCCCTGCGGCCGGCGTGGTGGACGAGTGATTATTCGGCTGCACCACGTTGGCGGGCACTGTCGCCTTCACCGGCTCTGCTGTCACCGAGGCCTGCAACTGCTGCTGCTGCTGTTGCTGCTGTTGCTGTTGTTGCTGCTGCNCTGTTGCTGTTGCTGCTGGTGCTGCATCGGGTAAATGTGTATCCTCTGGGTGGCCGCTGTGGCGCCCAAGGTGGCTGCTACAGCCCCTGCGGCCGGCGTGGTGGACGAGTGATTATTCGGCTGCACCACGTTGGCGGGCACTGTCGCCTTCACCGGCTCTGCTGTCACCGAGGACTGCAACTGCTGCTGCTGCTGCTGCTGCTGCTGTTGCTGCTGCTGCTGCTGTTGCTGCTGCTGCTGCGGCACTGGCTGGGGCAGCAGGCTGAAGGCATTGCCATTGGCCGTGGGCAGCATGCCTTCGGGCGTGGGCACCTCCTTGCCGGAGGCCAGGATCCGGTGCTGCTCGGCAAAGAGCCGCTGCAGCGCCAAATGAATCTCCACGTCGGTCATCGGCTTGTTGTAGGCGGCTATGGTGGCCGCATCGATTTCCGGCGAGACGGGCAGGAAGCTCGTCTTGTTCTGCAGCTTGATGGTGAGGAACTGGATCTGCATCTGCACCTGCTTGAAGACCTGCTGCATCTGTGGCGTCAGCTGGATAGTCTGCACGCGGGACACTGTGTTCGCCTGCGGTTGCTGCTGCTGCGGCTTGGGTGCCTGCAACTGCTGCACCTGCAGCTGCTGCTGCTGCTGTTGCTGTTGCTGCTGCAACGCCTGTCCCGCCGCTTGCAATTGCAGGCCTCCGATCACCGTTGCAGCTCCGGTGGTTGGCGATGGCGATGGGGCTGCCGTGGTCACCGTGAAGCTCGTCCGCGGCTGCGATTGCTGTTGCTGCTGCTGCTGCTGCAGTATCGCCGCCGTGGGCTGCTGCTGCTGCATGGGCGCCGTAACGCCCACCAGCTTGGTGCCACTGGTCGTCTGAAACGGCTGGATGCTGCTGCTCATCGTGGTGGTGGTGGTCGTCGTCGTTTGGCTGCAACTGGAGCTGCCCACGACGATCATCTGCTTGCCACTGGCCACATTCGGCTGCACAATCTGCACCGGATTGTTGTTCGGCTTCTGCGACAGGGGGTCCAGCTTGGGCATCGGCTTCACCACGCTGGCGTTCTTCAGCCCGGCCAGCTCCGAGGCGTTCGTCGGCGTGGCCTTCGGCTTGCGCACTGGCTTCTTCTTCACCACCGCCCCGGTTCCGGCTCCTCCTCCGCCACCGGCTGCCCCACTGGTCGCCGCCTTGGCGGGCTCCAGCTTGGCCTTGCTCTGGTCTATGATCGGCGCCACATTGGCCACCTGCTTGGTCACCGTCGTGGTGGTCGTGGTGCTCGTCGTGGTGGTCAGCGTGCTGCTCGCCGTTGTCGTTATGACCAGCCCGTTGCTGATTGGCTGGATGGGGTGCACGATCTGCTGCTGCGGCGGTTGCGGGCGCAGGGGCAGCGAGAGCGTCAGCGACGAGGAGGCCCCCGTCACCTGCTGTTGTTGCTGCTGCTGCTGCTGCTGCGGCTGCGGCTGTTGCTGCTGGGCCGGCAGGGGATTCACGTCGTTGAAGTGCAGCTGTCCCAACTGCAGGCACTGGGCCAACTGCTGGGCATTGATGCCGGCCGGCGCGATGAGCAGCCGTTCCGTGGGCCCAATCGAAGCCGCCGTCTGGCCCGCGCTCATCGCCGTGATCTGGTTGGTGACGCTGTTCAGGCAGAACAGCTGCTGGGTGCTGGGATCGATGGGCGGCAGGGCGATGTACCGCTGCTGCCCGCTGTTGGCCAACTGCGGGGCAGGCGCGGGGGCCGGGGCGGGGGTGGGCACCGGAACGGGCACCGGCTGCAGTTGCGGCTGCACCTGGGCGGGGGCCAAGGGCTGCTGCTGGATCAGCACCTGCGAGTTGAGGGGCAGCGTCGGGAAGGACAGCACCTCGCTGGGTTTCGCCGGCAGCGCGGCCGGTGGCTTCATCGTCGTGGCGGTTGACGTTGTCACAATGCTATGCGCTCCCTGGACAGGTAGTTTCCGGGCATTTGTCACTGCAATGAAAGGGGTTGTGGAAAATGCATTGGCTGCAACAACAGTGGTTGGACAAGCTCTGCACTCACCTTTAACCTCTATTTTGGGTGCCGGGGAAACCTTGGGCAACTGCTGCACCTGCACCTGCGGCTGCGCTTGCTGCGGCACTTGGATCACCTGCTGCGGCTGCTGCTGCTGCTGCGTCTGCAGGAGCGTTGTTGCCTGCTTGCTGGCATCCACGCGCGTCGGCTCATTGATGATCGTCACATTGGGCAGGGCGCCCTTGAGCAGGGCCTGCAGGATGAGCTGCGACTGATGGTCCTGCTGGTTGTTCGGGTCGTGGCGCAGTATCAGCCGCTCGCACTGCTCCGAGACGGTGAGTGTGAGACTCCCAGTAAGCTGCGGCACCAGGGCCGCCGCCGAGGCCGGAGATCCCACGGAAACGGACACATTCGCCGGCATTCCCGTCAACTGGGGCGGCAGGATAGTGGCGCCGCCGGCCGTCAGAGCCGGTGTTGGAGTGGCCACCGGCGGTTGCGCCGCACTGACCGCAGCAGCGGGCTGGGGTGCGGGATTGGGAGCTGGCGGAATGGTCACCAATTGCATTTGCCTGCCGTCGCTGGTCAGCCGCTGAATGGACGTGGATTCCCCGCCGATCGTCGGCGCTGTGGACTGGAACACCAGCTGAGCTGGCGCTTGGCCAGCAGTTGTCGCAGCTCCCGGAGTGCCGCCCATCACCGTGGCGCCCGGCGGCAGGATCGGCATGATCTGGATCTTGTTCTCCACCGCACTGCTCACCGGCAGCGACGACTGGCTGTGGTTCTGCACCTGCGAGATCTGAATGTTGCCAATCTGACTGGGCACCGCCGTGGACGTGCCGTGCGTGAGCATCAGCGTGGAGTTGCCGCTGCCCGTCGCCGCTGTGGGTGTGGTGAGTGTTATCGTGTTCACCGTGGTGGACAAACTGCTGCTGTTGCTGCTGCTGATGAGGGTGGGAGTGGTGCTGTTGCTGTTGGTGTTGCTGCTGCTGTTGCTGGTGGAGATCAAGGTGGCGGTGCTGCTCTGGGCCAGCTCCGGCTTCTTGGCGTTCCTGCGCACGGCTGGCTTCCGGCGCGGCTTCACGGCCGCCGTGGTGGAGGCCACGACCGCAGGTGGCGCTTGGGTAGGCGTCACCAGGGGGGCCGGCACCACCTGCGGCTGCAGCGTCATGCTGGGCAGGCTTATGCTGATGGTGGGCGTGGCGGTGGAGACTTTCGCTGCTGCCGCTGCAGCTGCGGCCGCCTGCTGGGCCAGGTGCTGTTGGGCCTGCTTCTGGATCTCCTCGGCCGTGGGCAGGCGCGGCGTGGAGAGCCCAAAGGGCGGCACTGCCGCCTCGGCGCTGGGATCGATCTTGATGAGGATATTTGGTATTTCGGTGGCTGCTGTTTCCGTCGACGCCGCACTCTGCTGCAGTTGCTGCGGCGCCGGAATGGTCAGGGTGAAGGGCAGGCCATCGCTGCCGTTTTGGTTCGGTATGGAGATCATGATGTCGCTGGCCGTCCCCTGCTGGCCTTGTGCCTGGGATTGTGTCTGTCCTGGTCCCACTGCCGATGCCTGCGACTGCGACTGCGCCGGCTCTGCGGGCTCCGCTGCCATTCCGTGGCCCGTGTCCAGGCCCATGCCGTAGTCCTCGTCGTCATCGTCGTCGCCCGTGATGCCGCAGAACTTCATCACGTCGCCGAGGTCCAGCTTTCCGTTGCTGCTGCGCTGGATGGTGGTGGGCGGCGGGGAGGGAGATTTAACCCGCACCACCTGCGCTGCCGGCGCTGCGGCAATGGCTATCTTCTGGTGCATCGTCTGGTTCACCTCCACACTGGCCTGAATCTGAACCTGAGCCTGCGGCTGAGCCGGAGCTGCGGCCACAACGACGGCCGGTTGCTTCTTCTTGCGCGGCCGCGGCTTCTTCTTGGGCTCAGCGACGACGGAGGTGGCCGCCGCCTGGACAGACTGCTGCTGCTGGGCCTGCTGCACCTGGGACTGGGTCTGCTGCAGCTGATGCTGCAGCTGCTGGATCTGGGCCTGCTGCTGCTGTTGCTGCTGCTGCTGCAGCTGGATGGTGGCCATCGCCGCGTGCTGTTGCTGCTGCTGCTGTTGGTGCTGCTGCTGCAGCACGGGCACCGGCGTGGGCTGCCGCAGGGGCTCCGGCGTTACGGCCACCGGCACATGCGCCGGCGAGGACTGAGCGAAGAGCTCCGTGCCGGAGGCCGTGCCAGCGTTGCCGCCCGGCGCCTGGGGCGTCTGGAAGGCGGCGGTGGTTATCTGCTGGATGTGCGCCCCGTTCAGCTGGTTCAGGTTGATGGTGGCCCCGCCCAGGCTCTGCTGCAGTTGGGCCGGCAGCTGGGATATGGTGGTGAGGCCGTTGGGCATCTGGATTTGGGCCGCCGCCGCCAGCTGCAGGTTCTGCAGCTGCCCCAGGAGCTGCGTGTTCAACGTGGCCGTCGTGGCGAACGGCTGAGATCGTGGCGCCTGCGCCTGCACCTGGGCCTGGGCCTGCGCCTGGGCCAGCGCCGCATGGAGGCCCGTCAGCTGGGTGCCCGTCTTGATGGCGCTCTGGAACTGGCCCGCCGACGCCGTCTGCTGGATGAGGTTCGCCTGCGAGGACACAATGAAGGTGGGCGCGGCAGCCAGCTGCATGGTCGTTCCATTGGTGCCCACTATCCGCAGCAGTTGCTGCTGTGCCGGCTGCGTCTGCAGCTGCGGCTGCCCGCGCGCATTCTGCTGGATGACCAGCGAGGGTGCCGCCGTCAGCTGCGGCGTCGGTGGGCGCAGGATGAGCTGCACGCCCTGCGGGTTCTGCTGCACCAGCACGGGCATCTGGTTGAGCAGCAGCTGCTGCGGCTGGGTCGTCGTCGCGGGCAGCAGGATCTGCTGCTGCTGCTGCTGTTGCTGCTGCTGGGTGGGATTGTTGGCCTGGCCCGCTTGCTGCTGTTGCGCCTGCGTCGTCGGTCCTGCTCCTCCGGCGCCGGCGCTGCCCTTCTTCTGCTGCTGCTGCATCTCCTGCTGCGGCTTGGGCAGTATCTGCTGCGGCGCCTTGGCCGTCTTGCCCGTGGCCAGGCCCGTGATGCCGGCATTGCTTACGAACCGCTGCTGTGGCTGCTGCTGTTGCTGCTGCGTGTGCTGCTGCTGGAGCTGCTGCTGCTGGGGCTGCTGCTGCGGCGCGGTGGCTATCAGCTGGCCCTGCGGCCCCTGGATGAACTGGAACACCTGCTGGGTGCCCGGCTGCTGCTGCTGCTGCGAGATGGTGAACTGTTGCGGCAGCATCTGCACCTGCTGTGGCTGCGGAGTGGGCGGTTTGATGGCAGCGGCCGCTATGGCCCCGCTCGGGCTCGGAATGGGGCTGTCGGCTATCAGCGGACTGCTGCTCTGGTAGTGCTGGAACTGCTGCTGCTGATGCTGCTGGTGCTGGTGCTGTCCCTTCTGGCCCTTCGACGGGCCCTTGAGCGACCCGCTGGCACTGCTGACCACCACACTGCCGGCCGTGCTGAAGGAGGTGGGCGTGCTGATGGCCGTGGCATTGAGCTGTCCATAGCCGGCAAGTCCGTTCCCGCCTCCCCCAGCCGCCACGGCCGTGCCACTGCTGATCGAGGTGGGTGCAACGGCGTTGCTGCTGAAGATCTGGTGGCCGAGCTGCTGCTGCTGCTGCTGCTGCTGGGTGGCTCTCTTGGTGCCCTTCTGCAAAGTACTCTCATCAGTTAGTTTCATCGCCTTCCCCCTCGGATTGCGCTCGTTTCACTCACCTTATTCAGCTGGATGTTGTTGGAACCCACCAGCGTGGCGTTCAACTCGTTGCCAATGGCATTGCCGTGCAGGGTGACGCCCAATCCGACCCCCGAACTGCCCCCGACACCGACACCGATCCCGGCACCGCTTACGCCCGCTCCCCCGGTGGCAATGAGGCCACCACTGGTCACGCCGATGACCGTCGTGGCAGCGGCCGGCGATTGGGACGGGCTCGGCTGGAAGACGACGGTTCCAGCGTTGGGGCTGCCATTGGTGAACTGATGGATGGACTGTCTCCTGCCAGGCGTCGCCGCCTTGCGCTCCTGCAAGCAATCGGAACGTGTTAAGAGATCGCAATCGATGGAATTTCAAGCGCAAAAACTCTTTCTGCATAGGCAGCGTTTTGCTTTTTTTTCGGGGAACTTCTAATCTAAACTATCCACAAATTGTTTGTAAACAAAAAGGTCTCGAAAATGCGCTTAAACACGAGTATAAACAATACTTTCGGTATGCGGTATGGGCAAACACTTTTAGCGGGTAAATATTTAAGCCAAGCCGAGAAACGGAATCACTTCCAATCGGCTGGGCAAACATTTTAGGGGAATGCGAGGATCAACTTACGTGTTCCTGGGGATTGCTGTTGGCGTTTACTTGACTGCCACCGGCTACGAGCACCACATCCTGTGGGAACGGCGAGAGCGAGGGCGATGGCTGCAGACGGGGGCTAGCTGAGATCGATGGCGATGGACTGGGCGTCAGAAACGGACCCGGAGGAGACAATATTCCTGGAAGGCAAACGGAGACGGGAGACCGGGTGAAATTAATATTTGCTTACACACACACACACAAATCCGGGGGGCACAGTCTGACCCAAATAAGCGTCGCATGGGCTGCGGCTGCAATCGTTTTTCGGTACGTGACCAAAGTGGCAACTGTCCTCGGCTTCTCCGAGTGCGAGTATCTTGCAGATGCGAAGAGCAGCCACTGCTGCGACGCATCTCCCATAATTGTCCGCCATTTCACAAAAGTTGTTTACTCTGCCCCCCCTCCCCCCTGTTCAGCTTTTAGCTTTCAGTTTTCAGTTTTCATTTTTCTGCTTTTTGTTCCCTTTGTGCATACAAAAGCGAGGCAACTTAGCACATTTTCAAACACCAGCTGAGAGTCACGGATACAGCTACAGAGATACAGATACGCAGATACAATTTGGCTTTGGTTTCGGGCCAGAACCAGTTTCGTTTAGTGGAGTTCTTTGCACTTCTTCGGCTCGAGTGTCCCGCGCTTCTTTTGTTCCCGCTCGAATTTTGGATCTTGCGGGGGGAGCAGGGAACTCTCGGAATATTGGCCAAAGGCGCTGGCAATCTCGACAGGCATTTAATTCAATTGGTAGCTCGCTTTCAGCAACAAGCCGAGCGGAATCGAAGCGGCAGATACAGATACACACTGCGAGTAGGTGCGAGTTAGAAGAAAGAGTTGCGACGGCCACTACATACAGCACACATCCTTTTTATGGCCGCATTTAAATTTATTTCATTTTCTCTGTTGTCCGGCCAGACCCAGAGAGGCTAGCTGGCTCCCTGGCACAGCATATGGCTCAATAATTCCTTGCTTTGTCCAAGTAAATTGTATTAAACTCCGCCCATCACCGGCGAGGGCAGGCGATGGGTTCTTCGGTGCGGTGGCTCGCAGCTTCCCAGGAATAATTTGCATATATTGCTCCGCGCAGCTGGGACAACGACAGCGCGTGGGGGAGGAAGGGAGGGAGGGAGCTGCGGCCAAAGGAGTAGGAAAAATAAAAACGAGGGTTCTACAAGGATGTGGGGGAAGTTGGACGGACCCGGACTAACCAGCAGAGGCAGCAGATGCAAGCGCACAAGAAATGCGAAACGAAAGGGAATACACGAACGTTCCAAATTGCCCCCCTAAACCCTTTCGAAAATACCCTTTTTTAAAACCGTTTTGATAAAGAATTTATTGGAAATGTCTGGGGATCATTGTCAACATTTCAAACGAATTTCGAAACGATTTTGTTTTGATTATATTCAAATAATCTTTGGCATGAATTCTCATATAACGTCACGAAGTCTGGGGATCATTGTCAACATTTCCCAGGAATTTTCAAACGCTTTCAGTATGAAATTCATTCAAATAATCTTGTCAATAGTTTCAATATATAAACTATTTACCAGATTAAGCTTCACAAACAAAGTCAAAAAGGGGAATACCCGAACATAGGCGTGAGTAAATGCTACGTTATATATTTAGGTGAATTATGGGTATTGTGATCTATAATTCCTGGGAATTAGGATAAGACTGGGTATTGCGATCTATATTGGGTATTGCAATCTATATTTCCTAGGAATTTCTAAAATATTTGAGTATGAAATACTTTGATAATTCTGGGTGTCAATATCAACATTTTCCAGTTTTCAATATAACATTTTTTAAACAATCATTGCCATGAATACTTATATTTCAATAGCACAAAGTAAGCCATATTTAGCAGATCCTTTAGGAGGGTATAAGACAGACAAAACTACGACCAAGCATCAAAGTCTAAAGTAAATATTTAGATACTTCTTGGGGTTATTATCCAATATTTCCCACGAATTTCCATACGACTTGAGTATGAAATTTCATGAAATAATGTTTGGCGTGAATACTCATATTTCAATTGCACAAACTAAGCCATATTGAGCAGATCCTTTATGAGGGTATAGGACAGACAAGACGGCGGATAAGCGAACATAAGCATGCATCAATATCGACATCGTTGCTGGGTTGGAGCTGCCGGCAAAGGAGGAGCAGGAGCAGGAGTAGGAGCTGATGCAGAAGGAGGAGCTTGTAGTGTGTCGGTGCTGGGTGCTGGGTGCTGGCATCGCAGCATCATTATCGACAGCATAACTAAATGCAAAAGAATTTAACAAGCGCCCCTTGCATCTGCCTATGCGTCCCCATCTCGGCTTGTCCCCTTTCATCCACCCAACCATCCATCCATCCATCCAACCATCCTTCCTCTACATGCAGAGTCCGGATGGCCCCCCGCCGGCAGCTGTAGTTGCCATTCAATCCTCGTCACCGGGAGCATGGACGGGAGGATGGCTAAGCGGGGAGGGATTATGTTAGCCGTGATATATTCCCGGCAACGGGTAATGCGAGTCTCTGTTGCCTTTTGTACGTTGCCGGTTGCCTTGGCAATGTTTGTTTGCAGCCACCAAGGGAAGGGGACGTACTATATGCTCTCGGCTGTGGGTCTGGAGGAAAGCAGAGGAAACCAAATCAAAGGCAACAGCACCTCCGCGCGGCGGCGGATTCTGGGATAATCCGATGTGCAGCTTGACTTTGTCTTTGTCGCCTCATTATCACTTCAATTATGTAATTAAGCCGCATAAATCGGTAGAAACGAAGCGAATATCGGGCGAACATATGCTTGGGGGGGCTGGCTGGCGCTGGCTTTCAAGAGCAGGCCAATTAAGTCCGTCCAGTTGCTGTATAATTATAGTGTCTTTGGCCAAAAAGTATCCAACGATTGACAGCCAGCGATATCTTTGACACGACAACTCCCTTTTCCTATGGCCTTTAATTAAACAGTTGCCAAAGGAGCGCAAGCGAGACGGAGACGCAAACGAAGCCCGGGTCCTTGGTAATTTCACACAAAGGCAGACCGACCGACCACAAACGCAACTAACAGGGGAACCCCCAACTAGACGGGCGGAAAAAAAGCTAAATTGGAAAGGGGCAGGCAGGCAGCAAAGGATAAATTGACAAGCAGGGCGGACAGATAGATACTCCAAACTTTTGCCGCACTTTTGGATGCCGCCTGGCATGGCGAAAATGGTTTTGTATGGATGCATGGATGGATGCCGGATAGATAGTTGGATGTATACTCGCTGGGAGGAGCGCATAGGATGGATGGGCTGGTAGCCTGACGGCCATTTACTTGAGTGTCTGGGCGCAAAACAGAGGCACCAACAGCAACATCAACATCAACGTTCTTAGAACGCCTTTGAGTGAGTGCTCCACTCCAAGAGTCCTCTCTTGCCAGCACACATTAAAAAAAAAAATAACAAGTAAAAACGATGCCATGTATCTTTGAAACTGGCATCTTCATTATTTATTGTCCGTTCATTATAAAACTCTAAAGGTAGCTAGATATTTAAATTTTTAACTGTAAGCAGAAAAAGTTCTATCTCTAGTTCTAAACATTTCGGAGATATAGACGAATATGCAGGAGAAAATATGGTTATATGCTAATTTTAGAGGCCGAAGTGAACGTGGCTAAAATTGAACATAAACATATTCTGCATATATACCAAACGCACCTAAAACAAAAGGAGTTATGTCTCTAGCTCCTACCATTTTGGAGATATTGTCATATACGTGGAAGAAAATACCGTTTTAGAACGACGGACATGACTAGATCTACTCGGCTGTTGATCCTGATCTAGAATAGATATACTTTGTAGGGTCGCAAATCCCTCCTTCTCCCTGTTTCATACATTTCCCCAAAACTTAACATACCATTTGTACCGTAAGGTACATGGTATAACATGAATGTGCCATTAGAAACAGTTTAATTTTTGCAATTCAAGATTACGTTTTGCCGAGCGATAACATTTGCTTCCGGACACTGACACTGTCTACAATCTAGACACTAGATTATTCCGATGAATCACAGAGCGAAATCTATGAAATTGTATTTGCTTTCAGTGCAGCCACGTAATATTTTTGCATTTCGTGCCAGGCAGTTGGTCGCGAGTCGTTGCGAGATGAATCCTATTTGCCAGGCACCAACACAATTCCGACAGAGTGAGCACAAACATCCAAAGTTCCATATACACGTATACGGGGAAAAAATGAAACGGAGCAGAGGGTGGCAGCACCGGGTACCCGGTACCGGGAACTGGGAACTAGGAACCGGGGGGCCTGTCAGAGTCGGTAAAATTTTAGACCCCGACACAAGTGGGAGCGGGGAAAAAAGTGTGTTTTGCGGGGGGGGAAAGTACTGGCAAAGTACTGGGAAAGTAGTGGCAAAGTGCTTCCTTTCCTTGCAGGTAATTTTCCTGGCTTAGCAGTCAAAGAACCAGATTTAATTGATTAAAATTTAGAGTGTGTATCCACCGTGCGAAAAGCAATTGAATTCATTCAAGTTTAGCAGCCAGCGCATTTGTTTATTGGCCAAACAAATCACGCAAATACAACATGCAATAAACGGGCTGGCATGACATGTCACATTTCAATGGAAATTGCTCTTGTTAAATATTCAATCAATAATTGCCAGATGCAAAACGAAAAGGCAGCCACCTAATTGTTTGGCCAGTATTTAGCACACATAATCTCGACCGAAGGGAGAATCTACCGGGTCGGAACAAGAAATTTCAAATGAAACTTTTGCCAAATCATGCATTAATGGGATTTATCCACATTACAACCATCAGACACGAGCAGAGCCCGTCCCCGATCTCAAACTCAGTCTCAGATACTTGCCATTTTTTTCGCTCCAGTAAATTTCATTTTACCGAGCTACGAAAAAGTTTATTTATATGCTGGAACTCAGACTGTGAGTCTGGGCTAGGACCGAGCCTCCACCACCACCTCCTCCGGCACTCTCGGGAGACCTCCTAGAGGCCGGGACTGAGACTCGAGCAGAAGCTACAACGAGGACCCAGAGACAGGAGGCTGCTGCCTTATGCCTTCGCATATTTTATGTGGCGGTAAGTGTGCGCGCGCGTTTGTCTTTGTTGTTTCATTTATTCGGTTGACTGGCATGACCTCAGCAGGGCGACTCAACTCAACTCAACTGCACTCCTTTCCACCTTATGCCTCATTGTGCGCCTCGCCGCGACCCGCACCGACCCCGCTCGACTCCGACAATGCTAAGTAGGAGCTGCTGCTGCAGGCGGCGCCGCCGTACTCGTTTCTGAACATTCCATCCTGCGACTTACTTTACTTTACCCTGTCAAAGGACACCACGAATTCTTGCCAGAGATTGAAAAATATTCTCTGCTACTCGTATATGGAGAGTAATTCAAAGGTAATATAATCCTTGAATTGACCCCAAAATGTGGCCTAAAAATTTGCCTAACCTCCCTCGACTCCCTCAATACATCGGTTTTTAGTACTACAAAATCCTTGCCGAGAATAAGAGATATCTATAGGTTAGATAGGAATATAATACAATACATTTATAAATATGTATTTCAATCCCTGAAGTGATCCCAAATGTGACATGAATAACCTCATTGGACTACGAAATTCTTGCCGGGATTATTATACCTAATATACCTGTTCGAGAATATCCACTACATTGGTCCTTGGCACTACGAAATTCTTGGTTTTCCTATATTTTACGATTATAGAGCAATACGATACAAGCACAGTGATGGATCTATAAGTATTTCCTTTCAAACCATGAACAGACCTCAAACAATCCGGATTAAATGTTTGTCTAACCTTATTGGAAGTGTTTCCCTAAACATATTGGAGGGTATACAATGCATTGCTCTCGATCACTACAAAAACAGAACTTAGATTAAAAATAGGTTAGGTTGAAATCTACTTATCGGTTAGAGGGAAATACTGTGATGTTAATCCATGAAGTGACCCAAAAATGCGGCATAAATATTTGCCTAACTCTATTGGAGGGTATCCCATGCATCGGTCTTCGGCTCTATTGTTTCTCTGAGGCTCTTGTTGTTGATTCTGCTTGTGGATGGCTGATTTTGCCGCTGTTTCCACTCCCCTGCCCACCACTTTTGGTTGCTTTTTCTGCGTTTTTTTTCAGCAGCTACCAGTCCTGGTCCTGGTCCTGGTTATGGCCCCTGCATCTGCCTCCTGGCCCGGTTCTATTGTCACATTTTGTAACAATGGCAGCCGTGCGCGCGAATCGGACTCGCAAAAAGAAGCCGAGCAGGAGGAGCAGAAGCCAGAGCAGGACCAGGAGCAGGAGGAGGAGCCCGGGCAGGGGCAGCATCATCATCGCCAGAGCAATAATAACAACAAAGCTGAGCCGGTGGGTGGACCGGGAGGAGCCCCCAGTGCCAGTGGCGTATGAACTGTTGATGGTGTTATGGCGATATGTCGCCATGGCCCCCACCACCACATCCTCCCTCGACTCACGCGCGTTTATAAGTAGAAGTAGAAGCATAAAAAATGCTTTGCCCAGAAGCAAGATGAGCAAAAAAAAGGAACCGAGGCATACACAATGAAAAAAACCAAATACCTGATAAATATTTATGTGTTTGGAAGGGCACGACGAATTTCATCGGCAATTGTAATACTTGTAGGAGAATATGAGACCAATTGGAGGAGCACTGTTTTTCGCCGTCTGCACGACAGGACATATAGTAGTGACAAAAGGAGCCTTGCCAGCGGCTGGCTCTTGTGGAGCGGATAAAAATGAAATAAAAATCGATAAGTAGAGGCACGTTTGAACATCCAGTAGATGTGCCTCGTGTGTATACTTTGGCTTGGCCATTGTGTTTTGTGTGTTTGGCAAATTCTTGGAAACGTGCGGCTCCCCCTTCGGCAGGGGCTCTATTTATTCAGTAAGCCTTGTTTTTTTATACCTCTGTCTCGGTTGCCTTAACCTCTCCCCCCCCCAGCNTTGTGTTTTGTGTGTTTGGCAAATTCTTGGAAACGTGCGGCTCCCCCTTCGGCAGGGGCTCTATTTATTCAGTAAGACTTGTTTTTTTTATACCTCTGTCTCGGTTGCCTTAACCTCTCCCCCCAGCACGCGCAATTAGATGTCATTTGCTGCTTGATAATTCGCCTAATGACAGAAACAACAAGTTTCCACAACGGCCATTTTAATTGCGCCCGGCCAGGCAAATCAAGGCAGCCGGGGCACCTAGGGCACATCTCTCCCTTTTAATCGAATGCAAACATTAGGTGGTCACCCCTCGATGGAGTCAAATTGTTTGATCACATTTCGCCGTATTCCCCGGACTCGAATGAAGCCTTTATCGAGTGCACTAATTCAATGGAACTATCAAAAAGCCCCCCAATGCAGTGACCGATCAATCGATGACTCCCCTGTCAAGGGCTGCAATTATCTAAATGGAGTTGTTATCGCCCAAATTGATCCACAACCCAACCCTTCAGCCTTCAGCTTTCAGCTCTCGAATGTGGCACAGCAATTACGGATAATGCAGTTGGGCATTAAATATTCATTAAATGACAGCCGAAAGTGATAAAAACAAGCGATGGCGTGTGGGAGCGCATTCAATACGTTTGTTATGTATATCGATTAAGTGTCGCGGCCAATTGAAGCACCAAGTTATCGTGGATCATCGATTAAATCGCCAAGGTGGCCGCAATCCACTGTCAATCGAGCGACAAAGCCAAAAACCAGTTCCCTTCCGTGCGGAGAAAAGTTGTAAATTAATTGTTCCCTCATTGAACAGGTTTGCCGCCGCGAAAATCATTAACACATCTTGTGGGTCCAAGTATTGTGTGTGCAATCGTTTGCCGGGGCTGAAACACTTTGTGTAGAGTGTGGTGTGTGGTATGCGGCGTGTGTGCTGCGGTTTGGCGTTTGTTGCGGTTAATGCCACGGCTCAAATGTCAGGACCTGCCCCAGTCGTCAAAGCGAAGTTAAACCGCAGCTTATAAGCGCTCCTCTGCGGTGCTATGGCCAATTGAAAATGCATTATTCAAGTCTCAAATGAACAATTCCAGCAACAGTTCTGTCGTATTTCTCGCTCCCGTTCGGCCCGGGCCACGGGCCACTTCAGTGGAACTGTGGAACAGGCTGTGGCCCAAAATCAGGGCAATCTTGGCCAACGCCACGGCAACAGAGCCGGCACACACACGCACCCCCAGGGCGGTGGGGAATGTATCTAATGGATACCGGGCCAGATACGAGCCAGCTGCAGGCACTCACAGTAAACACTCGCTTGTTACGCTCCCAAAGCCGGACAAGGCTTATTCAAATGCTGTATTCCTGTTTATTAATACAATATTTATCATTGTGAAGAGGAAAAAAATTTAAATTGCAGCTTCTAATGGTAAATTTGGCTTTGAAATTGCATTTTTAATTGCAGGTTTTGTAAGAGTTTTCCGACCCCATATTTGGAGATATTTTTAGGGATTCGCTTTGATAAAATATTATTATCCACATTAGGCTAACAATCCCAACATACATGCTTAGTTTCAGCTTGTTAAGGGGTTTTCAATCCTTTATTTTCAGGTATCTTTGGGATTAGCAATGTTCTTGCTTTAAGAAAATACTACATCTTTGGGATTAGCAATGTTCTTGCTTTAAGAAAATACTACCATCTAATTTTATGCTAAAAATTCCGTATAGTTTCCTCTTTTTAGGGGTTTTCCAATCCCATATTTTTAAGAATCTTTATGATTAGCAAAGTTCTTGGTCAAATTAAATACAATTATCCAAATTGAGGCTAAAAATCCCGACTTGGGTGCTTAGTTTGCGCTTTTTAAGGGGTTCCCAACCCCATTTTTGAGGTAACAACTGAAGCGCCATTCGTTTGATTGGCAATGTTCTTGCGCCTCGAATTAATTATTTATATCCAATCCACGTCGTTTAAAGTTCATTAAAAGCAGCCAAGGCAAGGCAAGGCAGGGCAGGGCAGGGCAAACTTTATAATTGCCGACTCATTGTGGATTCTTTCAGTTCCAATTAGCGCATTCCCCACTGTAGCCAAAAGTATCTAATGGTTACCCACGGCTCTATCCAGATACAAATCCAAGGCGAAGGGCCACCGAAAAGGTGCCACCACAAGCTCTGTATCTGTATCTGTATCTGTGTCTTGTATTTGTATCTGTATCTGTATTTGTGTTTGTGTGGGCCCACCAGCGAAGAAGAAACAACAACAAAAAATTTGTATCTATATCCTATTTGTTGTGGTGGGGGGGGGGGGGGGGGAGGGGAAAAGCAAAGTGGGGAGTGGGGGAGGCTTTTATAGGGTCACACGAGCGCGCATTTCTTCACAATTTACGTTGCCTCGTTGTTGTTCCCCTTCTTCCTTCTCCTCTTCTTGTTGTTGTTGTCTGTTAGCCAAGTGTTTGCATGTGTGTGTGTATCTGTGTTTTTGTTATATTGACGTATCTGAGCCTCAAGACGTGCGCTTTACACTTCTGCGCCCCAAAAGCCACCAACAAAAACACTAACAACAACATCACCGAGGGGCCAAACATCATTTGCACGCGTGCTCTTTCCGCTCTTCGCTTGAGCCCAAAAAAAAAAGGAAAAAGAGCCGAAAAGANAGCCGAAAAGAGAGCAAGAGTAGCAGCGGGGGAGGGGGAAGGAGCAGCCTTTTTTCGTGTGTTGCTTTTGCTGTTGCTGGGCCACAGGCATCTTTGAGATACTCACTAAATATTTGCGGATAAATGGTGAAAATTTTGACTGATTTCCAGGCAACAAGGCCAACGACGACGAATCAAGGGCTGCCGATGTGGGATCCTGTAGGTGATGATGTTTCTCCTGGGTTTGCTGGCCCATTAGGCCCGAAGAAATCGCTTTTTATATCCTTTTTTATGGTTTGTTTTGCTTTGGCTTTCACACCCACAACACTGAAGGGAGGTAGGGCAGAGGGGGTAGTAGTAGTAGTTGAGGGGGGGACAGTTAATTATTTAAACGATTTCGACCAGCAGCGGGAACACCACGACAAAGGAAGAAGGACAACAAGGACTGGAGCACATTCATCGCGGGCCCGGCACGTTCGTGAGACTAGAGGCGCCTCTCGATGCACTCGACATTTTTATATCCCGATCCGATCCGATTGCTGCGATTCCTGCCGTTTTGCTCTCCCGCCCAGGACTCCGCCGTTTCCCGTTCCTGTTCTTCTTGTTGTTGTTTCCCGCGCGAAGCCAAGATTGAGAATGCGAATGCGAATGCGAGTGAGAACGGGAACGGGTACACGGGTACACGGGTACGGGAGCGAGAACCAGAACGAGAACGCGAACGCCAACTCACAGATACTTTCGGCGACTCAGGAGAAGAAAAAAAAGAGACCGAAAAAACAACAGAGCGCGGTGGTCACACTGGAAAAATACAAGCACGAGAGAGCTCAGAAAAATCGAAACAAGAAAGCCAGGCCAGCCAAGAGAGAGGGGTAGGAGGTGTGGAACGTGTGCGGTGCACCAAACACGTAAAATCACTTAGGATCCAACAACTGAAACAACAACAACAACAGCGACTGAGAGAGCAGGAGTCAGAGAGCCAGTGTGGGGGAGGGCGGGCAACAACAAAGGACTCGGGGCGGCGTTGCCAGATGCAAGGCAATGCGTTTGCTCTTTGTGATAACAGGTGGTAGCACTGTTTGACTGATAAGCGCCCACAACAAAACAATTAAAAAAAAACTAAAGAGTATAAAAGGCAAATTTGAGTGGCATCTAAATCTCAATGAAATATGACTATGCATAGGGGGTAGGGTATATATTTTTTTTGTTCCTGGACACACACCCCCCTCCCTAAAAAAAATACACCACCACCCCGCGCCACCTGGCGGCCACTTTTGGCGCTCTATTCGTTATGAGCTGTAATCATCAAACAAGAACACCAACAACAACACCCATAAAACGGTTAACCGAAAGAAAACACGAAATGGAAACTACTTGCACTCTCGCTCTCCGCAGGCAGCACGTGAGCTGGGGAGAGAGAGAGCCAAAGCAGCCTCCTCTGTGGGGCCGGCTCTCTTTCTTGTGCGCATCCACCACCGCAGAGCAAAAACAAGAACAACAACAAACTGAGCACAAGAGCAGGGAGCACGTCAAAAAGCAACCCTCAATTTTGTGTACAGCAATAACAAAAACAAGCGGCGCTCGGGCACATGAATCAAAATATGGATATGGATTATAATGCGAGAGTAAAAATGGGGCACACAATTGGCAAAAAAAAATGATGAAATATTGCTATTGCACATTTCTCTTTCCGTCACTGCCTGCCAGCCTGCCCCTCTCTTTTGGCAGGTGAAAAGCTGGCAATTGGCATTCAAATCAATTAACGGGAAACCTGCTTAAGAGATGCAAAGAGAAACGGCGCCAATGGCAGGCAATTATTGTGTGTACACACAATTGAGTGGCAGCTTTCAATCAAAACACAATCCAAACACAATTAATATGCAACCCGAAAGACCCAAACAAATCCCACGCCAAATAAACTATTCTAAAAGAGTCAATAAAAAGCCGCCAATCACAAAAAACAACAACAAAAAGTGTGCGGAAACAATAAAAAAAAGAGGCATTCCCACGCACACACACACACACCTTTGCGGTGTTGTTTTGCGGCTCTTTGGTTGCCGCTCTTGCGGTGGATGCTCCGCTAAATGGCGATAAAGATGTACAGATGTATGTATGGTATGGTATGTAGATAACATGGCGTATGAATATGTATCCTCAAGATACTTGTGGCGATATCGGTTGTTCTTGCTTAACGTTTTGGGACAGTGACACCGCACAAAATAAACCATGACGGGGCAGAAACTTGTTTTCCCTTATTTTCCAGACTTCAATCATCTCGCGCCATCCCTCCTTTTCCTTTCTTACCCAAAACATTCCCCAAGTTATGTGTATCACTTCCTTGTTGGTTTGATTTTCTCACATTTTGCTTATAAAAATGTGAATAGGGCCAGCATATTGGATATTATTAGCCATAAAATTGCATTTTCCAACACGGCTTGGATTGCAGTTAAACAAATAATATTTCTATAAAAGGAATATTAATTTTTACATTATCATTTTAATTTGGTTTTGAGTAAAATTAAGATTCTATTAACATTATAGATAAATACTGGTATTTGTATTATTTGTGCTTGCTTATCCTTTATAGAAAACGTGAATATGGCCTGAATATTTGTTCTTGGCCCTGAAATCGAATGATCAAATATTGCTTGGATTGCAGGGTTATAAACAGGGTGAAAACTGCCATGAATACTAATTTGTACCCCTAATAAGCACACATAATCTCTAGAAGCTTACATTTCGATAGAGATTTGTGTAATTTCAAGACTCTGTGAAATAATAGTATTATTTTCCTTTCAATTCCCTTATACAACATTCAAATACATATGTCCTAATTGGAGATTCTTAGCCCTTGAATTGAATGATCAAATATTGCTTGGGTTACAGAATCAAAACCACTTGTTGTATATAATGAATACTAATTTTTACCCATACTGTAATGAAACTGTGAAAACTAATATAACTGTTAAATGTAAATAAACAGCCTGAATATTAGATAACTTTAGCTATTTGAATAATCAATTATTGGTTGAATCACAGAATCAAAAGGCAAGTTAAATCTTTATAAGCTTGAGAATTAGTCAAAACAAATTACATTCATAGTCATAAAACTTGAAAATGGAATGGTTATTGGACTATGCATCTATATGTTTAGGAATAAAATCAGTTACTCTGAAGTATCTAAGACAAACCATAAGAGATTAAAACTCCGCTTTGAAATCGGACTAAGAGCCGACTCACAGTTTTGCTGCAAAACGACAAACAATACGCCCAAATAGCTGCAATTTTCGCATATTTCGCCCTAGAGCCTCCCTAGGTTCTGGTTAGGCAAAAACCAACAAAACTTACAACTAACCGGAATTTCTCCCCCAGTTTTATGGCAGATACCTCTCAGGTTTGTCGGCATTGCGGATTTGTTATTTTTCGCAAATCCATCCGGCAACCGAAACGTAATTGAGTTAATAACAGACGAACGAAATGCCTCGGATTCGACAGCACCAATGCATTTTTGCCAGCAGCTCGTTTTGCTTTTGGCAGCAGTTTTGCATTTATTTTGGAAAATATTTTGGCCGACTGCAAATATCTACATTTTTGCCTGCGTTTGGGATGGGCAGTGGGTGTGTTTATTGAATTGAAATGTGTTTAAATAGCCAAACGAGCGACAGATAAATTAAATGAAGGAACTCTGAAAAGTCTGTTCATCCATTAGCCTCTAATAAATGTTTGGGAGCGCATCTATAAAGCTTTCGTTATAATTTATGCATTTTTTATTATCTTATCGATGTCATTAATGGCGCGCGCAAAACACAAATCGAAATCGCTTTAATTTACCGCCGTTGAAATGCATTTCCACAAAGTGTTTAGGTATAATTAACCAATTTAATTACCTGAAATGACAAAGCAGAACAAAAGTTTTCATTAGCCTCGAGGATAACCAACAAAGCATATATTTTTTTTGGTTTAAAAACATCTAAGCTAACAAATTGCCACCATAATTTTTGAGTTGGCCTGCACTATCAAAATCCCCGGTTATCGGGCAATTAACGATGCAAAAAAAAAAAACGCACAAGCGCTGATTTGACTGCACCAATTGTGAGTCGAAATGGCTGTGAAATTGAGATTTCCTACTTAAGCGCAATTAAAATTAACTTCAAATGAAATCGTTAAAATTGACGAGCCCGGCCATTAGGGGAACAGGAATGGGAACGCTGAAGGCTTGACCAGGGAACTCCACCCCGGAACCCGGCACAATGGAAAGAGCCTGTCCGTTTGTCCGTTCCTCTGTCCGTATCGTGAATCTCGGAACCCAGACCAGGCCAGACAGAGCAGAATCTCTGCGTGGCTCTGCCCTAGTACGGGTATAAAGCACCACACCACCCCTATTCTTGAGCTGGGGCGGCGTTGAATGCGCCGCAATCAATTTGTCGACTAATTGACATACATCAGCCCAGTGAAGTGTGCTTAAAGCGCAATGAGAAATTATATTTTTAGCCCGCCAGCGTTCCTGTCCTCCCTCCCCATTCCCGCCTCCCAGAACGCCCTGGGCCCCCCCCGTGGCTGGATGGCTGGCTCTTGGCTATGTATTTGAGTTCATTCGAGTCGAGTCGAGTCAAGTTTTGCCGGGCTGCTGGGCAAATGGAATCAAAACGCGAACACTCTATTAAAGTGGGCAAAAAAGGAGGAGAGCGATGTGAAGAGGTCATGGAGCAAGGCGAATCAAACATCCCATAAATCTTGATCAACAGTTCCCATTAGCTTCGAACCCGCAGAAAATATTGTAGTCTAACTTGGATTATGAAGTTGTATCGATCTGAAAGTGCCTCAAATGCACTGGGCGCTATAAATAGAAGTTGTCAGTTGATGTACTAATTTTTCAGTGAGCCGCACATCCCATTGCCATTCCGATTTCCCGATCCCCGATGGCCCTGTGTGAATTCCCCGAGCTGTCTGTTTGTCACTCAACATATGGCGGGGATAATTAGTTTGCCTTCAGTGGCAGCTCCCACAGCATCCGAACCGACTCCTCCGCTCCGCGCTTGCTCCATTTGTATCTGTATCTGTAGCTGTAGCTGTAGCTGTATTTGTATCTGTTTCCTGCTCTATCTTCGAGATGTGGGCACAATTGCATTTTGTTTCACATTTCCACAATCGCAGCGCTCGTTTGGATTGCGTTTGCCGTCTGCAGCTGTCTACATTAATTAATTCCTTTGAATGCATACACAAAACAAGTAGGAACGCTGTCATCGAGATTTCTCGACAACGAGATACCATTTACCTATTTTCATATTCATTTAGGTTTGCCGTTTAAATATTTTTAACCCCAAATTACAATGATTTATGTGAAATGCACAAATTTTTGTGACGTCATGTGGCATGTCCCTGAGAAGGGACATTTTTGTTGGCCGAATCTTCATTGTTTATCGTCCGACCCTTATAAAACTTGGGACATAGCTAGATATTAAAGTTTTTAGCTGTAAGCCGAAGGATTTTGATATCTTGGTCCTACCATTTTAAAGATATAGACCAATCTTCAGTAGACAATTTTTTAAGATTGCAAAAACGGAAAGGTGCGTGATATGAATTATGCCTTTAGTTACTACCATCTCTTAGTTATTGTCACATATGTGGACAAAAATACAGTTTTATGCATATTGCGAAGGCGGTAAGAGGCGGGGCAAAAATAAACTTGAAATAAACTCGATCTGCGCACACCTATAACGGACCTAAATTAAAAAGAATAACATCTCTACCTCTTACAATCTCAGAGAACGACGTGTTCATATAGATAGATCGACTCTGCTGTTGATGCTGAATCAAAAATACATATACTTTATAGGGTCTCCCTGCTACATACATTTGCACAACGTTAATATACCATTTGTACCTTAAGGTACATGGTATAAAAATATACACTCACACTCGCTGGGCTCGGTCCTGGCTTGTGTATGCAAAGTACTTCTGTCGGTTCGTTGTTTGTTCGTTTTATGTTGTGTAATATATCAAATTGGAGTAGAGATGATGGGCGAGCGAGCGAGCGAGTGCAATGCGAGATGCATTTAATAAATATGCAGATGCATACGGGGGTGCAACAACAAAAACACCGCCGGATGAAATAATAGCGCACACGGTAAACTTGGCTGCGGATTGCATTGACATTCAGGCGCGCACTGTGTGCCCATTTCTCACCCACTTTCCACCCCCCACGGCATTATCTGGCAGGTCTTTAAACATGACATGACATTTGTAGGCTTGCCTGGGTATCTCAAGGTGTGGCAGATACTTTTTTGACAAGCTAACCGATAGTTAAACTCCCCCAGTGCGCCGGGTGAGAGAACTATTTCAACTTGCAATTAAGATTCCACTTACGGCTGGGGGGATTTGTTTTTAATGCTGATTTATTTATGCTCAGCTACGTGCATTCTAGCCTCGCACAGCCCTTGAAGGCATCATTATGGTGCCCGCAGCAGACTGATGAAGTGCCTCTGGAAGGCAAATTCAGGTAAAAAGGGCCTGGCCGGGCCGGGACGGTTTCTCGTTTCAGTTTCGAGCACCTGCCATCCCATAACCCGACACTCGAGACCGAAACTGAAACATATTTTCCGTTTCACACTCCAGCCCGCGCACACACCTCAACCTGCCACACCAATTTTGCGGTGTGATTATCGTCACATCCTCCCTCGCCCCCCCGTTTGGGGAACAAGTCTTGTTTTGATTACGCTGATTGCAACAAATGTTATGGCCATTTTGGCTTCCCTCCTGCCCGCTTAAACATTTGTTTGCACTTGACATTAGCAAAGTCATAACACAAATTTCCTGCCGGGCCCCAACAATAATAATAAAGGCAAGAGAACACGTTGAGGCGGCTTTAACAAATTGCTGTCCCATCAGAAGCCAACAGTGCTGTCATGTCTGCGAGTTGCTTTCGTTCGCACATTGCTTAATAATTTTCTTAATAAAATTTATGAAATTTAAATGACTGGTATTTAGAGAGACAATTGTTGAAAAATTGCAAATGCTTTTTGCGCATTCTTGGCTATCAAAGAAACGGCAACACTGTCGAGCATACTCCAAAAGCACTTCAGACAGGTTAACAAAAGGGACGGGGAAACAGGGTATTTATGGGGCGGGGCGGAGCGGAGGGGAGGACAGACATCCACAACAAAACGGTAAAATTGTCATTTACAAAAGCCAAAGCCAAAGCGTGTGCGCACTGGCAAAGGCGACGAGTAAAGCTCGTAAAAAATACAAGAGCAGAGAAAAAACGTGGATAAAAAACAAGCCAACACAAGCAGGCAGGCAGAGGCAGGCAGGCAGGCAGGCTACCGGCTAGCAAACGTTCGTCGCACGTGAAAGTCAACGAACTGGAACAGCCCTCCTGGCCGTTGGATGAGCGCACCTGACCGCTGACTGTTGACGCTGACTGTCTGTCTGTCTGTCTGTCTTGGCAGTCACCGCAACAAACGGCAAAAAACGGTCTAAATTGCATGAACAACAGGTCCGGTCCGGTCCAGCACCGAAACGGTAATAGCCATGGTCAAAGACATATCCCACAGGTCCCCCCCTTCACACATTCACGTTAATTTGTTATTGTCGCACAGCTTGCGATAGGCCAAAAGAGTCCCAAATCCCAAATTGTGCCCCCAAAATGACCAACCGATGCGAGTATAATCAACTTCAGATGCTTTTGTTGCCGGCAGATCAAGTGTCCATCTATGGGAGCGCATAATACGGCCAATTGAATTCCTGTTTCCCCTTCAGCTTCTGGCTTCGGGGAGATACTTTTTATGACCCAACAAAAGTGCAAAAAAGGTTCGAAATTCATAAAAAAAAAAAAACAGGAGCTTGAAGGGATAAAATCTGGGAGGCGGAAATTCAATTGTAAACGTCAGGAGGGCATTCAGGCCAAATTAATTTTATTTGGTGCAGCGGCACTTTAAAAATGTTTCACAATTCCCAGGCAACTCACATCAACGAGTCTATCGATTATTGATCGATTGCCCGAGAAGTCATTCCTGAATTTATGAAATAGCATGAACATAAATGGTTCGAAGTTCATAAAAAAGGAGGTTAAATGGACAAAATCTACGGGGCCAATTGTAAACGTCAAGAGAGCAGTTTCCGAATTCCCCCAGGCAACTCACATCAACGAGTCTATCGATTATTGATCGATTACCCGAGAAGTCATTCCTGAATTTATGAAACAAATTTTACAACAACCACATCAAAACCAGATCATCCGTAAAGCCCTTGGAACTCACGATTATGTTCACTTGAGCGGTTGGAAAGAAAAAGAATTTAACGGACAATTTTATTCTGATTTCGTTGGCCGATGCTTTTTGGCCAGATTGGCCCCGCACGGCGACGTGTACGCTTTATGGCCAATACGTGTTCAGCCCGACAATGAACAATGAATTTGTGCTGTGCGGCCGGCCTGTTTTTTCCCTTTTCTATTGCCCCGGCACCGTCCATTTAATATTAGAAAATGGACACCAACCGGGAGTACCCCGGGAGGGGTAAATGGAACTCGAATCAGACAGCCCTTTCAACAATCATTCACTCAATTGATGTATCCGTCTATGCAGGCCAATGCGACATCAAAGGCAGCCCGTGGGGGATCAGGAGGTCAGGAGAGACTTGGGGTGATGGGGTGTCGCGTGGTTCCTGGGCTGTACTTGAATAGCATGCCCTAAGCACATCGAGCCGTGTAATTAGATTGTCACACTGAAGTGGCCGCCGTCCTCAGCCGATGTCATTTCACTTTGCCCACTCGACTGGATCTCTCCAACCCTTCCCGCCTGCCTGCCTTCCCGCCCCTCTGTCTGTTTGTCTGTCTGTCTGTCGCGCAGTAAAAAATAAAAGCCAAATCCAATCAAATCTATATGCAGATACATTTTGTTTACGCTCCCTTTTTAATCGACAAAAATAAACACAGACAAAGTAAGGAGGGTTTGGGTTTGCCTTTGTCGCGTGCCTTGGGTTATGTTTGGGTGGTATACTATACGAGTACTATATTTTATTTCAGTAATTCAAGCCAATGCGCAAGTGTCATATGCCTGGGCTCAAACCGTAGGGGATAATCGACTGTCTCCCGGTTATTAATTAAATGTTCTCGAACTGAATGCAAATAATATGAATTTCCTCTCCTTGCACCGCACCGCACCGCATCGCATCGCACAAACAATGAGAGGCAGCCGCAGACAGGAGCCAGCAGGTGGACACAAAGGACGAAATGAAAATTGGATGCTGGTGGGAAGACCACGTCGCACTATTTGCTATGTGTTTGCGGCAATATTTGTGAGTATCTCGCCTCTGACAAGGAGTAATTGCAAAATGCAGTACGCCAAACACACAAGGATATATGCAGCAAAGCGGTGCACTTGCATATCCCACATGCACAGCGAACAAATAAAGCATGCCCCAAAGGCCAGAGATGGCCTGGACAGCAAAGCCTTGTCAAAAAAGCATTATGAAAACCGTAAGCGGTAACTATGGGTTTCCAGGTGCTGAGAATTTAAATAATATATTCGGGTTCCGTGTTTTAGGAGTCCCGCTTTATTGTCACTCAATTTGGAATGCTTTTTTATGCAAAAGGACTTCCCAGACTGTGTGGCCTGGGGATGTTCGCCAAGATGTTGCAACGTGCGAAGACTTTTCCAATCTTCTCCGTCTGCGTCACGAAATGTAATATGAAATATGAAATGTCGAGACGACAAATGAAAGCCGAAAAGGATACGAAAATAACGCTAGACGATGAAATCAAAGTGTTGCAGACAGCAAGCGATGCAGAAAGGAAAACAACTGCCAGACGCAATGAAAACTTGGGGGAAAATCGAAACATGTCAGGGGAAAATCGCTTTTTAATCTTCACTGATGTGATGTATGCCTGGAATTTGATTGAATCAGATCCTGCTTCTTAATTCAGTGACCATCGATTCACTGGCCGAGTACGAATATTTTGTTTATTGTGGGTCAAACTCTTTGCTTTTCGCACAAATTGCTTGGACCCAGGCGATTTTGGTAGCAGTTCTGAGGCAATTAGGGCGTGGTCGAGGCACGGTTGCTGAAACTGTGCCAATACTAGCCAAAAGACGGCCAAAAGATACGCACCCAGGCAGGCTGTAGTTGCACTCGCAGCTGTTTACAAAATGTGTTTGCTTTAGCATAATATTTAGATATTTTGCGGGCAAGTGTAAGAATTGTTGGCACTTTGTTTGCCAACGGTGGGCAAAAAATAATTCAAAACTACTAAAAACTATTACAATCGAGTGTCTCGAAGATCTAGGCGCTCATACGGACAGGCAACGGACAGACGGACATGACTAGATCGACTCGGCTCTTGATATATATTTTACGGGATCGGAAAATCTCCCCTTTCCCTGTTACATACATTTGTACGAAGCATATATACCCTTGTTCTTTTTAAGAACCGGGTATGAAACATTAAAATTGTCGAATTAGTTTCTCACTCGCCAGAATGAAAAATATTCTCACATAGATTCGTGGCCCTTTTGAGTGCCAACAATGGGAAACAAAAAAAAAAGCAAAAACGATTATAGTCGAGTGTCTCGAAGTTTTTGGCGTTCTTACGGACAAACGGACAGACGGACATGGCTGTTGATATGAATTTTATGGGTCGGAAAAGCTTCCTTCTCCCTTGTTCTTTTGAGAACCAGGATAAAAATGCTCAAATTGTTGAATTTGTTTCCGACTCGCCAGAATTTTGTGGCCAAGCATAGATTGGTGGCCCCTTCGAGTGCCAATTAGGAGCAAAAATATTCTAATCCGATTACCGGATGGAGTTCGATGCAGACGCAAGTCAGTTGAGGGATTTCGGTGGAGAACTCATTACGTAACACTTTATAGGCGGCCGCCATGGAAACATTTGTTGTTGTTTGTCATCTGGCAAGCAATATCCTTTCATTTTTTGCATCCATTCACATTCACATTCACATTCAAGCTGATAGATGTGCGAGCAACAAATTAGAAGCCCGGTAAACGAACCGAGAAATAAATCAAACCATTTGAAAACGCTGGCTAAGCGCCTAAAAATGGTTCGCACACAAGCACAGAGCAGAGTGTAGGCAGATATTTCAGCAATTAATTGCCAGCGAGTGGGGGCAGTGTGGGCGGCGGGTGGCACAGCCCTTTCTCAATGGGTCAGGTCAAGTGGGTGGCGAAATGGGGGGGAAAACACAAGTGAGAAACGCTGACAGGCAGGAAAAATGTTGTAGTTGGCCTATTAAAAGTCAGCGAAAAAAGCCACGGAAATGAAAACAAAAATGAAAACAATTTACAAATATATTATTTATATTTTCTGTGGCTCTTGCTTGCCAAAAATACATTTCAATATCGGCCCATTCATGCGTGCTGCTTGCTGCAGCGACAGAAAAATATCGTATAGCTATACAATTTAGAGCAAAGCCCTCATAAACACAATTTCCCATTTATTATTTTTAAAATGCGAATTTGCACTAAATACCTTTTTGCTTTTGATCCTCTTTGCGACCGAGCCAGCCCCTGATGTTTTGTGCTAATTGACCGACTCGGCTTGGGTAATAATTCGCATTTGGATTGTCTGGAGTTCATTGCCACGACATGCAAAGTAATCATTTGCCGCCTCGCACCGCCTGAGCCCCAAGTCCCGAGCCAAGTGCCGAATCATATTACCCAAAAATAGTCATGGCTCAGGCCCCCCAGAGGGATGGTATCAAAAATCAGCTTTCCTACCTTTTTCCCACAAAATAATACAACATTTTTGTGGCAAGCTTTTCTGGCAGTGCCGCCTAGGTATATTAGGGTAATTATTTTTTAACCCACAAATGTCAAAGCGGCGAGCTGCCAGAATAACAACCCAAGGAACCCAAGCTAAGGCAATTTCTCAACCCCAAACCCCTGGAAATTCGCTTCGCCTTTGGCTAAACACTTGCGGTTGAGATAATAGCCAGGTTATTGCATTTCATTACACAAGATTCCCTAGATTCCCCAAGCTGCATAGTCGAAAACTCTATAGATACAATAATATTTAGTGAATTTGCTGCGTTGCAAAAGTATCTTGGATGCCAGAGCATCTGCTCGCCTATTAATTTGACCGCAGCTGTGTCCACATTTATTTTATGGCTATTTGTTACTGGCCGGGCTGCTCTTTTGACTGTCTGGAATAGGTTTGGTGGGCCCCAAAGGGGGGCCGGACCTTCGGGGGTTCTGCTCCGTTGGCCGGCCACCGAGACGACTGGGAAGGAAGGAAGGAAAGTTGGTGGGGTCGGGTCGGTTCGCCCAGTTGGTTG
The DNA here is from genome assembly GCA_021223825.1 of Drosophila ironensis. Classification (NCBI taxonomy): domain Eukaryota; kingdom Metazoa; phylum Arthropoda; class Insecta; order Diptera; family Drosophilidae; genus Drosophila; species Drosophila ironensis. The sequence continues at coordinate 5,558,505 of JAJJHQ010008452.1, read as the reverse complement.
CGCTTTGATTGCTTTGTGTCGTTCTCTGGGGGCCAAATGGCTGTGTCGGGCTGAGTGACTGACTGCCAGCCAGACCGCCGAGTTCTGTGAAGGAGTGTGCATTACGTAGGAAATTAGTTTTAATCCACTTCCTCCTCGACTCCCGCTAGCATCTCCGCCTTGACATCTTTGGCTGTGTGTTGTGTTGTGATGTGTTTTTACGAAGCCATTTCATGTTGCCCCCTCAAAAATTGCGTCATAAATAAATAAGAAGCCATCTACGGCTTCTCGCCGCAAGGCTCCGGGCTCCTGGTTCCTCGTTCCTGGCTCCTGACTCCTGGAGAACAAGGATCCACGATGGGCGAACGGGCGAGCGACCAGTTGTCAATTAGTCTGTCACGTGCAGGTTGTACATCATTTGAAAATCTCTTTCTGACTTGACGGATATGCCCGCCGCCATAATTACTCGAGTTTACGGCATAAAATATGCCTCGCCCCTCTTCTTACCCCAATTAAATGTTAAGTAACCCCAAAAAGGTCGTTAAACTTGAGTTGGCTCAAGAGATTGGGCCGCAGATAATTTGCCTTGGCCGTCATTAGGAGTTCTATGGTGGGTTCTATGGTGGCCGAAAAGCTTGCTACCAACTTTTGCTGCACGTAATTATCGTGTGAGATTTATTTACCTGGAATGACAGAACAAAAGAAAAGAAAATTCTATTAGCACGGGGAAATAAACACAATTAGCGGGTCGCTTAATTAACAAATCATTGTGACAAGCTTTATGCAATATTTTTAAACTATTTTCCAAGTTACTTCTATGGTTCTGGCTCTCTTTGGTCGTATAACTTCCCCATATAGCATGTGAAATAATTGGGATCATTAATTCGAAGAGCAGGTAGTGCTGGCCCCTCAAAAGTGAGGCAAATCACCATTTAGATGCGCTTCAACATCGGTCAATTGCCTTGCGAGCGAGCGAGTGGTTGGGACGGGACGGGAGGGCATTTGCTCCGAGCGAACCTGCGAAGGTGGTCCAGTAAACATAACCTCATCGCTCGGTTTATCTGTCAATCTCTCGCTCGCTCGTTCGCATCTGTATCTGTATCTGCGTCCGAGGCTCTCGCTCCCACCTGCCCTAGCCATGGCAACACACAATGAGCGGCCAAATGACAGATACACATCCAGACGGCCTGCAGCGGGGCAAGATGATGCCGGAGAGCTGGTGCCAGTGGACGTTGCAAGAACAATGGGAATGTGCTTCAGGTTGTGTAGCAGCAGCAGTGACGACAACTAATGGATGAGCTTTGCTCTGCTCCTCTCCGTCCGCCTGCAGTTGTTGCCACGGCCTTTGGCGAAATTCAGTTTCAAAGCGAAACGTAATATGCAAATAGACAGATACAGTAGTCACCCGGAAGTGGAAACCCATAAGCTGTCCATTGAGCAAGGAATACCTCTCCAAAAATCATTTTCTGCTTAGCTTTCACTGGGTTGGCTTTGCCAATTTCAGGCTTTAATGATTTTATGCGAGGTGGTGGGGATACCACCGACATCTTGCAGCCAACTCAAGCAACTCCATCCAAAACATTCAATTCCATTCCAACACATCCATCCATCCATCTTCAATTTTGGCAAGTGAGGACGGACGGACAGACGGACGGAGGAACGAGCACCAAAGCAGAATCAATTCAAACTCGGATGCGTTTCTTAGATACATTCGAGCAACAACAGGTAATAGCTTGGTTAGCTGGCTGTTTTGTGCTCGAAAATAACCCGACTCAAAGGCAACAAAGGGGCAACAAGGGGCGCAGCAGCGAAGCAGGGTAAGTGGTTGGCCAATTTTTGTTGCTGCTGCTGCTGCTGCTGCTGCGTTTTTTCCAAGTGCCCCGCAGTCAGACAAAGACCATCGATGTGCTACCTGTGCAGATATTCCAGCAAAACTCTTTGTATTATCCTTGAGTCCCTACAGCTGCGTTCAGAACAATGTATCGCCTTCAATTGTGGGCAAATCTGCTTGAAACTCGTTTGGAAATAGAGCATATTCTGCAAGGTATTTGAAAAAAAAATCCGTAGCACTCCCGCCAATTAATTAAGGCTTAATCTAATCTCCAAATACTAGCCACTTGACCACATCTGTTACAGTATGATATGTTGGCCATGCCCGTCAATAAGCTCCGTGTTTTCAGCCCCTTCCCTGCCCTGACCGGGCCCGTGGCTGGTTTATTGTTCCTGATTGAACTGCTTTTGGATTAGGTGGAGTTGGCTGTGCGAACAGCAAGACGCCGATATGGCCCGCAGGTATTGTTTAGATTACATGCACTGGCCGGGACGATGCTTTTCGGTTCCGTTTGCTTCTGCGAAATACGAGTATCTGGCGCGTTTTGGATGGACTGCCAGTGCACCTCCTGCTGCAGTCATTATCGGGCATTACATGCTTACGCTGCAGCTGCCAGGGTCTTTATTATTTTGCTGTTTTTCCTCGGATTATCCGCGGGTAATTAGGGGAACCTTTATCGCTAATTGATTGATTGCCCCTAAATCTGGACGGCTTAAACAAAGGGAACCCAGCTTGAAGTTCGAACAAGTAGAAATGCGAGATCCCATGTACTTATTTTCATAATCATTTAGGTTTGAAATGTAGAAATTTATGTGACATCATCCGGCATTGGCACAGAGAAGGGACGGTGAACATTTTTGTTGGCCGTATCTTTAATGTTTACCGTCCGATCTTTATAAAACTTTGCACATTGCTAGATATTATAATTCTAAGCTCTAAGCAAGACGATTTGTATCTCTTGGTCCTACCATTTTGAAGATTGCTCTATTTGCGTAAAAAAATACAGTTTTTTGAAGATTGCAAAGGCGGAAAGGGGCGTGACAAAAATTTGAAATAAACTCGATATGCGAAGACAATATAACGGGCCTAAAGCAAAAAGAATTCCGTCTCTAGCTCTTACCATCTCGGAGAACGACATGTTCACACACACAGATGGACAGATGGACAGACGGACATGGCTAGATAGCGTTGAAAACGATTCATTCTCCCTGTACCTTAAGGTACATGTTATAAAGAGGAGATTATCACAATAAACCAGATGTCGAGTGTCACTCAAGTTGACCTCGAAAAGTGAGCTCGTAAAATCGGTTTCATGGTTGAGCACTGCCCATCAATAGGGTGTTGAAACATCTCGAATTTCGTCAATGAAAAGTGACACCAAGTTGACAATAATTGGTTTATGAAACAAACTGTTGCTGCTGCCGCAATGGCAATGGAAATTGGGAGTGGGAAAAGAGCAGAATCCCAACTTGAACACACAATTTGAACCATTCATGCATATCATCATCGGTTATAAGGGCAAGAGCCCTCCGGGGATGGGGATGCAGAATTTTCACCCTTCGGGCTATGCAAATGCTCCTGGGAACGTAAACGGGTGCCGGGCTGTGTGGGTTTGTGGGTTTTGGGGCACCGAACCCACACGGAACCGGAACAACACACTGGGAGGACGAGCAGTGCCTGTTTTCAAAGTCAGGGCACTCCAACTAGCCACCCATTCTCGGTCCGGTTACCAGGCCCGGGCCTGTAATATGCAAAGTTTCCTCTTCTTTCACATTGCACACAAAGTTAAGCACACTTCCACTTTTACTGGCCACCGAGCAACCAACAACATTAAGGTCATTGTATCCCATACCCCCTAGTTTTTGAACTGGGTCAACTTCCTTGGGATTGGGATTGGGCCCTGTTCGTGCTGCTTTCGATTTTGTTGCAATTCGGACACTAACCCTTTCTCTACTCGCCACACGCGATCGCAATTAACCAGCATTTAGTTTCACAGACGCCTCCCAGCAGGTCATTTGCACCACGAAACTAAAATATCTAGCATGCACAGAGAACAATTTTTGGCTCGCATGTTTAGCTATCAAATTTTGGATACAATTCTTTGTTCACTGTGTGCACATGTGCGGTAGGCACCTTTCCTATCTACCATCTTTCCATCCCGAAAATTTGCGGCTGAAAAACTCCATAACTGCCTTCAACGATCCGGAGTCCGGACACTTGTGCAAATGTTTACCCGCTGAATTCACAATGAGGCATCCAAAAGAATAAACCAAACCATAAACGTAACCAGAACCAGAACGCGGCGGGCCAAACCCCTCCGAGGGGCACAAAAATTACCCAGCGTAGCGGAAGGCGAAAAGCAAACTCCAACTCGGTTTTATTATAATAACTGATGTCGGGGCTTGATGCTCAAACATGCATATAACATACGTACTTATGCATATCCAAATTGTGTGCTTTTCACTCTTTTATGATGCTTTAATTCCGTTTCGATGTTGGATAATCGAAAACGTCGAGGCCTGCGCCTAATTACTGATACATGTTTTAATATATTTAATATTGCATTAGTGTTTTGTTTGCCACGCAAAACCACGTAATGAGTTGCGCGAAATATTGATGGCACTGGTATTAGTTTTCAAAGTTTTATGGCGCATTTAGCCTGCAACATAATTCATTTGAAATTCATTTATTGAACTGCGAAATGAACTTAAGCCCGCCTCGCTGCGGCCTTTCTCTGCGAAATCATTGAGCAGACAAGCCCCTCCTGCGCTGAGTGAACATTCAAAGACCATTAACCCATTAACCAGTGCACTTGCCCCCGTCCCGTCCCCGGGAATTGCTAATGCGAATACGAATGTCAAGTGGCATTGCACAATGCAGAATGCACACTTGAGCGATCCCCCCTGAAAGTGGATGACATGCAAAATGCATCCGCTAGATGCTGTGCTGTAAGCTCTGCCCCAGGTGCCGACCCGGACCCCGTCCGTCTCCTTGCAGTTGCTGCCATTTCCAGAGCCCGACAGGCGGTAAAATTTTGTTAATAATGCAACCTGGGGGGGCGGGAGTATCGGAAATGTGTGCGCTCCTCCATTGTTTTGGCAGTAGTGTGCGTGTTTGTCGAAAGGTTTGTCAAATGGGAAACAAGCCGAGCCAATAATAACAGAACAAACCACCCGAAGCCCAAATGGTATCGTGTGAATGCCCGAGTTGGGTATTTCAGATGATGGATTGGTTTTGGTGCCTGAAGAGGTGATAAAAATCTGCTAATATCCCCTCACAACCTGATTATGTTCCTCAGCATGTGGTGGCAGGTTTTAGGGGTTGAATTTTAGCATAAAATTGGTTAATTTCCAGCAGAAATCATGAATTAAATGGTGATATATTCTATATTTAGATGCTATCGATTCAAACAATAACACGAATTGGTTTTCCTCCAGATTATACATTTATTTCAATCAGAGAATAACAATTGAATATTAAAATATACCAGCTGGCGAGTTCTCGATTCAAAATAACAATAAATGCTCACTCTATAAATGAAATTTTGATAGTTTCAAACCATAAGCCATAAGAAACCCATTTGCAACATTCTATATTACTCCGGAATATCAAATATTGAGGACATAATAAAGATGAAGTTCTCCTAATTACCACAGACATCTTTAAGAATAAAATGTATATATGTAGTTTCAAACCATAAGCCATAAGACTCCTATCTGAAACTTTCTATATTATTCCCTAAACATTTTGAAGAATAAAATCTACATAGTTTCATACCATAAGACTATGATTCGTATCTGAAACTTAGTATATTTTTCCAGATTAAAACCAACATTAAATATTGAGTGTACAGTAAAGATGCTAGCAACCTTTAAGAATGAAATCAACAATGCTTCATAAGTTTCGTATCTTGAAACTCTCGATAATAGATTCTTTGAATTGGAATAACAATTCCCCTGGGGGTGCTATTGAAAAACCTTTTGAGGACATAATACAATATGGATGGTAATTTTTGCATATTTATCAATTACAAATAAACACCCAACGATGCCCTTTTCTCTCACGCTCTTCACTTTTCTCTAATGTAGAGAACTTCTGCGGTTGATTGCAACGTTGCCGGATTTCCAGCGAGAGCCGAGCCACACACAAGCAAATGTCGAAAATTAATTATGGCTCCCTCACCCGGAGAGGGGAAATAACAAAAACAGCAACAACTGCGGAAAAGCCTCCCCCTCCGGCCAGCGGCAACGAGGTATAAACAACATCCAACATATGCGGAGTGCAGACAGGACGACGACGACGACGACGGCGCCCCCAATCCAGAATTGCGGCGGGGAAACCGCCACAGAAGGTTCAAGTTGGGAGTTTGCGCGGCAGCCACAAAAAACCTGTACACAAATTATCTATAATAAAAATGCAAAACTTGCCATACGCATCCAGGACGAAACATACGCACAAACTTACGGATACACGTTCGGGTGGTAGGTATGTATATGTATAGTACGTGTATGTTATGTACAAAAAAGGGTTGAAGAAGCGACATGTCGAAAATCAAAAACTCTCAACTCTCCCGAGAGGCAAAACAAGCGGAGAAAACAACCAGGACAGGGAATGGGACAGGATAAATGACAGATGAAACGCACGAGGAGAGCCCAGCCAGGACCTTGTTCGTCCGTCGTCCTGCGAGCCACGAAGGTGAACAACGAATATTACTCTGGCCCCGGTCGCGTCTCGAACCGGGATTTCGCTTGGTGAGGAGGGGAATATTGTACACAATAAAGGGACCAGGCAGGCAACGAATCCTCCGTGCCGGCTGGCCCCATTGTTCGGGTGTTCGAGCGTTCGAGTGTCCGAGTGTTAGAGCTGCTGCTGCAGATCAAACCGGAATAACCCCTAATGAAAACAGCAAAACAGTGAAACAAATGTTGCCGGATTCGATGCAATGGGTGTGAGAACCACAGACGGTGCACAGTACAGCACAAGGCAAATAGGGACTAATAGAATAATAGAGTTTACAAGTAAAAAAGGGTTTTTACTTAGTTTGCTGAAAACAAGGGAAGCTCTTCAGGTCCCATTAAGTATTCATTTTTGATCAACATCAACTTATGCATCGATATGTTATCCCTATATCTAATTACCTAGGTGAATACCTATCTGAATAGATTCACGTTTTAGCAGTTTTAGAAATCCCGCACTTATAGGTCTCAAATTCTGTGACATACAAAATTTTATAGCCAGAGTCACTGGATTATTATAATTTTGTATGCTCTAGATTTACTTTTACATACATAAAATACTTTTGTGATAAGTTTTTAATCTAGAACAAAATATTCATAGTATTATAGACTCGAATCTATTCCCACACGTTTTATTTTCAACCCTTTTTTAAAGAAATCTATCATAACTATGAAGCACCCTGCCGCTAATGGGTGCTAATTGTATAAAATACTTAAAATAAAAAACGTAGTTGAACCATTTTTAATTAATAGTAGATAATATCCCTTTTATTATTTTCAACCCTTTTTTGTAGGCATCTATCAACCCTAGTTGAAGCATCCTGCCCCAAAAGGGGTTCTAATTATGCGGAACTCACTGTAGAGTGCATGTCGAAACCGGAGGAGAGCAACCGCATATCCGTTGCCGCCATATTAGACATTCGGGCGGCAAAAATAATTTATGCCTAACTTGTGTCTGCCCCCTCCCTCCTCCCCCTCGAGCCACCATTGGCATTTGGCAGCCAACAGCCAACAATTCGCAACTGGCAAGAGGCAAGTGACAGGGCAAATTCCGGGCGTGGATGATGTATGGACAGTATCGGAAATTGCTTGATTAGATGGGGTAAATATTTTGCTGGCCCCCCCTGGGGCGGCAGTGTTAGTAAACGAGCCAAATGTGGCGAAAATCATTGCCTACTGTTTTGGGGTTTTCATTTCACTTAATGCAAGTTTATTATAATTTGGGAAAGCCTGGCTATATGCGATGCTTTTGTTATGTGAGTCATCCAATTGTCTGTTGCTTTTCCGCCTTTTCCGAGGGAAAATTCGAGACCCAACACGACGCGGGGCTCGCTCGCGTTGCCATTGTTATTGGCGCTAATTCCGACGTGCTCCCAAAAACAATTTCCTGAGAGCGCATTCGCGATTGTCGTCGGCGTCGTCGTCGTTTTCCACATCGTCGTGTTCCACGTCTTCTGGCCATGCCAGCCCAGGCCGGGCCACTTCGACTCGCCCCGATTTTTTAATAGATAGATACACATCGCCCATCGCAGCCAGCGGCGCGATTAACCCCCGAAAAAGTGTCAACTGATAATGCAACCGCCATGAGGCCAACCCCAAGGATTTGTCTAATTTTTCAATTATTAGATTGCTTAGCCTAAGCCATTGCGAAGCACTAAACCACTAAATCAGCCATGGGCAGCCCTTGGCTCTTTCGGCTCCTAGTTCTCCCAAAAACAAAAACATGTTAATGTCTAGAAACAAGGGAATAGACATGCCGGCACCCAAGTTTAAAATCTGTTCCCTTCGCTGCTCTAAATCGAAAATGCACAAATATAGGAAATATAAAACCCAATTATGTGATTTATTTGAGATACTCGGGAGTACATCCTGTGACTCGGAAAAGTGTCAACTTTGTTGCACAACCCCCGAGCGAGCATTGAGGAGGGAAAAACCACAACAAGGATTCGTGTAATTTTCCCGGCGCGAGATGAGAAAACTTTCTCAGCTCGAAATCAAAGCAATTTCATTAGGAAAGCAGACAGAAGACAAGACAGAAGACGGCAGACAGTGAGCGAGAGTGGGCTTTGGGCCGGAGAACGGGAAGTTAATAGCCCGATGCGTTGCTTTGGCAACTTTTGCCAACTTTTTGCCGGCCCTTTTGTGTGCCAAGATTAATGATGTGCCACAAGGGGAGCCTTGTGCCAGCCGAGCACTTGAGGATGACGCTTTCCGGGATTTTGGTGGCATTTTTGCCGACGACCCTTCTGCATGCTAATCAAATTTTCATTCCCCCGCTCAGTCCATTTCCAAGGCCAAAATGCTGGCTGGCTGGCTGTCGTAAATCATTAGACAAAAGCGAAAAATGCCAAGAGCAATTAGGCACCGCAAATGCACTGATAAGACGACAACCTGGGGCGGGAGAAATTGCTGGAATATGTTTGAGAGCGGCACGAGAGTTGCAATGCGGCTCGCTTTGTGGCAAGCTCTCCGGAAAACTCTCGGTTTTTGATAAGCAAGGGAAACTCAAAGCGAGCAAAGTGGGAAATAAGTTATAGTTATTGTGAGTCATCAACAGTCATTATTACCAGGCACATTTGCTTGTTATGTATTCAGATTTATGTAGGTATACTATGGTATTTTGGTGACACTCTTATCGGTATTACGAAATAAACAAATCGCCCTTGATAAGACCGACCGATTCATATTTACTGACAAGGCATACTATTTAATTGTTATCATTTTCCCCTCATCTAATCCTCTCGCATTTTCACATGATTTTTAGAACTTATCCATGTTGCATACAAAAAGTGCGAGGAATGTTTCTATGGGGAACACATATTTGCCATTTGTGAGGGCGGAAGTGGACTTAGCCGGCTGATTTTCGCAACACAGATAGAGATTGGCTCTACAAATATACTATCTAAATTTAGTGTCTATAGAGTTATTATTATGGATGCCACAGATTTTCGCGGTTTGCGGGGCTGAGGGGGATGGTAGCCGATTTTTAAAACAAACTTGTGCTGCACTGCTATCCACAAAATCAGAATATGTAAATTATTTTTCTCTATCTATTATAATCTCCAAGATGTAGGCGTTAATACGAGCTCACGGACAGACGGACGGACGGACATGGCTAGAGCGTACATTTGTACGAATTTTATATACCTATGTTTTTTAAAAGAGAAAAAGAAAAGGCCCTAGTAGTCACTAATCACTAACCTATAATTTTAGATAATAAGCAAGCTGTATATAAATAAATATTTATTGGCCAAAACTGGTATCGAAATACAATTAAACAATGCGAAATGCAAATAGCCCGTGTAAAATCAACAATTTTAATGGCACCTAATGGCCCGGAAAATCGATTTCACCTCAAAAAGCATTTAATGACACTTTGTCACGCGGCCACGCGAAGACAGCGCGAAAATCGAAGCCATAACAACAAATCGCACCGACAACGCCTACGCCAAATGGATTGGAAAGGTGTTCCCCGAAAATCAACTTAAACCCCAAGCAAATGCCCATGCGATTTGTCTCCTCCAAACAGACAATAGAATCAATCAACCGGTCGCTCGCTCGGTCGCCCGGTGGAAGGAAAATGCACAGTGTAAACATTGTCGACACCTCGTCGGCCTGTACGATTTTATCTGGCCTGGCCTGGCCTGGCCCTGGGCGTGTGAACAATGTAAATATTGATAACATTCTCGGGACCGGCTAGAATAAGGTCGCCGTAGATTAAGAAACTGCAGTAAGGCGGTTCTTACATATGGGGGAACTATAAAGCGTAGCTATGGAACAATGATTGTCCAAGATCTAGGCGTTCATACTAGACTTCTGCATGAATGCATTCAAAACGACAAATGAATAACTCATTCTAGGTAGCGCACACTTTTTTTTCATCCCAGTATATTTGTTTTGCCATTTTCTTCCGGCCTATAGAGTATAAGGTACAGTAAAGAATGAGTGCAGTATTTTTAAGAACACTACACTACTGTACAGAGCTGTCATGCTACAAATGAGTACATTCATTCAGAAGTCTAGTTCACCACATACATTGTTTTTTTGAAACACTGTATGGTCGATGGGAGTTGAAACGGAAATAATCTAGATATTTGCAATTTGTTTACTTCGATAAACCAGTTGGGATCGATGCAAATTGTACACCTCGGCCGCTTGATGAGGGATAATTTAACGTTTCGAACGAACTGCCTGCCGGACTGCTGCAGTTCTTGCAGTTGCATTAGAAATATGGCCGAGGCTTACTATATTCATTCAATTGGCTGGCACGTTTTGCGTTGCACACACGACAACCCTGACCTACAAAGCGGCAGGCAAATAATAAAAAATCAAGCGTGTTGTTTTTGCTCTTGCCTTGCCGTGCATCGAAAATTGTTTGTACTCTGCTGCTGGCTCTTGGCTGGCGCTTCACCAGAGTTCACATTGAATGTTATAAATAAATTAAAGGCAGGTAAGCGTGTTGGCGTGTGCAAGGGGAGGCAACAGCGGGGCGGGGCGAGGCGAGGCGGGGGAGTGGGCGTGGGCCTGTTTGAGGGGCCGGACAGTCTGAGCTTCCAAGCGTTGCACGACAAACGTTCTACGCTAATTGCAGTTGATAAGTGGACGGCATTCCTCGACACAAACTAGCTGGCTGGCCTATGATTATGTAGTTAGCAACACGGCGGGCACTTGGCCGCACATTTTCTTGTTTCCTTGTTGCAAATATCTTCAAAGTTTTGTTTGCCTTCTGAATAGCAGAGCAAGATCTAAGAACTCTTCCCTAACCATTACAAAATTTGTCGCTTTGCCATGATTTACCTCCAGTTAGTAGTATTTTGCCATCATTTGATAATTTTTAGAGGGTTTTAGTTGCTATTTTTGCCCAAAACTCATCGTAATCAAAAGACCTGCTTTTGAAACATAGTATAGGAGGAAAACTAGTTATAGAGAACCCAAAAACACTTCTTTAGCTATTATTGAAGCTATTATTGTCTGTATTTAGCTTTAGTTTTAAAAGTACCTATGGAATTGGCTTTTGGTAGTAAATAGTTTTCAAAGTTCTGATGGATTTTGGCTGATTTCTTTTATTAAAACATACGAGACATTGGTGAAATAAAGTATTGGGGAAAAACAGGTTATATAGAACCCAAATAAATTTTACTAATTATCATTAAACCTATCAATATTAAGATTTATCTCCAATATCTACAGTAGATTTTGAAATATTTTCCATTAGGGATACTGTATTTTGATTTTGGTAAGGTTATTTCCTTGATACATAATAAAATAAACTTTTGAATTTGCCTCCAAAATACCCAATCCCTCAACTAACTTTTGATATATTATCGTTTTGGCAACGACATATGGTTATATTTGAATTCTGTCTCAAAATAATACAATAAGAAACCAATATTTTCAAATTTGTTAAGAGTTTGGTTAGATTTTTCCCTCAAACAACTATGTAAAATATATTATTTTAAACAAATGCCTAAATAGGAGGTAATGAACTATAATTTGTCAAATCATTGATGGAATTTGCCTCCAAAACCTAGCCAGTTTTTGAGAAATTATCATTTTGGCAACTTTATTGTTATGTTATGGGCAAAAACAACAGGAGAGCCAAACAATAGTTTGCGAATTTTTGGCCGGATGCTTTGTGGCTGCTTTCTTTCACCAAAAGCACACCGGTCGGTCACAAAAGAGACGATAAAAAGTTATATGAGCTACATTTACATCTGCTTTGGCCAGTGACAGATACTTTCTCTTTTCCCCCTCTCGGGTTAAAAATAGAATAGCGAGCGAGTCGCCAAGCGGTTGTTTCTCCCCCTCCCTTTTCCTCGATTGTTTGCCTTTGGAAAATTATTAATTATACAGCCCAGCAAACTGGCAAACGGATAAACTAGCAAAAGTAAAACTAAGTTAAGTTTGTCACAAATGCTTGGGAAGTGTTTACAAAGTTCAAGTGTTTGGGAGCAGCTGCGCACACTTATTTTTAGCCCTCGGAGCAGCGAGAGAAGCGAAGAGCAGGGCAGAGTGGAGAGTGGAGAGTGGTTAGGAGGAAAACAACGAGAAGAGAACACATGCGCGCAAAGCGCAAAGTGCATGGGCTTGGGATGCTGCTCTCGCACTCGCTCTCGCTCTGGCTCTAGCTCTGGACTGGCTCTCTCTGCAATTGTTACGAGTGTTTCTTGGCTGCGCTTTTTTTTATTGTTTTATTGTGTGTTTTTTGTGCGCTTTTCTCACCTGGTCGATCCAATGACTGTCTGCGACTCATTGGCAAAAGATTTGGGAGTCCTTGTGTTGCGGTTTGTGGGGGGATTTCGAGACGAACGTCGGTTAAAAGCAAATTAAACGAAATTTGATTGCTTCATTGGTTGTTTGTTGTTGTGGCTCTGGTTGTTGCTATTGCTTATTTCCTTTTGCCCTGCTGCTTCGCACTCAATTCTATACACTCAACACACACACTCGCGGGCATTTTTTATTTCATTTCTTTGCTTCTTTCTTCTTTCACGAATTTGACTTTCTTTTTGCTTTTGCTCTCGCTCTTGCCGTTTTGGCTTTGCTCTCTCCCCGCTTCTCTCGCTAGAGCGACAGATGTTGTTGTTGCCTTCAAGGGGGAGAGATGTTGATTGCAATTTGTGATTTGTTGTGCCGTTTTGTATTGTGTGTGTTTGTTTTGTTTGTTGCTTCTTCCTTGCCTTGCCTTGCCTTCCCTTCTTCTTATTCTTATTTTTATTCTTTATTGCTTTACACATTAACATTCACAAGAACACACGCGACGGACTCACACACACACACACACACACACATTTACGGACACATACGAACACGAACACAAACACACACACGCTCGCGCGTCACGTCAATGAACGCACGTAGACTTGTTGTTGTTTTTGTCGTCGTCCTCACTGAATTTCGCCTTCGATTTGCATTTTGCCGTTCTCTGTTCACACACGATCGACAACTGCTCATCGGCACTCTGTTTATTTACATTCTGCGCACGGCTGGATGGCGTTTTCCGCGAGTTTTATGCGATTTTATTCGTTACGCACGGCCGTGGAACGAGCGCCGCCGCCGACAAACAAAGGGAAAATGTGAATGTGAAAAATGTGAGGCCAGAGTTGTCGCCTGCCAGCCGAGCACCTGGTATCGATAGTTGGCCAGCCGAATGTAAACATCGCAGCGATAGCACACAGCCGGCTTCTGTTTAAATTGAAAATATTATAAGAATATGGGTTCAATAAAACTATATTATATATTAAAAACGAAATTAAGATTTCCCAGAAGTGGATTAATTGGCTCAACTATAAATTGTAACTAAACTTAGGTTCTCTTTAGGCATTAAAAAGCATTGCTTATTACTAAATTTAATAGATAATGCCAAATATCGACTATAAAGCGCTATTTGTAATACCTTTATTTTGAAGAAACCAAAATAAAGTTTCTATATCATTGTATTCTCATTAGGCTTTCAAAGGAAGTATTATTAAATTAAAGTTTCTATTTCATTGTATTCTTATTAAGCTTTCAATCGAAGTATAATTTTAGGTACTGTTTCAATAAAATCTCATTCTCATTTCAAATTGTCTATCTAAAATTGTTGCTCAAATCAACTATCTATGCCAAAAAAAAGAGTCCTGTCCTGAGAGCAATGCACTTTCATTTGTAACCGAAACGGGAAGAAATTGAGAATATCGATAACAGCTAGTTGAGGGCATTTGACAACCCTAGAGGAAGGCATTCGCTCGCCGCAGACTTAATGGCGGGGACGTGGGCGCGAGCGAGACGGCTATGGCAGCCGTTACACACACTCGCGCACGAAGAGGTAGAGAAGAAAAAAACCAAAACGGAATGAGAAACGGGCGAATTTCACATGAGATTTAACAAAAGCCCGGCCCATTTACACTTGCTAAGGCTGCCTATGGCTGCCAGTGAGCGTTCCACGCGGAGACTTTTCCCAGGGGCTTCGCGTGCCGTCAACTACAGCATTCCGCAGATTTCCCGCACTTTTCCAGCCTGAGCACAACTCGGTCGGGAATTGTTTTCCTCCTCCTGCCCGCCTATCGATATCTTCCGCCTATCGATTGCCCGCGCGCTGTCGATATGCGCCATGGCCTTCACAGCTATCGCCCATCGCTGGTTAAGTTGCAAAAAAAGAGGAAGGGAGAACACATATAAATATAAATGAACTGAAGCAGCGGACGCAGCAACAAAAACAATCAGATTGCGACGATACGAAAATGCTACGGGTAAGTGACCCATCCAATCAGCCCCATCCGAGGCGCGTCGTCAAAAGAGTATTTTGTGCCCGAACAGGCGATCGGCAAGCGGGACAGGGACATCTTCGAGGAGGTTTGGCCGGACAAAAGGCGGATTGTGCTCAAGCTGCTGCGGCAGGACACTGTCTCGCAGCGCGAGTGGCAGGACCTCTTCTTCGGCGTCCACTTCGTCTGCCTGTGGGACGAGAAGGGGGCCGCCAAGATCTACGACTGCCTGCAGCAGGACATCGTCGAGTTCATCGTCCAGGCGCAGAGCCAGGTGCAGGCGCAGCGCGGGGAGCAGGCCCTGCTCGCCACCTACATCGTCGAGTGGCGCAAGTTCTTCACACAGTCCAACTACCTGCCCCTGCCCTTCCGCCAGCTGGAGCAGTCCCCCCAGGTCAAGCCCTCCTCCAGCTCCAGTTCCGCCTCGGCCTCCGGTTCCGGCGCCAGCACCAGCGCTGCAGCGGCCGCCTCCTGCTCGGGGTCCGCCAAGGCGGGGCCCTCCACCTCGGCGGCAGCTGCGGCGGCGGGTTCCTCCTCCACGGCCTCCACGAGTGGCGGAGCGGCCTCCGGGAGCGGGAACAGCGGCAGCGGCACAACCACCAATGCCACCTCCGCCAAGAAGAGCCCCACGGAGGACAGCCCCGTGCGCAAGCTGATGCTGGACTCGTGGAACAAGCACATCTTCCACGACATCAAGAACCGCCTGCAGGAGTCGGCCATGAAGATCGTGCACGCGGAGCGCAACGGGGACGCCTACGACGCCCAGCTGGTGGTGGGGGTGCGCGAGAGCTACGTGAATCTGTCGTCCAACGCGGAGGACAAGCTGGAGATCTACAGGGAGAACTTCGAGATGGCCTACCTCAAGGCCACCGCCGAGTTCTACCGCCTCAAGTCGACGGAGCAGCAGCAGGAGAACGGCGTGCTGGCGTACATGAAGTACGCGGACGCCAAGCTGCGGGAGGAGGAGGTGCGGGCGAAGCGCTACCTGGAGCCCAGCAGCTTCAGCATCCTCACCTACACGCTGGTCAAGGTGCTCATCGTGGACCACCTCAACTCGATCATCGCGGAGTGCCCGGCCCTGATCAGGGACTACGAGACGGAGCGCTTGAATCTCATGTTCCGGCTGATGGATCGCGTCCTGCACGGCGTCGGGGTGGAGGCCATGATGGGGGACCTGCAGAGGCACATCATGTCCGCTGGGCTGGCGGACATGCTCTCCGCCTCAGAGGTGATCACGCAGGACTCGGAGAAGTATGTGGAACGGCTGCTGGAGCTGTTCAACAAGTTCAGCGACCTGGTGCGCAACGCCTTCAACGACGATCCCCGCTTCCTCACCGCCCGCGACATAGCCTTCAAGACTGTGGTCAACGACACCAGTGTGTTCAAGATGGAGCTGCCCACGAGCATCGCCAACCGGGGCGTCAAGTACACGGCCCCGGAGAGCAAGTGCCCGGAGCTGTTGGCCAACTACTGCGACATGCTCCTGCGCCGGACGCCGCTCAGCAAGCGCCTCACCAGCGAGCAGATCGATGCCCGCCTCCGAGACGTCCTGCTCGTCCTCAAATACGTCAACAACAAGGACGTCTTTATGCGCTACCACAAGGTTCACTTAACGCGGCGGTGAGTTGTTTGCCCTCTCAATTTCTTTGGGTTTACGAGAATTAATCTTAATCGCATCGCGAGTTATAGGCTCATCCTGGGCACCAGTGCGGACAGCGAAAAGGAGGAGGACATTGTCGAGTGGCTGCGCGAGGTGGGAATGCCGGCGGACTACGTGAATCGGCTGGCGCGCATGTTCCAGGACATTAAGGTGAGTTTTCCTAGGTTTACAATAGGAAAAGATATGTATTCTACCAATACCATAACCGACTATAGTGTTTCTAAAATGAATATTGTAAACGCCACAGATTTTCGGGGTTTACGGGTGTGCAAGTTGAGGTAGACGATTGTAAAAACAATCTGGTGTTAAACTGGTATCCCCAGAATCCGAATATGCCATAATTTTTTGTCTATCTGTTATAATCCTCAAGATCTAGGCGTTCTTACGGACAAACGGACAGACGGACATAGCTATATCAACTCGCCTGTTGACGATGATCAAGAATATTCCGTCGTATATTCTTGTTATTTTTAAGAACCAGCCATAAAAACAACAAATTAAGCCTTGTTTTTACCCTGCAGGTCAGCGAGGATCTGAATACTCAATTCCGCAGCTCGACGAGTCGCCACGATGCCATCAACATCAAAATACTCAATGCCGGCGCCTGGGCGCGATGCTCGGAGCGCGTGTCGGTGTCGCTGCCCATCGAGCTGGAGGACTACATCCCCGACGTCGAGGAGTTCTACAAGAAGAAGCACTCCGGCCGCAAGCTGCAGTGGTACCATCACATGAGCAACGGCACCATCACCTTTGTGAACAACTTTGGCCGCTACGACCTCGACGTGACCACCTTTCAGATGGCCGTTCTGTTTGCCTGGAATCAGCGACAACACGACAAGATCTCCTACGAGAATCTGCGCCTGGCCACCGAATTGCCAGGTACGTGCTTATCCCCGCTTTGTCCCCTGGTTTGTTGTGAAGTCACTGCTTTTTTGAGTAGATCCCGAGCTGAGAAGAACGCTGTGGTCCCTGGTTGCCTTTCCGAAGATCAAGAAGCAGATCCTGCTGATGGAGCCGGCGGCCATTGCCTCGCCAAAGGATTTCACCGAGAACACAATGTTCTATATCAATCAGGAGTTTGCCATTGTCAAGAACGGCAAGTCGCAGCGGCGCGGAAAGGTAATCCTCGAGTGTTTAAGTCTAAATATCTTTACCTTATTGGCAATTGAATCCTGCTTGCAGCTCAACCTCATCGGGCGCCTGCAACTGAGCACGGAACGCTCGCAGCAGGAGGACAATCAGTCAATAGTGCAGCTGCGCATCCTGCGCACCCAAGAAGCCATCATCAAGATCATGAAGGTGCGCAAACGGATGAACAATGCGGCGCTGCAGGTGAGTGGCTACAAGTGCTACGAAAATACTTGAATGCTAATGGTGGTTTTCCGACTGAAATGGCAGGGTGAACTCATTGATATACTGAAGAACATGTTCCTGCCGTCCAAGAAGATGATCAAGGAGCAGCTGGAGTGGCTCATCGAGCACAAGTATATGCGGCGCGACGATGACGACATCAACATGTTCATCTATGTGGCCTAGGCCGCTGCTCCGGATACCGGCTCTAGTCTCAGTCCCGTCTCTGCAATCATTCCCATTTCCATTCCCCGTCACACGCTGATGCTGATGCTGATGCCGATGCTGCAACCCATTTAAAAGCAAACGAACATATCGCCGCGGCGATTTTAATCTCAATGCCGACGTGCTCAAAGCACGCGACCAACGTATCTCTATCTGTGGAATTGGATAATTGTATTATATGGAAACGTGATATGTTGCGTGACATTGCGTCCTCAGAGCATTTATCAGGGCCCACACACCCCCCTTTTTGTGTCCCATCTGTATTCTCAATTTGTATTTTTTTAATATGTTTACTTGAGTATGTTGCGATTTTTTGTACACCTCAATCCCCAACTCTTTGCCCCCGCATCTTACCGATCGATAGGGTCTAATCTAATCAACCTGCTTCTGTTTCGTTTCCCACGTGTGTGCAGTCGTGTAGTCCGGTAGTCGTCCTCCCCCTTGTTTGTTTTAGTTGCCTGGTCTTCTGTTAATTGTAGGGAATATTGCAATTGTCCACACCCGACTCGCGCAGGGATTGGAAACGTCCTCAGCAGCCACCATGGAATGCCTATCACTCAGATGCAAACACTCATACACGCGATCGCAAAACTATAACTAAAATAGCAATACTTTAAGCTTAAGTTAACGAATAAACTTGGTTCTATACAGATGAAAACGATGGTGTTCGTGTGTTCTCCTTATTCAAACTGCCACTCTGAAAATTTGATATTATTATGAAATAAATCGGTTTTTATTGATAGCATACTGCTCGTCTGGTTTACTCAACTTAGGTGGTTAAGGGCGGATGTACAATGAGTTCTCAAAAAAACAGGCAAACAGGGAATTTGAAAGCGCTTATCATAGGTACACGAACACTAGTCGCTGAAGAGTCCAAATAAATGCGATAAAAGTACAAATGTTTATGGGTTTTATAAATAACATATAAGGGTAAAAAAAGGAAGGACAATCTTTACATAAAACTAAACGCAACCCTACCCTATAGCTGGCACTACCGTCTATGCTATGACTTATGATCCTATAGCTAAAAAATACTATCGAAGCGAACTTTTCATCTCGATCGGAGCGGTCTTCGCGGGTTCGAGGCCGGGAACTTGAGTTTGAATAACCATGAAGCTTAGGAGCGTCGCTGCGGATCGATGAACTCTCCACTCTCCTTTTTGGGCTTGGATCACGGAGGGGGGGCCTTGCATGCGGGGTTTCAGCGCCGTTTCCGGCCCTTCTTGTAGCCCTTGCCATACCAACCGGCCTGCGTGCGGGCCAGCTTGCGCGGGAAGCTCGAACTGAGCTGCTGGCGTCGCTTGGCCGTCTCCGCCGCCGCAATGTGGGCCAGGGAGATGTTCTCGTCGTAGTCGTCGTCGTCGTCCGTGGTGGGACAGCACTCGCAGACCACGAACCGACCGCTCCGCGCCCGCTTCTTGTGCTTGCGCTGGCTGAGGTTCCAGCGCCGATAGAACTGGCACTCCAGCTCCGCGTAGTGATCGAAGCAGAAGTCGCAGCTGGCCGCCGAGCGGTTCATCGCAAAGTTCGGCACCACCTGCGAGTTCCACAGATTGAGATCGGCCGGCGGCGGTATCAGTATGCTGTGCAGGCCCGAGTACGCGTACTTGGCATCGTGCCAAGTGGGCAGTTGGCGCAGCAGCTCCTCGTCGTTGTTCTGCCGCAGCAAATCGACCTGGGCCAGCTCGCTCTCCTCCTCGTCGTCCTCGTCCCCGTCCCCCTCCCCGTCACCGTCTGGCTCCTCCTCTGAGCTGGAATCGCCATCGCTCTGGATCTGCATGCCCAGCGGCTGGTAGGCGGGCTTTGGCTCCACAAAGGGCGTGGAGAGGGGCGCTCCGATGGGCACCAGCGGCGGCAGCTGCAGCGGCTCCAGGCGCAGCTCAATCGGCAGCGTGACACTGTTCTCCGCTTCGGTTTTCTGTATGGCGACTAGCTTGGGCAGTTGTAGCGACTCCTCGATTTCCTCCTTCAGCGAAAGCGGCTCCAGTTTCGGCAGCAGCTCCAGCAGATGCAGCTCCCGCTTCACCACCGTTTCCTGAATTTCAATCTCCTCCAGTTTCACCTCAGTCTCTATTTTGATGGATTTCTCCTCCAGCTGCAGGAGGGATCCGTTGGCGGACAGTATCTCGCCGTTGGTAATCGTCTGCTCCACCTTGATCCCCTCCTCCAGCCTCAGTTTCTGGCGCAGCTCCAGATTGGTCTTGATGCGTCGGCCGTTCTTGATGGGCGTCCGAATGCGCGGCCCCTTGCCGATGGGGAAGTCGCTGTAGTTGTAGCTGCAGCTCTCGCTGGAGATGGTCGAGTCCTGCGTCTCCTCCGTGGTGGTGGTGAAGGCCTCCTCCTCGTCGGCGTTCTTCAGCAGCGGCTGTGTGAGCGTGTGCAGCTCCTCGGGCATCAGCAGCGAGGCGTGCGCGAAAATCGGATCCTTTTCCTTTGTGTAAACGGGCACGGGTATGTGCAGCAGGTGCATCAGTTGCGCCATCACCCGGTCGCACTTTCCGTTGATCTTGATGCTGGCAATCGAGTCCTTCGGCGTCCACTGCAGATTCACCACGCAGATCTTGGCCCTCTGCCTGGCCGGCCGGTCCATTTGCCACAGCCATGTGTACTTCTTGAGAACCTTCAGGCTGGAGCCCAGGCAGAGGATGACATCGGCCCGATCGGCATGCGCCGTGGCCCCCGGCCAGTTGAGGGGCCACTTGAGGTTGCCCCGCTCCCCGAAGTGCACGATCGTGTCGTACAGCGGCTCCGAGCATCTGTGGCACAGGCGGTGGGTCTTGTGGCAGTAGCGGGCCGTCATCTCGGTGGTGTCGAACTGGCGCCAGTAGATGCCATTCGGCCGGCAGCTCTTGCACACCTCCACGTACATGTTGCCATGGATCTCGGAGAGCGAGTGGCGCGGCAGACCGGATCGCAGGTGCAGGCCGTCGCAGTTCTGGGACACCACGTGACGGAGGAGGCGACGGCGGTGCAGCTCGTAGAGCGCCATGTGCGTGTAGGTGGGATTGGCGCTGGACAAGTCGTGCTCGCCGATCTCCTGGCCCTTCTGCAGCAGCGTCCAGATGCCCTGACTGCCCCGATAGTCCGGGATCAGGGCGGCAGTGCTGATGCCGGCACCTGTGTAGCAAACCAGGTGCTTGGCCTGCGAAATGATGTTGGCCAGCTGCTCCACCTTGGCCTCGATCACATGGGCCGCGTCCTCGCGCTCCACCACGCGCTCCTTGTAGATCTCCACGCGCTCCTTGCGCTTCTTGGTGGCCTTCACCATCTCCGGGTGCTTCTCCAGAAACTGACGATCGTCCGCCGAGCGCAGGGAGTCGCACTTCCGCATTATCATCGATACCTGCCAATGATTAGGGAGCAAGGATGCAGAAATGCAATTAATTGCTTGGTAATTGGATAAATCACACAGAAACTAAGGATATTGTTGAGCCAGCACTTGGTAGCAATGGGTGTCAAAGAGAATGCCCTTGGGCACACTGGCTTTTAGCGGTAATTACCCTTCGCATGGCATCCTTGCGTCGTCGCTTCTCGTTGTCCTTCTTGGCCGGATTCATCTTGGCGCGCGTTATATAAGACTGCGCCACATCCGCCGTGGCCTGGTCCATCTCCTCCTCGTCCGGCTTGTCCCTCGCAAGCGTCTCCGGCCCTCGATCCTGGCTCTGGTCCTCGTCCTCCTCCATGTTATCCGTGCGGCACGATTCGCAATTATGCGGGCGAAGCGATTGTGGGGGCTGGGAAGGGGCTGGTGGCCTTTGTGGATGCGCTTTTGGCCGCCGGATGCGTGCTTACATTTTATTTTCGGTGCGGCAACAATTTGAATTGAAAATTGCCTATTGTTTGAGCACTTTTGTTTTGTAAATGTTTTATTTTTTTGTGGTAAAAAAGGTAAACAACTATCGATGTGTATATCGATATACTGCGGTTATCGATTGCTCTTCCAAATGGCTACAAGCGATAGTTTTGAAAAGGCTGTTACAAGTCTGTTAAGCTTGGCTTTCGTTATGTTTCTAAACTAAGAATATTAGAATACACACTAAACAAAATACTAAACAATATAATTATTACGCAAAAACTTAAAAGGGATATGCCACTTCAGTTAAATAAACACTTTTATTAATGGTTATTCATTGAATTTGGAGTAAATTTATAGATTGTATATAAATAAATGTTACGTTTACTTGGTCTGCTGTATTCGGCTCAGCTTTAAAAAAGCATTATCATATAAACTGTTATATTTTATATATCAATGAAACAAATATTATATGATTACTTGTTTAAGCTTCCAAATCAAATCCACACTTTTATTTCTAGTTAACAAAAAGTAAACAAAGCTAGGAACAAATAGATTTTATTTAAGTACTACGATTATTCAATGCATTACTTGGCAATTGTCTGTTGAATCCAACTGAGGTAGGGGAATACCCGCGTGTAAACTCCGGGAATTCCCGGAGTACCGCACGAGAGACCTGCCGAAGTGATGCCTATCACATTGTACATGCAGGGATACTCCTTGTGGTACATCAGCAACGGTCCCCCAGAGTCCCCATTGCAGGTGTCCCTGGCCTTTTCGGAGCCCACGCAGAGCTGGGTTCTGGAATCGAAACCACTCGGGAATTCCTCCAATTGCCGGGCCAGCAGCTTGTCGCACACCTGTGGAAGTTCCAAACGGGCTCATTAATATTGCATGAGATTTTATTTCAAGCTAAACGTTCAGGCGCATCATCTATCAAGGGACATGCTTGGACTTACCCAATTTCCGTATCGATCGAGCATCACTTTTTGCAGTACCGATGAGGGCTTCACCACTTGACCGGTGCTGCCCCAGCCCACAGCAATAAAAGAGGTCGAGGTTCGCTCGTCTTCGTACGGAAGACAGGCGGGATGCTTGTACAGATCAAAGATCACATTTTCTCCTAGTTTTATAAGGCCAATATCGTGATAAATCTGGGGATCCTCATAGCTAGGATGGGTAATGTATTCAGCCACTGTGTAATCTTTTGGGGCAGCATCTTCGTCGTTGGAATCAAAATCCAGTTCTCCCAAGCGCACTACGTTAACTTCTCCGCTGTTGATAAAAGGGATTATTTGTTGGGAATCCTGGGAATTCCCTTGACTTTTACTTACACATCCGACTCCAGACAGTGAGCTGCTGTTAGAACATAACTTGGGCTTATTAGCACTCCGCCGCAAAACCAGTTGGTGCTTCCATTCGTGGATTGACGTCGTCCCAGCCGGGCCATGTGCGGGAACTCCCGGGGCTGGGCCGGATGACCGCCCACAATCAGAGGAGCATAGCTCCGGCAATTGTCGATGGTGTAGGTTTCAATCGGAGCACCGGGATACAGGAAACTGTACTGAACGGTCTCCTCGAACACGTCCTGTTTGTACTTTCTGCATGCTGTGACAGATCGCCTTAGTTGGGTTGATCCAATGCAGAGATTAAGCTTAAACTTACACCTGACCACATCCGGATGCTGGCCCAAAATAGAAGCCACAAACGCAAGCAGAGCGGATAAAAACAACGCTGGACCGGACATCTTTACCCCAGATATAATAGCGATCGACTGTCGATACACACCCCGATGCGAACGGGTTTTGGCTCCAATGATCGGATGGCGGTGGATAGAACGACCCCCAGTGGAGGCGGTTCAAGCGGGTAAAAGCCAACAGAAATCCCCGGCAAGCTCGGCGAAAACAATTAAGCCACTGCCATATAACCCAGCCGATTTGTGCGCTCTTTCGCTTATAGTTATGCAAATTAAACAACGATAATTGATAGGAAGGGAGGGGAAAGCCAGGCGATACCCAAAAGCTTGGATATTTTTAGGATATGCATGCTTTTGTATTAAAAGTAATTTAGCGAAATTTGTGTACACACGTTAGTCAGCGGGAAAATAAACATATACAACAGAGTATTTACATATAATTATTTTTATTTCAATGACTACGCAGTTCTTAAATCAATTGTAATTGAGAAATAGTTGAGATTACACTTCGAGTTGGATTTCTTCAACAACTTGTTAATTTGCTGTTAATTTGCTACAGAAATTTGGCCATCTCCTGCTTAATCCAATTCACGTAAAAGTATACCCTTGTATACATTCCCGGCAGACCAGGAGTGTCGCAGGCCACGCCAAAGGAGGTGATCCCGGTGAGGTAGTATCCGCATGGACTACCCCTGTGGTAGGACAGGGCCGGTCCTCCGGAGTCCCCATTGCAGGTGTCCTTGTGACCGGACGAGCCGATGCAAAGTTGAGTGGTGGCATTGTAACCCTGGGGCAATTCCTCACTCTTCTCCGCCGTCCTTTGGCAGTAATTGAAATAGTTTGATAACGTGACCTTCTGCAGGACCTTGCTGCTCTCCTCGCCGGGACGAGGAACAAAGGCGGTCTGGCCCCATCCAATGGCTACAAGGGACCTGCTATGGCGCCCATCCTCGAAGGGCAGGCAGGCAGCACGCTTATACTCATTAAATATCACTTTTCGATTCAGCCGCACGATGGCGATGTCGTTGTAGAAGGCCGGGTATTCATAGCCGGGGTAAATAATTGGGTCTCCCCGGACGCCAAAGTCCTCCGGATCAGCATCGTCCTTATCGCTTTCGAAGTCAAGTTCTCCCAGACGCACAATATTGATGGAACCTCTAAAAAGCATATATACCATTAAAAATCCCTGATTAAGTTATTGATACTCACTGATCACTGTAAGTGCAGTGAGCCGCGGTTAAAACGAGTTGATTATTGATCAGGGATCCTCCACAGAACCAGGAAACATGGCCTTTGTTATCCCGATAACCCAAGCGGGCGGCGAACGGAAATTCCTTGGGCAACGCAGGTTCCCCGCCAATTACCGACATGTCCCTTTTTTGGCGCAAACTCGACTCTGAGGTCTCTCCGAGAAGGCCTTTTTTTAGGTGCACCATAGACTGCAAAATAGAATTGCTTAAGTGCACAACTAGGTGACCTTTATGTGCTTACAATATCCGCATCGTGTGCCGCCAACAAGGGTACAACTATTAGTAGAAATACTACTTTCAGATGGAAAATCAGACCTGCCATCGTGCGTATCTCTCGGCGACTATTCAGGTACTGCGAGCGATAATGAAAATCTGTGAACTGAAAAGGGCATCTCCTTGGTGAGGTTTAAATTTGAATCTATTTAATCGCATACTTAGTCGCATTCTCAGAAGCTGCGACTGGATTTCGCTGAATTTATATTGCATTTATTATGATTGTTTATTACCCTTCAAAGGCTAATACACGATGCAGCAACCGAAGCGAAAATAAGCTATGACCCATTGATAAAGCTTAAGTCAATAACCTAACAAAATACTCACCCATTCCAGTTGATTCATTGACTATCAGAGGCCCGAGACTACCAAACTACAAGTAGTCTTTATACAATCCTAGTGCCCGGTTTTAGGATAAACAACGTTTGGATAAATTCATCCCCCATTTGGAAATCCTGTATTTAATCGTACACTCTTTGGGTTATAAAACTTAC
The DNA here is from genome assembly GCA_021223825.1 of Drosophila ironensis. Classification (NCBI taxonomy): domain Eukaryota; kingdom Metazoa; phylum Arthropoda; class Insecta; order Diptera; family Drosophilidae; genus Drosophila; species Drosophila ironensis. The sequence goes on along the minus strand of JAJJHQ010008452.1, from coordinate 5,532,975 downwards.
ATAATTACCGAAATTCTGCAACCCATATTCAGATGGTAGTACGAAGAGTTAAACCCAAAGAATGGAGGCATTCAGTTAATCCTCTTGGCCATCTCCTGCTTGATCCAATCGATGTAAAAGTGCACCCGCGTGTACATAGCCGGCAGGTCGGGAGTGTCGCAGGCCACGCCATAGGAAGTGATGCCCATCAGGTGGTACATGCACGGAAGGGTCTTGTGGTAGGTCAGCACGGGGCCCCCGGAGTCCCCGTTGCAGGTGTCCTTGTGCTCGCTGGAGCCGATGCAAATCTGTGTGGTGGCATTGTAGCCATCGGGCAATTCCTCGCTCTTTTCCGCAGTCAGGCTGCACCGAGTTAGGTAGTTGAAGAGCTTGACCTTCCGCAGGATCTTGCTGCTCTCCTCGCCGGGACGAGGAACAAACGCGGTCTGACCCCAGCCGATGGCAATGAAGGAGGTGCTCTTCTTGCCATCCTCGAAGGGCAGGCAGGCCGGATGCTTGTACTCATTGAATGTCACTGGCCGACTTAGTCGCCCAATGGCAATGTCGTTATAGATGGCCGGGTAAACATAGTTCGGGTGAACGATTATCTCTCCCTGCAGATCAAAGTCCTCAGGCTGGGCATCGTCCTGGGTGTTGTCGAACTCGAGCTCTCCCAGGCGAACGATATTGATGGTGCCCCTTGATGGGAGATTAATATGATTACTGAGATGTATGCCGGAGAGTGCATTGACTCTACTTACTGCTCACTGTAGGTACAATGGGCTGCGGTCAGGACGTGGCGGTTGCTGATGAGTGTGCCCCCACAGAACCAGACAATGTCACCATCCTTCTTGCGATGTCCCAAGCGGGCGGCATGAGGAAACTCCTTGGGAATGGCTGGTCCCCCGCCAATTATCACGGGGGCATAGCTCTTGCACTTGTCCCGGGTCTTTTTGATTATCGGTGCACCCTCGTAGAGCAGACTGAACTCGGAGGTCTCCTCGAACACGGTCTTCTTGTAGTCGGTACAAGCTGTGGTGTAGAATTGGCATTAAATACAACCGGATAACCTTTGGCTGGGTTGTTAACCCACTTCTCACTATATCCGGATCTTGAGCCGCCACCGAGAGTGCTACGAGAAGCAGCAAGACAACTCTCAGCTGGAAAATCTTGCCGGAGAACTCAGCTTCCATCGTGCGCTTCTTTTAACGCTCAGACAGCTACTGAAATCTCGGAGAATGTCTATAATGCACCTAACCAGGAGAGGCATTAAACGCAGCGGAACCTCGAATTCGTTGATAAGAAATACGTATATACCTACATATGTTTGCTACTCGTTCGATGGTTATATAACCGGAACTCCAATGCTATGTGCGAGATTGAAACCCGATTCGATCATGTTCGGATCGTATCGAAATCTGCCAAGATTCAAAAATAACTGCTGGAAAATCAAATGCAAATATATCCGAATCAGTAAAAGTAACCGCCATAAATCATCAGAAGATTGTGCGCATCGAAACCCATTTGATATTACACTATAACCGGTTAGAGGAGGTGTTGGATTAGACTCTGCGATCGAACACCTTTCCAATCAACAAATGCAAATTCCTACGAGTTATTTAATATGCGTTTAATAGTAACTCTTCCGAGAATTTTGAACTTCAAAACAGATGCAAAGATCCGCCAGAATCACGTGACTTTGGCCGCCAGCTCCCTTTTGATCCAAGGCAGGTAGTAGTTGACCCTTGTATAGACACCGGGCACGTCCGGGGTGTTGCAACTGACGCCCGTCGATGTGACCCCCATCACGTGATACATGCAGGGAAAGTCCTTGTGGTAGGCCAGCACCGGACCCCCCGAGTCCCCGTTGCAGGTGTCCTTGCTGTCCGGCGAACCAATGCACATCTGGGTGGTGGCATTGTAGCCCTCGGGCAGATCCTCGTTCCGCTCGGTAGTGGTCACACATCGCTCTCCATAGTTGCGGAGGGTGACCTTCAGCAGCTTCTTGGACTCCGCCCGGGCGAACCCCTTCTGGCCCCATCCGATGGCTATGAACTTATCGTGACTATCGCCATTGTCGAATGGCAGGCAGGCCGGATGCTTGTACAGGCTGAAGTTCACGGCGCGATCCAGTCGTACCAGGGCGATGTCATTGTAGAGAGCCGGGTCATGGTAATCCGGATGCTGTATGGTCCGCAGGACACCGAAATCCTCCGGCTCGGCGTCGTCCTCATTGGTGTCGAACCACAGTTCACCCAAACGCACCACGTTTACCTCGCCGCTGCAAAGGAATCGCTGTGAATATGCCAGATCCCTAGGAACTTTGGAACACTTACAACTCCGTGTAGAAACAGTGGGCAGCTGTGAGCACCAGGCGATTGCTTATCAGTGTCCCCCCACAGAACCACTTGATTTCGTTCTTCTCATTCCGATGGCCGAGCCGAGCTGCATGGGGAAATTCCTTGGACTCGGCCGGATCGCCGTCCACAATCAGGGGTCGAGATCCGTGGCACGAATCAACCGTTTCCCATGTAATCGGGGCATTTTCAATCAGGAAGCTAATGGCCACACGTTCCTCGAATACTTTCTGCTTGAACAGGGTGCAGGCTGCATTACAAAACACATTGATTAGTGGCTCTGCCTTTGGGAGGAAGGACTTGGCATACCCTGTTTGACGGCTGGATCTGGTTGCTGGCCTAGAACTGCGTGGAAAACCAGCAGCCAGATCGTTGCTAGCGAGCGCTCCGACATGCTATTGATCTCGAACTGAAGCGGCAAACGATTGGCCGGCGACTGATCGAATCGAAGTTAACTCAACTTGTTAGCAATTGCGCAGTTTAACGAAGCTCTGATCTCTGGAAATCCCTCTCCCCATATCGTCAGCTGTTCTGTGCGCTTGTACAGTGCATATTGGTTAATAAATACTTGAGAAAACCTCGGTTTGACTTAACATTTATATTAGGGTTGGAGGCTATCATACAACGAGTAACAATCTAATGGTTAAGTGGGACTAATTAAAGTGTATGCCTGCTGAATTGAAGGCCAGCAAGAGCCTCATAAAGTCGTCAATATCCATGGATCTCGCACGGTTGCTGGCCATGTCGAGTCCCTCCAAGATGCCAATCACCTTGGCCTGCATGCTGAAGCCTTCTTCCACGGGCTGAGAGGGGGTAAAACGATTAGTAAGCCCGAGTTTTCGGTCTGTCTGGTTAGCTCACCTCGTTCCTCAGCGAGCAATACAGCTTGTAGTTCTTCTCGAGCATGTCCATCACGGAGGAGACCTTAAACGTGGCCGCCAGGGTCTTGTTTTTGCGCAGAAAGGCGATACGCGTGAGGCCGTCCCACTCGGTGAAGTTGACGGGCGGCGGCGGATTCTTCGGCTCCAAACGCACCACACTCGACTCCACTTTGGGCGGCGGTTTGAAGTTATTCTTGCCCACCTTCATCAGCATATCCACGCGGGCCAGCAGCTGCGTGTTGATGCTCAAGCGGCAGTAGAGCTTGTCGCCCGGCTTGGCCACCAAACGCTGCGCAAACTCGCGCTGGAACATCAGCACGGCGCAGCGAAAGAGCGGCCTGTGGAGCAGCAGCTTGAAGATCAGCGGGGAGCTGATCTGGTAGGGAACGTTGGCGATGCACAGATCGAAGAAGGGCAGCTCCGCCTTCAGGAAGTCCCCGATGAGCACCTGCAGCTTCGGTTGCAGCGGCGTGGCCTGGACACGCTTTTGCAACTCGGCCGCCAGCCGGGTGTCGATTTCGCAGGCAATCACCTTTTTGGCCTTTTCCAGCATGCGAACGGTCATGTTTCCTGTGCCGGGACCGATTTCCAGAACCACGTCAGTGGGCCGCAGGGCGGCCTTCTCCAACATGCTGGTTATCACCAAGGGATTCTTCAAAATATGCTGCCCAAAGTCCTTGTTGAAAACGATTCCTATGGGAAATCCCATTTCAGTTGAATGCAAATTACTCAGATCTCAGATCTCTAGCTCACCCTGCTTTTGCACCTCCGTGTGGATGCGGGACGTCTTTTCCGTTTTCACCTTGGGCATATTGTTTAGGCTTTTGTCTAAGTGCTTAAAATTGATCAAAATCAGCAAATATTTATTTGTTTTGACTCTGCTTCTTTGCGGGCAACATGTGCGCTGTTATTTAACAGCCGTTAGGGATGAGCACTTTTCCCCGATAACAGCTTTAACAGAGCTGTTAACTTTCAGAAACGATTTTTCGAAACATTCTAAAAACATAATAAGTAAAACCCATCATTGCAATCTCCCTTTTTATAGGCGGTTGAAAGAAAACAAAACATACGCTTACATTTTTCATAGGTGTTACCTCTTTATTTATTAATTAGTTTCACTTAATGTTATAAATCAAGTTCAATTTGCTTTCTTTGGTTATCTTTGCGCATCTGCCTATGCCATTCATTTAGTTTTAACACTCAATTTCCTCGCATTCCTCTCTTGGTGAGTAAGCTTGCATTTGTTCTTTTTGTATTTTGCTTTTCATTTCATTTTTTTTTTTACTTTTTTCTTTTGTTTTTGTTTATATAGCTTTGTGTTTTTTTACAACATATCAACTGTTGACTTTCGACTTTTCCTTTACAGTTATTTATTACTGGTTTAAACATAACTTAAATTGTATTAATGTGGTTCTCAGTTTTAGAAGTGCTCTTTTTGGTTTCTGAATACGAATACTTTCTGTTTATGCTATGATTCCACCGTTTTCAGCGAGTTTGTTGCGATTTAGCTTTGTACGCTCTTCAATAAATAATTCAATATATCCTCTTAGTAGTTTTTTTGTGGTGTAGTTTGCCTTAGATCAGTTAACAATTTGTATGGGCTCCCGTTTCAATAATCCATTGGGGGTGTATTTTTAAGTATCTAAGATGCGAAAGGTACATGAAAAAGTTGCACATATGTGTTGTATGGTATGTAAGTTGTTCATTTTCTCAGAGTGAGTTAAGAGATAAAGTTTGCTTTTGAGTTTCGACTTTCGAGTGTGATTTTGAGCCGCGCGGCTGCAGAAAAAAGTTAGCTAAGCTGATTTGGTGAGTACATTCAAAGTTTAGTTCGAGCTGAAGAGTCATTTTGCAAGCAGTAATGTCAATTAATCGGTAACTGTATCGGGTTCGAGTGGGAGCAGCGTTCAGCTTTGCATATTTCAAGTGGTCTTACGGCTAATATATAGCATTTACTTTACTTTTACGTTTACTTTGTTTTACTTTGTCAGGTTTTAGGGTTTCGGCCCCGATTTATTCTTAAAACTTTCCTGTTTCTGTCCTACTTCGCTCCCAACTATTTATTCTAATTTATCATTTGTCTGGCTACCAGTATACTTGACTTCTGTGTACAGTTTCTGTCTCTTTTAACAACAACCCGCAAAACTTTAATATTGTTTACTCCTGGCGATACCCGATCGCGATCAAAGGACTATGTTTATTTGAGTTCTTTCTATTGGCTGGATGCATTTGTTGTGTGTGACTTTCCCCTCAATTTGTATCTATCCATTATTATTAATTGAATAATCGCCACTATCCTTGCAACGGCTTCGATCGGCTAGCGATTTGAGCGCATTGTTTAAAAAATTAACTCTCCCCATTTGTAACATTTTGTTTCCTAATCTTCCTCAACAATTTTATCATATATTTTGTTACTTTGCTTTTGTTTATTGGTTGTTTTTTTTTTCATTTATTTTTTGTATATTTTTTTTTGCTTGTTTTTGGTAAAATGCGTTCTTGAAAATACTTTGGGTTAACATTTAAATTGTAAATGGGTAACTAGCGCTTACGCTGGCTCGCTATTTCACATGCTATTATTAGACACAGGGCATTTATTATTAATACATACAAATGTGTGTGTACTTCTCCTCGATTTTTAGTTAACAACACTGCTTACAATTAATAAATTATCTCCGTTATGCATTATTCCTTTGCTAATCCCTCGTTATAGTTAATATTGTTGCGCATATTATTCTGTTTGCAGATTTCATTTGCTGTTTGCTTGTTCGGTTGAAATCAAAACGCCTGCAAATTTAGCCGCACGAAATGATTGATTGGGGTTGCAGTGTAAACAATAATCGTAGTAATAACATTTAGGGGGATACTGATCGAACTTCGATGCCTTATGCTAAAATTTGCCGTTCGGTTTCATATATAGATTTTTTTTTGCTTTGAGTCTTTGGCTTTAAAATCAACACATAAACATTAATATTGGTTTATCTGCTATATTCTTCCTAGTCCACATAATTCCATATAATGTTCTTCTTCAAATGCCCCTCTTATTAAGCTAAGTGCTTGTTTTCTTGGGTTTTGATTTTGTTTTTTTTAGTCGTTTTTAAGAGTTTTTTTCTTTGCTTTCTATGTTCTTGTGTGGCGTGTGTTTGTTGTATTACCTGCTTTTGGTTTCACATGGTTTATAAGGTTCATATATATGCTTGTATTATAATTTTTTTGCTCTCCCTTCCATCGACTTACAGACTAAACACTGTTCTGGTTTGTATTCATAAATTGTTTTTAGCGTAAATTAATAGATTTTGTTGTTTTGACATCTCAGTTGCTTTTTGCTTTACTTCTATGATTAATTAAGCGTTTACTTTCATTGATTCTTCATTTCACTGCTAAATTGAATTGATGCATTTGTCAATCAGATTTTGGCTTCATATTTTGTTTTTTTTTTGTTTTCCATATTTCCATATTTCCATATTTTCGCTTTATAAATATTCATGTATAACAATAATTTGTAATTTTAAAATAATATCGCTTTAATACTTGAGAAGGAAGTTGTGCAATATTTCAAATACAACAAAACACAAAACAAACGATTTAAAAACAATTGATACTACATTGTGCGTCCAAAAACATCATTTTGTTTGGACTTGGTTTTGTGTGCGTAGGGTGGGTGCGTGTGTGTGTGTTGTGCTGTGGTGTGTATGGTACAGACGGCACATTGCGGCTATTGTTTTAGAAATTCCCTTGAGATTCGGTATTTGGAGCAAGTGCCTCGCCTCCAGAAATAGAGCTCTGCTTGGATGCTGTCGGTCTGTGAGTGCGAAACTTGAGATTCGGCACGTCAACGTTTAAACAATCAATAAATAACTAATAACAAAATGCACTCAGCCACTGGGCATTGACTAGATGGGTGGGGGCATACTATTCACTTCCTCTTAGGTTGCTTCTGTTTTTTGTTTTGTTTGTTTTTGGGAGCTAGCAAACAAAATAAATAGTTTTAAATATAAATTCAAATGGGAGCAGGCTTGAAGCTTGAAGGGGGATGGTAGAGGAGGGTAGAGTTGGGTGTGTGCTTTCGGGGGGAAATTCGGTTAACAAGAGCTTAACAATTCGTGGCCCTGTGTGCTTGCTTGCCGAAGCCTATCAATCCATCTCAGCAGCCTCGCACTGCCCACGACAATTGGCACTGGTAGTTGTGGATATGGGATGTGGGATGTGGGATGTGGGATGAGTGATCCGATTTGATTTGATCTGAACCGATCCGCTGGAAACAGACAACAATGAAGCGTTCACCGGGGCGGGGGAGGAGTCTCGGGGGTGTTGGAGGAGTTTAAATGAAAACAATCAGCTTGTGCTAGGAAGCCCACCACCAACAACCTCCACGGATGATGGCTCAGACGGGAACGGGGCTGTTGGGTGAACATGAACTGCGATCGTTGGGCCTTTTAGTAGACTTTGCGCTCCGGTCCAAACTTTGGATTGACAAACGAGAAGCCGGCGAACTCGTCCTGATTGATGCAGCGTATGACCTCGTTTCCGATCGGTGTCAGCACGGGATCCTCCTTGGTGAACTCGGCATCAAAGTTGTTGGCATCGCGTGGATTTTTCTGTGGACAATCAAGTTTGAATTACTCGAAATTCCTGCTTGTAGGTTAAGAACCAAGTAGCGTACCATTTTCGGTCGGAATGGCGGCTTTATGTTGCGCTTCTCCAGCTCCTTCCAGTCGAGCTTGTTGAAAAACGGATGCTTGCGTATCTCGTTCTCATCGCCAGTGCAGCCCAGCCGCTGCTCCGGGTTCTTGGTTAGAAAACCTGCACGAATAGTCACGTAAGCGGAGTTCTTAAGCGTTAACTTGACCTTTGGCTTACCCTTTAGTATGGAAACAGCCTCGCGCGATAGCCAAACGGGATAGAGGACATCGTCGTGCATGATTGAATCGAAGAGCTCGTCCTCGTTGTCCGCCTCGAACGGCGGCTGGCCGGCCATCATCTCGTACATGAGCACGCCCAGCGCCCACCAGTCGACGGAGGCGCCGTACTCCTGCTCCTTGAGGATCTCCGGGGCAATGTAATCGGGCGTGCCGCAGAATGTTGTGGTCAGCATGCCGTTCATGATGCCCTCCTTGCACATACCAAAGTCGGCGAGCTTGCAGTGGCCCTCCTGGTCCAGCAGAATGTTGTCCAGCTTCAGGTCGCGATAGATGACGCCGTGGGCGTGAAGGAACTGCAGGGCCAGGGTGACCTCCGCCGCATAGAAGGCCGCACGGGCGGCCTCAAAGCGACGCGCCTTCTGTATCTGGAACATCAGATCGCCACCGTTCACGTACTCCATCACAAAGAATAGGCGGTCCGGGGTCTGGAAACAGGAATGTAACGCTGTCAGGAAGGGATGATTGGCGGCCAGCGCCAGTATGCGCTTCTCTGTCATGGTGCAGTCGACGTCGTCGTCCTGAATGATTGCGTCCTTCTTCAGCACCTTGATGGCGTAGATCTCGTCGGTGCCCTTCTTCTCCGCGAGCATCACCTTGCCGAACGAGCCCTTGCCGAGCACTTTGATAAAGTTAAAGTCGAGCAGGGAGCACTTGCCCGGCCGTGTCTCGCCGGTGGCCCCGCCCCCGCTGCCGCTCCCGGATCCGCCCACCGCGAGGCTCATGCAGCTGCTGCTGTTGTAGCCGCTGGTGAGCGTTGTGGTGGAGGTGGCCAGGCTGTCCGCGGACAGGGTGCCACTGCGGAAGGACTGGCCGGGGCCCGCCTCGCCGTCGGGTCCCAGGGAGGCGCCGTAGTTGTCCTCGCCGCCCTGCTGATTGAGATACTTGGAGCGGCGCGGCTGCTGCTTGTCCGGCGATATGCCCAGCGAACTGAGGATCTCGGCCATCTGCTTGGTGTTGATGCCACAGGTGTTGGCCACGTTCTTCTGGCACCGCTTGTGCACATTCATGGCGCACGTCTCGCACTGCAGGCCCTGCTTTATCAGCCCGTACAGGAGGGAGCCGCAGTGGTCGCAGAACGTGAACCGCTTGTAGCTGTGCACCACGAAGCGGTGCGGCACGTTTACATTAAACCTTTGGCCCGCCGGCACCACCTCCACTTTGGTTTGCTGCGAGGGCTAATAGTACAATAGGCTATAATCTTGGGGATTCAAGGGGAAAGCGTAATCATTGGCTTACCTCATCTCGCATACCCGGACACTTGGACACCACGGAATGATGGCACTTTTTATGTACAACTAACGTGCAGACTACAAGTTTTTGTCGATTCGGTTGGGTTGGGTTGGGGAGAGAAATCAAAGCGTTATGATTAATATCCACGCTTTGAACTTGGCGCTTCTTGAGTTCTTTGATGGCGGAGTGCAAGGCAAAATATCAATAAATCTAAGACAACTAAACACTAAGAAAAGAGATCGCCCTCTTTTTTAGGGAACTTTAGAAATATGAAGTAAAATTTTTGGAGTGAACTTGTCAGCTTGAGAGCGATCTATTTTCTGAGCTAAGACTCTAGACATACGCATGTGTATATTTACAGGGTTTCGCTTAACTAAAGCTCGTTGAAACATTCAGGGTTAGACACAAAGTCCTCGCAATGCGAGGCCACGAATTAGTTGGTAAACTTCTGTCTGTTTAATTTGTTCTTGTTTAGATTTGTTTGTTTTGGCAGTGCAGTGTGTTTATTCACAAGTTGGTCAGTGGAGTTTAGGTGAGGTTTGTGCTCGGTCTGTGCTCTAATTAGTGTTCCGGTGTTCACAAGGTTTTAATCACAACATTAATGTAAATGCTTCGTGCCAGATATTGAAACCAAAACTACGAATGAAAGAGAAGGATCTCGGAAGATATGCAGAGAGTATTGTAAGAGACATAAAGGATAGCACTTTTGATTCCTCTTCTAGAAAATCTAGAAAGTTTTAAATTCAAAAACATTTAAATGATACGTAGAATTTGCATTCCATCCCCGGCAGAATAGAGTTTATTTACAACCGATTTTCCAAGTTGCTTTCTTTTCCCAAGCATGCATTTCATGGAACATTTGGCAGAACCTTTGGTGACCACTAGAATATCTTTTATGGACAAAAGGACAAACGGACACTGCTGAATTCCCCAGTATTGAGATGCTCATTCCTTTGTATTAATTGTGAAATTGTGAGTGCGATGGGAACTAGAACAGGACGAGGGCGCATCCGGATCGATTAGTGGTGCATGAAGGTGTGGGAGGACCTGTGCCAGGGCACTAGACTCTTCGAGAGATACATGACTCAGGCGTGGAACGAGCAAGGTGATCGATGCATTGGACAATGCGGAAGACTTCACACAAGTGGCCATCGAGTGGCGCTTGCGAACAACAATAAAAAAAAAGGATAATAGCCGTAAGAGATGCAAGCAAATGCTTTGGCTTCTCGGTGACAGCCATAACGAACAACGTACAACATCAATAACAACGAACGAACGAACAAAACAAGCAAATGCAAAGTGATATGGATTCGAATTTAGCTTGTTGGAGGGCTCCCGGGGCTCCTGGAGCTCCTGGAGCGCCAGAGCTGAGCTGCTCTGGTTTTCCGTTTAGTCTGAAGCAAAAACACATACCTTGACATTGATAGCCTTGTTTACCAATTCCCCTGCAAAAAGGCAAGAAATTCCATGGCTATTGTATGTATATATATTTGGGAAACTGAATGATAGGTGAGTGCGTGTTGTCTGAGTGTGAATGAATGAATGAGTGAGGACCGCCGATGATGAAAGGAAGGAAGCCCATTGAAAACAAGAGAAAAAATATAAATAAATAACCCAACCAAGCGTGAACCAACTGATCCCGATGACCCAGCGTCGCCAGAGCAAACCCAAAATGTATGAGACAGCCGCCTTGAAGCGCAAAACCAGGTTAATGCCAATGGAAAACTAGGGAAATCATAATCATAATGACCCCCCCGCCCATAGGTAAGAGCAAAAGGATGAGCCAGTGGAGCGATGGTGAGGTGAGTGGAGTGGAGTGATGAGAAAATATATTGAGTACATAAAGAACATAGAGATAATAGATCCAAATCGTACTCCCTTGCGATCAGATCAGATCAGATCGGAGCAGATTGTGAGCGAGAGAAAGAGTGGTGTGTGGTAAATAAAGTCCCGAAACTATAATAATGCATGTTCAGATTAATCACTACGTATACAACTTAGGGATGTACGGAGATGTTCAGCCCGGCTGTGAGTACGTTACGATAGTGGTTTGGGTTATGTGTTCTACTGGGTGGCTCCCACTTACCAGATAAACTCGCGGCAATGCGAACAGAAGGTGGGTTGACGCAAAAACGTGGCCATGAACTTGTGCCCATTCACCTGGCGAAGGGATGAGAGGTGTTAGCAACTCAAGTTGCAGGTGGAGCAGGCAAGTTTTTCCATTACTCACCTGGTGCACTCGACGACGCATGGCACCGCGACGGCGATTGAAGCCGGCGCGCTCTTTGAACTCCTTGTTGACGGCCACGGTGTGCTCCACCTCGGCCTCGGCTTTGGCTTGATCTGCAAGCCAATGCAAATTAGTCGGTTATTGCTGGATATTCCCTCTATAAATCTACGTACCATTGCGATTTTTCAGCTCGATAATGACGTGAATCTTGCCCTGCGGCTCCAGGTTAACCTGGAATGTTCCAAAAATGCATTCACAATTTGTTATGGGAACAAAAGTTTGCAATGTTTGAAACATACCCATAGATCCTGCACAGCCGTCTCGCTCTGCATGAGGTCCTCGAAGGAGATGATGCAGTTGGCCACAAAGTCGTCCGGCGGCAGTGCGGCATCGTGAAAGACGGTCAAGTTGATGTTCCGAGCGTTGGTCACATCGTGGACGAACTGCTCGTTCCACACGGGATCGAATGTCTTGGGCCGGGTGGTGGCTCGATCTGCAAAACCCCAATCAATCATTAGTCGATTGAAAACTTTAGATTTATCTTTAGCTTTGCATATGCCAAATAATTTTACGTTTGTGCGAAAATCGCTGCGAAAAATGTCAATTTTCCCATCAAAGAATCTCAAAACGAATCTGTTTGGATTGTCTTTGAAGTGTGTTACAAATTATGCCAAAAACCTTGTACGGGAGGTCGAAATGCACTATTTTAAAGATTGAGATTCTTGTGTTTTCAAAGATGAAAAAGAATTGTGATAATTAATATTAAATGAGTGTCACGTTCTCTAAAGCAATCTCGAACATTACAGAGTTTTATCTGAAAAATCTTGACAGCAAATATGAATTTAATGCTTTAATCTTTCACTATTTATGGATACATTTTTCAGAGAATTATCCTTTGAATAGGGTTACTTGCAAGCACTTACCAAAGTGACTTTCGTCAACGTCTATGGACACATAGGGATCGATGAGCTGCTCGTCGGCCAACTTGCCGAAGGTGAGGTTGTGCCGCTTCTGGAAATCTGTGGGCCGCAGGCCACTCGCCTCGCACACCTTGATCTGCAGCTTGCCCGTAAACATGGTGGTCCGTTGTCCTTGCTGCCTGCCTTACTCTGGTACCGGTCCCGATTCGTCTCCTGCTCCCGATCCGGCTGCTCTCCGTCGCGCCTGCGTGTCTTCGGTGTGGAGAGTGGTGTGTTGTGGGGAGCAGCGGTGGCACCACTCGCTTCTGTGTCTGTCTGCCTGCCTCGGCGTGCGCTGCCTCTGTTGTTAGGTGGTGATCTGTGGCGACGGCAAGATCGGTTCGCAAATTTTTTGTTAATGAAACGCTCGAGTGGCGCGCGCAGCTTTCTTTGTGGGCCAATGTTAGTGTAGGTCGTTGACACCCCGAAAATTGAATGGCGTATGCGGTACACTCGATTCGCTCCCAAGGTCGCCTGCCCCACGAATCGAGCTGATGGAATTCATGTGCAAAGATACATCCCCTCCCACACCTGCGGTCACACTAACAGGGCTTGCTGGCGCGCAAAAAAGAATATACTTTAAATAGGTGTAAATCTTTAAAACACTGACAACATTTTTAAATTCAACAAAAAACCCAAATTGTGAAATATTTTTTCATTCATATTTTCAATAAAAAACCTTTTAAATTTATAAAATGTTTTTTAAATGTATATTAAAATTTGTTTAAATGGTACTGGTTTATTGTAAAATAAACCAATTTCGTGTTTAAATTAAAAAGCTTTGAATACTTCCAGGTATACAAAGTATTCAAAATAAATAAACCAATTCCATGTACATTTTTCTTAGTTCATGGGAAAGAAAACTCTTTAAATTGTTTAATTACATTTAAATTAAATCTTAATTCACTTTAACGACATTTTTGTAGGTATGTTTGGGCTTTAAATAAAAGAGCTTGTTGTAATCTCAATATTGTATTAGTTTTTAAAATTTTTTTTTGGTTCACGAAATATAAAATTCTTGGGAACTTTTAATTCTTCAAATTAAAAATAAATCAAAATTAACTTGACCCGAAAATGTGGTTTTTTGAGCTCTAAGAAAATGAAACTAGACAAAAATCCAGGCTAAATTACTCAAAATTACATGTTTAAATTAACAAGCTACTTGTAATATACATAAAATATTTGTACAGATTTGTGTAGATTTATTAGGGCTCTAAAATGGAAACAAAATTCCAGGCTAAATTAGTCAAAATAAATAAGCCAATTCCAGATTAAATTAAGGAGATTACAACAAATCTTCGTTTAATATACACAAAATCTTGCTGGTTTATTCGGGCTCAACGGTGTTCATAAATCAAATATGCAAAGAGCACAGCTAAGGTCTGAAGATTGTGTTTATTTAAGATAAACTGATGATTGTGCTATTTGTTAAGGGGTTATCTATTTTCGCTTAGTTGGTTTCCAAGCAAATATTGTATGAAATCCAACCAGATAGCCTGCTAAAACTTGAAATGATCTATTTATGGGTTACTTTTGGTTATATATATATATTTTTTTTGCTGTTTTGCTGACTCTGCCCTAGAAATGTGACCGCAAGTGTGGTTTGTGCGCGTACTCGGACGGGGGGGAGGGCCATTAGGCAATCGCTCAAACGACAACAGTCCGTGAAACAGAAACGGAAAATCGAAAATAGTACGCGACCATCATCATCTGGCTCTGTGGTAATATTTCTGGCATATAAATCACTTCAAGGAGTGCAATCCGCTGCCCTTCCCACCCCCCCTACACTGCGCGGAAATTTGCATTTTCGTGGGGTTTTACTCTGTAGGGGAGGGGAGGGATATGAGATGTGTGTATAGAGTTTTCTAATTCACATTGGCGAGAAGGGGATTCCCCGCCCACGCTCCCCTTGGAACTAGAGAACTTTTCATTGTCATTTCACTTTGATTACATATCAAATGCCTAACTGGCTGCTCACTTTTTTTTTTTTATGCAAATTTTCGTGTATGGCACATACACACACGCGCGCAGCTTTTTTCCACAGAGATAAAACAACAAAGAGGGAAAAACAAGCGATTCTAATACTGCCACCCACTCGCACGCACGCCCACCACCCACTGGCAGCAAGCACTCAACGCGACAACACTCGCGCCAGCACTAGGCAATGTCTTTGAGCTCGCCCCAAAACGAAGGAAAATTGTTTTAAATTAACGAAAAACTTGCAGGTAGAAATTCCAATTGGAAAATTTGTAATTTTCTAATTGGCGAAAACGAAGGCCTTCCAGCTGCCAGCGCTGCCGTACTGTTTTGCGCTCGCCTTTCGCCCTCTCCCCAGCCAACTCTCATCTCTAGTGCGTAAACTTTCCCAAGGTCCCATCTCTAGGTTATGCATTGGAAAACCTTTTTTTGAATTCAAATTTTCAACGATTAAAGGGGTTTCCTGCATGCGCACTGGCCTTTGTTGGCGAGAATTGAACACTATCAGCATGTAAGCAGACAACACTTTGGTGTTAGGGGAAGGTAAACACGGGGAAATTGGGAAAAAGTCTTGTTTATGTTTTCGATGTGCGCGCTGCCCTCTCGCTCACTCTCGCTCTCTCCATATAGAGAAAAAATGTGCGAGGCGAGGCGCGCAGAAGCTCAGAATTTGAGAGAAAAAAGTTTTCAGCTTTTTCTCTAGAACCCGAACCCACACACACTCACACGCACGCACCTCGTTTGCGTTTATCCAACGGAATTTGCTCGTTTTCGACGACGATTTCGAAGTGTTTCACAAAATCACAGTGTCCAGCATTTTCCGTTGCATTGCTGGATGGTTTTTGTTCACACTAAATCGATTTCGCTTCAAGGGAAACGTTTTTTTTTGCACCACCCACAAATATTGCGTCGTGTTGATGGATACTCCGAAATGGCATCCCCTCTCGGAAACATCGATTTCCCCACCGATAGGCTCCCGAGGCTCGATAACCCCTCCAATGTTCCCCAAAGTGGCATCCCTTTGCGCCAGTTTGGCATTAATTTCAAAATGCCTTGAATATAAGCCAAGCTTAAGATGGTTTTTAGTCTGATTTTCGTAATTATTTGGCTTTCCTTAAAAGCCCGAATTTGCATATATGTCTAGATGTCTGTTCTAGTAAGCTCATTGTAAAATTTCAGAAGAAATAAAGTCTGACAG